>CM027830.1:1304231-1710730 GCA_016097485.1 Eucalyptus sideroxylon x Eucalyptus melliodora
CACATACGCTGGGTTTTTATTCCAGCTATTCCGGGAAGCAGGGGAAGGGAATCCGCGGCAGATGGCTGACCGATATAATGTTGTGTTCGGCGAGGATAACACATACGCTAGGTTTTTACTCCAGCTATTCAGGGAAGCAGGGGAAGGGAACCCGCGGTGCTGCAACAAGAATGCTTCCTCCTGTGCCTTTGCATTATCTATAGCCTGCCTTGTCCTCAGTTTTGGTTAGTGTCCCTCTCCTCCCTCTCTCTAGCTCAATATTTCCCAGCATTCCATCAATTTTTTCCATAAAATTTCTTATAAATCCTTATAAATCCATAACAATAATTTAGTTATCTGACTGCACTTTTTTTTTGTCTAGCTTTATTACCTATAGTCCATTCATTTCAATTGGTAAGCCCGTTTGTCTTTGACTTTGTGCAGCTTGCGAGCTCGAGAGAGTTGAGACCTCCAGGTTCGTCCGCTCGGCTTTTGTTTTCATTTGATCTTCTTCATTCTAGCATGGATCGGTTCTCTTCTGCTTGTGTGTCGAGGCGAGGCAGTCTTGAGGCATTGAGTATTATCTCGTATTACCACGTCTTTTTCATTATTCTTTTTCCCCATCCATTTCACATGGCAGATGGCTGACCGTTATCACGTTGCGTTCAGCGAGGATGACACATACACTGGGTTTTTACTCCAGCTATTCCGGGAAGCAGGGGAAGGGAACCCGCGGCGCTGCAATAAGTATGCTTCATCCTGTGCCATTGCAGCATCTATAGCCTGCCTTGTCCTCGGTTTTGGTTAGTTTCGCTCTCCTCCCTCTCTCTAGCTCAATATTTCCCAGCATTCCATCAATTTTTTCCATAAAATTCCTTGTAAATCCTTGTAAATCCATAACAATAATTTTGTTATCTGGCTGCATTTTTTTTTTCTTGTCTAGCTTTATTACCCATAGTCCATTCATTTCAATTGGTAAGTCACTGTTTCTCTCGGCTAATGTCCAGTAACAGAGAAAGTCTTATTTATTTTTTATTTTTTATAATTGTATTGCCTTTTTTTTTTTTTTTTTTTTTTTTTACTGGCCTTGTAATCTGGCTTTCAAAGTAACTTGCTGCTGTAAAATGAATTGAAAAGAAAGGTTTAAAAACTCGCTCGTTTACGCTATTTTGCTTTTTCTCATTCGAAAATAAATAGATTTGCCTCCTTTCATCTGCACACCGTGGTAAGGAAATTTGATGCCCTTTTCTAGCCGAATTTTGTTTCTGTCATTATTTTTTGATCGTGTCTTCTTGAACAATTACTACCCATTTGCCCTAGTTAGACACATACTAAATTCTCTTCCTGTGCATGTGATAGTTCACCAGTGAATTTTGCGTATTAAGTCACTATAGAGATCCAAAATTTGTGTCTTTTTGATTGGCATCTCAACAGACTTGAGTACCTGAGTGATCTGAATGTAGGATATATTTGAGGTCACTGCTTGCTGAATCAAGCCCTCTTTTTATTTTCAATTAAATTAAATAGAGAAATTTGATCACAATCGTCGTACGACCGCCGCACGACAACCGCGCAACCACCGCACGACTGCCGCACGACCACCGCACGATCGCTGACCATCGCCGCCAACTGCCACCACAAGATTGCCACCCATCAACCGCAGGAGGGGATAGTGGCCGATGGGCTATGGGCGGCAACCATGTGGCGGTTGGCGATGATAGGCTCCCAACGGATGGTGGCAGTCATCGGCCAGTGGGTTGTAGGTAGCAGTCGGTGGGCTACGGGCGGTGGCGACCATCGCCGGCAGTCGCCAACGGTCGGCTACCAACGGTGGCCGTAGGCGGCAAGAGGTGGCCGACAGTTGGCAGGCGGCGGGCAATGGCTACATTATCATTTTAGCTTTTGCCGAAGGGTGCTTAAAGTTGATTTTGGAAAAATAAAATAAAAGAAATGATAAAGGGTTGTATATTAAAGAGGATTTGTCCAAGCTTAAGCCGAGGTTTAATTAATAATTCAAATTTCATTGGGAGGCGATGAACTAAGGGATGAACTTTTAGGACCCGGTTGCAAGAACTACACAAGTATTAAACGTAGCTTTATCCCTATCTGTTAGCTAGTATAAGGATTATAATCTTAATGGTCGAAAAAATTACTGAATCGACATATAACTTACTTTGCCTCGGGAAAATCATTTCAATTACAAATAAAAAAGATTAGACTTGCACGTAAACTAAAATCGATACAAAATTGGAAGCTAGAGAAGAGAGATGTTTTGAGCATTTGTTTATAACGGAATCATTTGTTGCACAACTACTGTCCCTCGCATCATCAATACGTAACCAAGATTCAAGAAAATTTCTAGAGCTTTAGCTTTGTCATTTGAAGAAAATTGAACGACAAACTTCATCAATTGCAATGAAGAAAAGTGAAGAAATTCATATATTTTCTATGACTCATCAACCATTCATAAATATGACACGGAGAAAACCATTTCGCTTTTACAAATATAAAATTCAAAGCACATGTCACAATATAAACAATACTCATCGAAAATTTAACATATATATAGTAACAATATTTTGTTATAAATTACTATTATTGTTACTCCGAACTCTTAGTAATTCGGGTCATGTCGAAATGTGGCAAACAGCTGCATGGAGAACCATGATTTTACATGGACTAGAAGTGGGACATCCATAATCGTTCATAATTTAGCACCATCCGTCATTGGAAGCTACACAAGTGTACAAGAAGTGCAAGTAGGAATTGGTCATATGTACGCACGAACGCAATAGGCATTGTCTGTCAAAGTGATGAATTTGACCCTAGGCAAGTCATATCACATTCTGAATCTCCCGTGGAGGAAATCAGGTGCCGAACCATTTTACTTTTCAAGTGGCCATCGGGTCAACTTGACTTTTATTTGTCGGGTTTGATATCCATCAAATTGAGTCCATCTCTTTGGAGCAAAAGCAAGTTATTTGTATTTGGGAGACTGAGTGCTAGAACATTTTACCTTTCAAACGATCGGTGAGTCAACTTGACGTATTTAATCGGATTTTATATCCGCCAAATTTAGTTCACCTTCTTTGATCATGAGTAGGTCATTCACATTAGGACTTGGAAATGCTTCCTTGTGTTATGATCTCAAGTTTTTCAGTCAAGTAAAAAATTAAGTCATAGGTCTCACCTTAAATTTTAGTTCATTTTCGAGCTCAAATTTTGAGATGACACATATTCTTTTCGGAGTGGCTTGATCAAAATTGACGATAACCAACTCTTTTCCCTTAATTTTTGTAAAAATTTCTAAACAGAAGTCAAGCTTACCCAAGTTTATGTCTTAAACTTATATTATATAATACAATGTATCTAAATAATGGAATTCTCTCACAAGATAGAATTTCGAGCTCAAGAGGGAAGATGTTAGATTCTTTTTTGAACATAAGAGAAAAGTGTCTCATTTTAATTGTTCATCAAATAACAAAATAGAAATATGGAGGTTCTGTTTCATTTTTGGGTCAATAACGATTATTCTTTATATCTCGCTTTGCAATTGTATTTCTTAATATTATTATTTGAAGGAGTGTATTTTCTTCCATCACAGATTGGAGGAAACTTTCCACCGGCCATGCCTTTAATTCGAGGATGCAAGTTGTTAATATCATCTTATGCATACTAGACTAAAATTAAAAGTGGGCGATATCCATATTTATAACCCATCAATAAAATGTATGATTGAAGGAAGATATGACATTTATTTAAAACATCTAAATGTAGCAACATGTCAAGGAAAAAATTGAGTGCATTTTTTTTATCCCAAACAGTCTAGAATAAGTCTACCTCTCCGTCAAATCGAAGCAAACCATCCATATCAAAATTAGAGAATTGACAAAGAATTACTTCTTTGGAGAATTATTTCACTATGTTCTTGGCACAATGACCCAAGAGGCTTGTGCCAAGTAAAAGCAAAACATGGAACCTCGCTCTAATTGTGGTGCCATACCTCGGTCATTTGACCTCGACTAGTTCTTTGGGTTACCTTGTGTATCAGCTACTGTCAATTGATCGCGAAAGCAATTTTGACTTCAACATTTTATTGGTGAATTCCATAAAATTTGATAAGTATTGTCAAGAAGAATTGCGATCTAAAACTATGAGATGAGGAACCAAACCCAATTCTAAAGTTGTCAAGACAGCAAAAAGTTGATTGCTTAAATCTTTATCGCTTTCCAATTGGATGCGTTACACAAGTTAAAGTTCAATTTGCCGAGTAAACACAATGTTTAACCCTTCATCTTTTCACTTCTCTTGTCACAGAAACTGCCTCCATGGGCTGTGGGTGCGGCCTGACTACGAAGGTTATCACTTCGTAGCTCCACGCGCAGATCACTTTTATATCTCTTCGGAGATCACCGGTGCTGAGTCGCTGGCCGGACTACTCAGTCGGAAACACCAACAATTGCTTGGGCCGAGGAGTTGGCTTGCGTGCTTGAAGAAACGAAGGAATTTCGGGCTTCCCACATCAACCGGTGCGTTAATTCCCTGGTAATTGTAAAGTATTACTTTCTCTGAAAGAAGTTGAAAGGGTGAGCTGTTTTATTTGAGCAGTGGGTCCCAGAGCCATGTGTCGATCAATGAGTGGGCCGGCGCCCATGTGGTGTGGTGGGGCCGGGCTCGGTCTAGCAGATGGCCGCTTGCCGACCTCGTCAAACCCGTACTCCTCGATCCAGCAATTACCGGAAGTGCTCCCACTCGAAAACGTAGCCGTTGCTGCAGTTGAAGGCCTCGTTCTGTGCATACGGATCGACCGCTGCCCCAATCTGCTGCTCGGCAATGAGGTCGCCATTTCCTTCGATGGAGTAGCTAGCACTCCCGGCCGTCCTTGGTCCCCGGGAACATAAGCGGGACGCCCTTGTGCTTGCAGATGGCGGCATAGACGCAAAGGGTGCCGGCAAGGTTCATGAGGCTGTAGGGGTAGAAGACGAAGATGTGGGAAGCCCGAAACTCCGAGGGAATTGACGCACCGGTTGATGTGGGAAGCCCGAAATTCCTTCGTTTCTTCAAGCACGCAAGCCAACTCCTGAACCGATTGCGGGCGATGCACTTCGCAATGAACAGGAGGAGCTTAGCGATTCGGTCTCGAGCTCCTAAGAACTCTGCAAAGAAAAGGTTTGTTTCTCACCGGAAGGGTGGACGCCGCCGGAGGAGGGCTCCTTGAAGCTGAATGTTGATGGATCCGTCGGTCGATAGCTCCTCGGAAGCTTCAATTGCAGGGAATCTCTGCCGGCCGCTGCTGGGTTTCACGAGGAAAGTAAGAGCAGCCTCGGCCAAAGCAGTTTTTGGTGTTTCCGACGGAGGAGTCCGACCAGCAATTCGGCAGCGGTGATCTCCGAAGAGATATAAAAGTGACCTGCGCGTGGAGCTACGAAGTGATAACCTTCGTAGTCAGGCCGCACCCGCAGCCCATGGAGGCAGTTTCTGTGACAAGAGAAGTGAAAAGATGAAGGGTTGAACATTGTGTTTATTCTGCAAATTGAACTTAAACTTGTGGAACACATCCAATTGGAAAGTGATAAAGATTTAAGCAATCAACTTTTTGCTGTCTTGACAACTCTAGAATTGGGTTTGGTTCCTTATCTCATAGTTTTGGATCGCAATTCTTCTTGATAATACTTATCAAATTTTATGGAATTTACTAATAAAATGTTGAAGTCGAAATTGCTTTTGAGATTAAGTAGCAGTAGATGGTACCCAAGGTGACCCAAAGGATTAGTTGAGGTAAAATGACCGAGGTATAGCACCACAATTAGAGCGAGGTTTCATGTTATGCTTTTACTTGGCACGAGCCTTTTGGGTCATTGTGCCAAGAACACAGTGAAATAATTCTCCAAAGAAGTAATTCTTTGTGAATTCTCTAATTTTGATATGGATGGTTTGCTTCTGATTTGACTGGAGAGGTAGACTTATTCTAGACTGTTTGAGATAAAAAAAATGCACTCAATTTTTTCCTTGACATGTTGCCACATTTAGATGTTTTAAATAAATGTCATATCTTCCTTCAATCATACATTTTATTGATGGGTTATAAATATGGCTATCGTCCACTTTTAATTTTAGTCTAATCTGCATAGGATGATATTCATAACTTGCAACCCTTGAATTAAAGGCATAGGCAAAGGAAAGTTTCCTCCAATTCGTGATGGAAGAAAATACACTCCTTCAAATAATAATATTAAGAAATATGAATATAAAGCATGATATAAAGAACAATCCTTATCGACCAGAAAAAGAAATAGAACAATCCTCCATATTTCTATTTTGTTATTTGATAAACAATTAAAATGCGGCACTTTTCTCTTATGGCCGAAAACGAATCTAACATCTTTCTCCTTGAAGTCGAAATTTTTTCACTGGACTTCAAGAAATTTACATAAAAATGCGAAATAGCTTTAATGCTTCTTAATCCTATGCAACTCGAATGGGCTTTTTGACCCAAAAGAAGCAGAAATGGCCTAGCCCACTGGAATGCCTCTGATTTGAGATCTCCTCTCCGCATAGGGCACGAATGTCCTATGCAAGAGGCAAGAATTTTCAGATGATCTTTGGGCGTGAAATTAAGCTATCTTAATACGGTGAAACCAATCAATCACGATAAACAAAGTAGTCTCGAAGCAAGTGTCTTTCAATTGGGGCCACCATAGTTACTTGAAATGTGAGTTTACGCGAGATAATTTTCATTGTCGCCAAACAAGAAAGATTAGTGATCAAACATCGATCGTTTTGCTCCTCAAATAACAAGTTGCATACCAATGGCTAACAATGACTCTGGTGGTTTTTACCAGGATAAGCAAAAGGAGATCACTTTTTTGCTAAGTGGCATGGAAAATGGTATTGACATAATTTACTTACTAAACATCACCCTCCTCTAACCAAGGTTCCAGCATCACAATTCCATTTTTTTGTGTAAATTGAGGAGTCCGATCAGGGATAACACGCCACTTTCAGGAGATTCTCAAATTGCAAAGGCTTGGTTTGATCAAGCCACCGAGTATTGGACATAAGTTATAGCGCTTACTCAAATAATTATATTGAAGTACAGAAATCTCACGAGAATATACATAAATAACTATTTTTGAGAAAAATTATCTAATAAAGAACTTCAATACCAAGCACTTTTCTCCATGAACGACAGGCCTCATGCATGGAGTTGTTTCCTTCGAGCAATTCTCGGTATTGGAATTGCAAGTGGATGATCAAAAGCAAAGAACGATACATGGACTTTGCTATTTTTCTTTTCGCGGCACTACCTTTGAGACCGCTTCTTTGTTTTACTAATGCTAAAAGAATCGTTTATACGGATATATATATGTAAATTAGAAAGAGCTAGAAGCATTGTCTTATCCTGTTGTGTGAAGGATTACCCTTTTTTTTCTTTTCAGCGTCCTTTCCTAATACAAAGAAAAGGTGAGATTCTCTCGTACTGATATAATGATCATCCTTACTTACTATGTATATCACTATGGTGGGAGGCAATTGATCTCGAGGCGATGGAGAATTTGGGGGGCCAAGAATGGTGAGAAATTTTATTTTGCGAGATTATTCCATTATTTAAAAAGTCCTATTATACTAATATACGTTCAAGACATAAACTTGGGCAAACTTGACTTTTGTTCGGAGATTTTTACAAAGATTAGGGAAAAAGACTTGGTTATCATCAATTTTAATCGAGCCACTACGAAAATAATATGCGCCATCTCAAAATTCAAGCTTGAAAATGAAGTAAAATTTAAGGCGAGACCTATGATTTAATTTTTACTTGACCGAATAACAAAATCCAAAAATAATTATTTTCTAGCACAAATTGTTATTGGGAATGGAACGGTTACCAAACACACAATTAACCCGTTTTTAACCTATTTCCATAATATACAAATCTAGCGATCCATATTTAACCCAACTCACACCCAACCCATGTTGCTAAAATGCATATATTGAACCCAATTTAGGAAAACTCGTACTCAAGTTGAGGTAAGAGGACAGGGCAAGCGAATAAAAGATTAAGTGTGAACGAGGAATGGTGAAAAGAAACTTATAGAGATGAATTTTATCTAATGAGTTCTTCCATTTATGACTTATTTATTGAATATAATTAACTCACTTAATAACTCAACTCATCAAATACACACGGGCCGAGAAATGAGTGTGTGATTCATTTTGATAGGTATAATACATGGGGGTATGATCCATTAATCAAATCTATTATCCCATCACGAAACAAAAGGCACTGGCCCCAAGATATCCCGTGTCCCGCGGATCATGGTAGGCAGCACACCCAAAAATAGGCAACCGAAAAGAAAAAGAAAAAGAGGAAAATAAAGACAGAGAGCACTATTCGGGACCCACCACTTGCCCGAAAACAGAACCGTTCGTCTTCCCCGGAAAAGCGACCGGCCTCGAGGTACCCTTCTGGGGAATAGTCCCGCCCGGTGGGTGATCCTAGAGGGAGAAGCGGGAGAGAGCTCCTCCGTCTCTAGCTCACCTAGCTTGCCGTGCGGCGGCGCGGACGGTAATGGAGGCGGTGGCGTTGTTGAGTACTTGATCGGAGTGATCGAGAAGGCTGGGTCTTACGGCGGTTACAGGAAGACGCAGAGGAAGGAGTGCCTGAATCTGGCGGGGAGGTTGAAGCTTCTGGTCCCGCTTTTGGAAGAGATCGGAGAGGCCCACCGCGCCGCAGATTCCCCCGCCGGTGATGGTTTGGACGCTACCCTGGTTCGCCTGAGGCAAGCGGTGGTTGCGGCTAAGAAGCTGTTGAAGCAATGTCACTGTGGAAGCAAGATATCTGGTTCGCTAATTGTTTACCCGGTCGTGTGCTCATTTGGGTTCCTCGTTTTCGATCTTCTGAACTGGGTTTCGATAAAAAATATGCAGGTGTTGGAGAGCGAGAAGGTCATGAGTAGATTCCATGCTGTTTACGACAAGCTAAACGAGGCCTTGGATGATATGCCTTACGACGAGCTCGGGGTCTCGGTTGAAGTCCAGGACCAAGTAAGTTTGCAGCAGACTCTTTAGTTTAATGACATTGGCGTTTCCTTCAGAGCAAGTTCTCGGATTCGGTTTCGCAGAATCAAGAGGAGTTCAACTGGCTGAGTGAATTCATGAGCTCAAATTAGTAAATTTAGATAAGTTTTGTGTATTGTTCCGTCGATCGTTCGCCGACACTGATGGGTCTCATGTATATGAAGGTCGAGCTAATTTGGATGCAACCCAAAAAGGCTCAAAAGAGGAGGGACACGCAGGACATTGAGTTGGCGATGGATCTGATGGCGGTACTATCCGAGAAGGACGACCGGAATGTGGACAATGCCATCCTACAGCGCCTTGCGAACAGATTGGAACTACGGACCTTCTGCGATCTGAAAGCAGAAACAGTTGCCATCAGTGAACTCGTGAAGCAGTTTGGAAAAGATGCGCAGAACATCCGGCAAATAATGGGCTTATTTGGTAAGTTCAAACGGATCATCGGGTTCGAGGAGCCAAGCGCGCAGGATTTTTCTGTTTCCTCGAGGACTCTGGAAAAGTTGCCGTCTCTCTCCATTCCTCATGAATTCTTATGTCCGATCACGCTCGAGATAATGACGGATCCTGTTATTGTCGCCACCGGACAGGTAACAACACCAGAACACATTGCATTCTTGCAGAAACTAAAACACAAGTAGTTTAACTGAGAAACGGTGAGTTTAAAGGACAGATTTCAAGTGAAGCATCACGCTTCATCTTCTAGTCTCAGCACGCATTGCGAGATAGTTGAAGCTCAATCCTCCGCAAATTTTTCTAGACATTGATGTTCATACAACAGTTGCAGTTCAGAGCATCGATATAAGTAGTGCATAAGATTGATTTGTAAGCTGAGATATCCTTTTCTGTCTTATATAAGACCTATGAAAGAGAGAGCATACAGAAGTGGCTGGATTCGAATCATCGGACATGCCCAAAGACCGGACAAATCTTGCGTCACTTGTTGGTGGTGCCCAATTACGCTCTCCGCAACCTTATTTTGGAATGGTGCGAGAAGAATGACTTTGAGCTCCCAAGAAAGGCCATTTCCGTTGGTTCTGATGGCTCTTCGAGCGAACTCGTGAAGCAGATATCTTGCCTTGTACAAGATCTGTCCTCTTCTCAGCTGAATGCTCGAAGGCACGCGATTCTGGAGCTCCGGACTCTCTCCAAGGATAACCGGGATAACAGAATCCTGATAGCCAACATGGGAGGAGTCACCCCTCTAGTTCAGCTCCTGTCGTTTCCAGACTCTAAAATCCAAGAACACGCCGTGACTGCACTCCTAAACTTGTCCCTCAACAACGCGAACAAGAGAGTAATTGCCCGAGAAGGCGCGATTCCAGCTATAATCGATATACTGCAGAACGGAACGGATGAGGCGCGGGAGAACTCTGCAGCAGCCTTGTTTAGCATATCGATGCTTGACGAGAACAAGGTGCTTGTGGGCTCCGCGAATGGAATTCCTCCATTAGTGGATCTTCTGAAAAATGGAACAGTTCAAGGTAAGAAGGACGCGGCTACCGTGCTTGTCAACTTATCCTTGCACCAAGCGAACAAGTCCAGGCCATCAAGGTGGGCGCCATACCGCCGTTGCTCGATTTGCTCGAGGACCAGAATTTGGGAATGATCGATAAGGCGCTCTCGCTCTTGTGGCTTCTCACCTCGCACCCCGAGGGGTGAGGCGAGTTGGGGCGGCTATCTTTAATCAAGACACTGGTGGAGATCATCAGGAACGGGACACCCAGGAACAAGGAGTGCGCGACATCAGTGCTGCTGGAGCTGGGGCTGCACCACTCGTCCTTCGTGCTGGCCTCGCTTCAGTGTGGAGTATACGAACATCTGGTGGAGATCGCCCGAAATGGGACTAACAGAGGCCAGAGGAAAGCCTATTCTCTGCTGCAGCACATGAGTAAGTGCGAGCACATTGCCTGAGACATCGCGAAATGGGCGACTTTCTTTCGACTGCCGGCCACATTTTTGAGCTTTCGTCGGTGACTTGATGTCTCTGTGGTCCTATGGACGAGAGGTGAGTACCCAAATGGTGAATCCTCTGTTCTTGCTCTTGTAAAAACATGACTGCATGAGGTTTCGGCTCGAGTTGAATGCGCAGCGAGAGAGCTTTTCTGTCAGCAGAGAATGCGAGCTTGATGGATCTAGAGATGCGCCATCTTCATATGTCTCTCGGGCAGATGAAGATGAGGCATGCAACATTTCTAGTCAGCCTACTGCAAAAGTTGCATGTGGAGTTGCTCAGAGAGGGAGCAACAAGATGCACTCTTACAAAGATAATCGAACTAGACACTTTGTTGCTTCTGCCGAATTGATTTTATCACGCTTATATGAGTCATGATGTAGTTTGCATAGCCAAATTAGTCTTATTAGGCATATATGAATTATGGCATAAGTGGATGTTCTATAATATTTCTTCCTCGCAAAACTCCCTATTATGTTGTGTAACTCGATCAGGGCCTCAAGATGCTTTGGTTGAAGTTTTATAGCCTTTGGCATATCTCCAGACAAAATATCTAACAAACTTGTGGTCAGAGAAAAGGATAGTATACATACAATGAGTAGAAAAGGAACCTGGGGGCAGAAATAAAGGAACTGACTGGGACATGTATTCAACAAGTGATCCTGTTTGAGCCCCGAAGCAGGGGAAAGAGCTAAAGAAACCTACACTGCACTCAAACGGATAAAATGAAGAAGAGGGAGAAACGCTGACCTATGCCTTCTTGAGCTCTGCTCCTCGAGTGACGCGATGGAGTTCCCGAACAGTGGGATCTTCTTCCCAGACTTTACGGGATTGCTGGTAATTGAAGAGGCTTCTTGTAACATGTACGCAGCAAAGCAAGCGACTGCAACTTTTGGGATATAGCCGATTTAGCCCTTGTTGAGATATTTTTTATAATTCGATCATGTTACTTACTGGATTTTCCATTTTCAGTTATCGCCCTTTATCATATTATAGTAATTTGATGTGCCCTAATTTTGTTGATGTTATGAAAGAAAATTAGAAAAAAATACTTTTTAAAATTTAAAATTCAAAAAAAGACCAGAAATAATAATACTTTTCAATGATGTGCCTATATGTTCCTTGTTAAATTTGGAATGAGTAAATTTCTCGTTTTTATTTTATTAGACTAAGTTTTGGAATATCAAAAATATAATATAATAAAATTCGAGATCAATTTGATATAGAGTGGAGCCTTCTCACCAAGATCATAAAAACACGTATGTAGGATCATCCATTTCATCCGTAGCATGTTTTGTTTCTATAAAACAATTATTTCGGATTTTTTTTAATAAGTTCTTGTTTGGTATGTTCACATTTTGCAAGATGGTTCTTCCAAGCAAATGGATATTCCATCCAAGAACAACCCCTTAATTTATAGCTCCTTCCCCTTTTACATATATCTTTTTCAGACTTAGACATAATTTCTATCCAATAATTTCATTTTCTTTCGAGGAGACAAAGCTTTTTGCTACTTCACATCCTATAATCAACGCCACACATGGCTTGTGTATATGGAGGGCACACTCAGATATACATACTAATAGTATTGATTTCTTTATCCAGGGGGAGTTTTTAAACAAACCATACTAGAGGTGATTGATCAGATGGTTTGGATCACAATGTGTCTTTGTATCATGCTAAAATTACAAAATGCTTTTGATGCTCAATCAAGCAAAGTCCACCCCAATAACTTTAAGCCCCCATCGGGATCCATCATAAAGTGCTTTCATCCTTGTGGCTTAGGCCGGGCTTAGATGGATTTGCAAGCTGTTGGACCCATGATCAAGTCTAAGCCCATTCATTTGCATGTTAATCTTATCGGTGGCCCATAGGCCAAGTGAATAGTTTTGAGCTCAATTGGATTAATTACTTTGTCCATGAATTCAAAATAAATAAATTCGGCTAAGCCCATTCTTTATCATGGCTGGAATTTTTCCTATGATATGCATGCGACGTGCTGAGCTTGGAAAGATTACAGAATTTGATCGAATGTTGGGGGGCAATAAAAAGATATTATCCTTAAGAGTTTTAATGGTATTAAAATGAGATGTGAGGATACATTTTAAAGGTGTTAAAATGAGATGTGAGGATACATTCTTTTGATCGAATTTTGGGGGCAATGAAAAGATGTTATCCTTGGGAGTTTTAATGATATTAAAATGAGATGTGAGGATACATTCTTTTGGTTAGGAAAAAGAAAAATATATAAAATATAGGAGGATTCCATAGAAGAAGGAAGAATTCGTGGAGAAGCAGATACAGAGAGGGGAACGATTTTCACGAAAGAAGAAAGAGATGAAGGACAAGAAAAAGGGGGTATGCACGTTTTTGTGAAGAAGCTAAAAGAAAAAAAGAAGGCAAAAATCAAGGCACTGAATTAAATCACCAGTTTCGACCTTCTTATGGTGTCAATAAATGCCGTTGGTTATTAAGATAAACTCGAATGGAATTTTTACTTGGATTCGATCTCAAGCTTGAGCTACATCCGTTGTCATGAATTTATATAATGGTGCAAGTTGGCATGAGAGAGAAAGCATCTTGCAATTTATCATGAAATTTCAGCTTGAAGAGGAGCGTATGTCTCCATCATGGAGTGAGGAATACAACTAAGGGATGTGAATTTATAAGTTATATGTCTATTTTTTCTTTTTATATTTTGCAGTCATAGATAAAGATTATTTCGTTTTTTAGCAACTCACTTTTTCACAGAGGAGCACACACCAAACCATTCGATCTTTGGTGAGATAATCTTTGATTATAAGACACAGAAATCATGCTGTTTACCCAATAACAATTAATAAAATGAAGGTGAAGAACTTAACTCGAATAGTTGCGAAAAGAGAAGGAATATTAACTTGTCGAGCTGCGAGAGAAGAAGTACATGAAATGTCTTTTTAAATGAATATTCATGCATCAAACCTGTGGAATCCACCACCCGACTTGTCCACGTGTAACTCAGCGAACGATCGCTTGCTTTCTCTACAGAGGCCCCACAGCTTCGCTTTCCGTGCCACGTGGATAATTTACTTTTTTTTTTCAAGAAAGATTATCCAATTTGTACTTTTGTCAAATAAGATGCCTGGAGGCTAGTGAAAACAGACACCCAAGAAAAAAGGATTGTTATCATCATTGGTACATTTTCATTCTAATGCTATATCTAATATTTTTTTTTTATTGAAAAGAGTTCAATCACATTTATAAAAAAAAAAAAAAAAATCTGTGGGAAGATATTTTTTTTTGTTTTTCATTATTTTATTTTCTTGATTTCCTAATTACGAACTTAAAATGAAAAAAATAAATTAGGAGAAAATAAGGTTTATTTGTAATTTAAGACACAGCCACGCTATCCCGCTAGGGCTCCCACTGACACCGTATTTGCTGCCATTGATCGCTTGCCCATGCCCGGCCGCTCACCGCTGTCCTTGCACGGCGAGACACGTTCCAGCGACGGCGACGACTCCAGCGACGATATGATGGACCCTGCGCTTCACGTCATCCGCCTACTCCTGCACTCTGGCTCGACGACTCGACACTGCAGCCACCACAGCCCAGCCAAGGCACGGCCAAGCTCCCCGACGACCTGCCCCTGCATTGCCCGTCACGGCCGCTGCACCGAGCCAAGATGATGAACAGCCGACCCTCACTGAGCCTTGCGAGTGTAGCCCTTGGTGCGTCCCAGAGATCCATTGCACCGGCGATGAGCCAAACAGCTCCTCATCCTTGCGCCGTTGTTCCCGCCCTGCACCGCGGTATTTCCAGCCCCGTTGATGTTGCTGCTTCTGTGGCTTGAGCAGCTGCTGACCGAACATTGTCCTTGCTCCCTGTGCCGAGGCCGCGTTTCTTGCCGAACCCGCTCTGTTCCTTTCCCCGTTTAGATTACACTGATTCAAACCATTGTTGACGTTGGCTCTCTCTCTCTCTCTCTCTCTCTCTCTCTCTCTCTGCAGGACACCTGGTTTTGACTCGTCAAGTTATTGCCCTTGCCACTGCCATGTGCCACCGAGAACCATCAAAAAGTAATGTCCAAGCCAGATTCTTTACTGATGAAACATAGACATGGACTTCACCATTTGAGTAATGTCCATATTTATTATACACCACTTAGAGACCTAATTTGATGAATTTTCTTCAACACCGTTCTTCTAAGGTTCTTCCAATGGCACGAGCACAACATCTTACAAGTCTTATGAACTGATTAAGTTTAAGACTTGATTTATACAGGTGATCATGTTGAAAATCAGTTTTTTCATGCCATTTATAAGATTTGAAGACATGACATCCTATTCCCAAGCTCAAAATTCTCTAATGCCAAACCAACCGTGCCAATCTAGGGGGTGAAGTATTTTTTTGAAATTAGAGCATGTGGTTTTTGTAAATTTTAGCTTTATAACGAAATGCTACACAATTTAAAAAGAAAAAGAATTTTAAGATTTTGTGTTTATCTTGTGAAAATTTTGTCCATCAATGAAAGTTAATTGTTCAGTCAAGAGAACATTTCCGATTATCAAATAGGATGCATGTCCTTGAACAAATATTTATTTCAAGAAAGATAATGTGAGAATGATCAAGCTTTGAGGAATTATATAATTTCTACGTTATAGGTGCATATCAATCATAGAAGAAGAAGGACAAAAAGTAAACCATTATCATTTAAAATGCAACAAACAGTAATAACATGTTATAATACTACATCACATGCTATATCAATTTTGCCACTCAGTCTTAGTATTTGTCTCGGCAATTGCAGCCTCGACGACTGACATTTAAAGAAAAGTAAGGTGCAAGACTCCAGCTTTACAAGCGTCGCCTTCATCGCCGTCCATTGCCATCGCCATCGCTGAGACCTTTTTGCCCTTACTTATCCATCTCCTCCGACCAAATGGAATCCGGTGAGATCCTGGAAGGTTTGCAGTTGATGATTCTCACCTGATGTCAAGCCAGCTTCTTAAATTTGGATCTCTGGTCTAATTTCGATAATAGTAACCATTGTTCCATTACCATACTCCGGATGTTGTTGGTGGCCTTATTAAGCTTGTTCTGTGCCCTTGCCGTTCGTGGTTCAATTTTGCTTGATGAACGCGTCGATTGGCCGGCTACCTCCGAGACAACAACTAGCAAGCCTCGAGGATCAGTTTTCTGCGGGTGCTCTCTCTCTCTCTCTCTCTCTCTCTCTCTCTCTCTCTCTCTCATGTATTGTGTGTAAGGCGGCTTGCCATGGAAACTTAATGCCAACTGCGGATGATCAGAGAAAACTAAAGGAGGAAATTTTGATGTTGAGAAACTTCTTGAATCCATCATCGGATTGCCACCACTGTTTGGTGCCGGAACAATCAATTCTCAGATAGTCTCTTGCCAGAAATCACCATTAACAATGACAAATCACAAAGTAGAAAGAAACAAAAAATGGGTTCAGATTCGGTTAACTGGAATCAAGTCCATTCATTAACGAAAGTATTAAGGTACACCAATTTGCCCTCAGATTGCACAAAAAGCATGAGCTATTTCGCAATTGCTAGCCTTCCAAAAAAGGCAAAAGCATCGCTCAGAGTAATAAACTAGATTTATTAAGCCCCACTTAACTAGGTTAAAAGGTAGGGTGAAAATTTTTGGGTCAATGTCCACACAGCCTCATCAGACATGGCATTCCCCTCTGATATTAATATATCCAGTACCATGGTGCTCTCTAATTCACCTTTGTCACTCTAATTCCTCAGCATAACCAGCCTGCTTTATCCGAAATTAGTAAATTTTATGTTGAAAAATCACATTTTAAGGGGGCAGGGACAATTTGAAGTAAAGATGTTGCAAGGATAGACGACAAAGGCTCCCAATCTTTGCTCCTAAATATTTTTTTTATATAATTTATTTTTCTAATGTGAAGCCCAGGAAAATAAATCATCTCTTTAATTAGGCAAAATGTGGCTAAAAATATTTTCTTTTCAATTTCCAACTCAAACATGAATTTAAAGTGAAAAATATTTTGTATCATTTTGTATTTGGTATATGATTTGATTTTCTTCAGATCACTCGTTTTGATCATTTTTTTTATATTTTTTTTTCATTTTTTAAAAATTGTAATTTATAATTATTTTTTTTTTTTTTTTTTAATTTTCTTTTCCTCGACCGGTAGATGGTTGGCAAGCGTCCTTATAGGGCAGTGCTTGGGCCTCGCCACCCTCCATGTTTAAGCACTCCATGTTTAAGTGTTGCCAATTTGACGAGCCTAAGGGATTTAATGCACGCCTCATTTTTTTTCTTTCATAAAATCCTAGTAATCAATGATTAATAGATTATATTTATTGATTAAGGAAAATATTTCTTTTGATAAAAACTATCAAACTTTGGTTATCTTTGGATCATAGTTAATTTTTTTTCTTTTGGAGCTAGTAAATCTCGTAATATCAATAAATTATTTTTTTAACTAAAAATACAAAGAAAGGATAGTTTTTATAGCTATTTATGTACTTGCAAATTTGAAGAAAACATGGAGAAATAGGAATACTTCTTTGCTCTTCTCGGAATGGGAACAAAATGAAATGGACAATTTTACCCATCGGCTCCATGCTCCATCTTCTTCTTCTTCTTTTTCCCTTTTTTTCTTTTTTCTTTTATTGTATATTCTCTATTTTTTTCCTGGGCCCCACCACCTCTTTCCTTTCCCCTTGGTGGGCCCAACCGCCATTTGAGTGTCTTTATTATTTGTTATTTTCTTTTTTGGTCGTGTGTTTATAATGCGATAGAGGTCCCCCCCCCCCCTCTTCTCTCCTCTCTCTTCTCTCTTTGTGGGATTTTTAATTTATTTATCATTTCCAGCCTCCGATCCGCATCTGGTGTCTTTTTCACTAGGAACCTACATTTTATAGGAAAAACGTCGAGAAAAGGATAGGATTTTAAGATGAGTTATGATGTAAATTACAATTTCGAATAGGTGAAGATGATTAGTTTTTTGCAATGTCTCTATAAAATATCTTTAAAATATTCATATAAAAATTTGGATTTTGGTAGATTTAATTGGATCGGTCCGATCGTCCTTAATCCCACCGACTTTTACTTATTTTGCCTCTTCAAATCAAGTCAATCCATTAACAAATACTTTATAAATCGTCAGCTTGCATTTACGAAAAATAGAGAAGATAAAATTCAACGAACTTGGATTTTCGTGTCTCATTCTTACTTCCATAGCTACCAAACAAGTCGAAAGAAAAAAAGTGCTGCACCATTTTCCAGTCCATTGTTAAATACATGAGCATGCATTTGCTAAGGGCGACTAATTAAGGAAATATTATAATTTTCAATGCCGATATATTTCCAAGAGTGTTGAGCATTGCATGGTAAGCAAGTAGAACAAAGTCACAAACCACGAGCCCTTCCTTTCTTGTTTAATATTAATAATTGAGCCATAAACTCTTCAAACGTTGGGGAACATATATCCTTCAAATGACAATTCTAGGTGTATGGCGATGAACGCCTGGAAACTCACAAAATTGTAACAACTTAAATTACTTTATGCATCCCACAAAAAAAATTTTAAAAAAAAAAAGCTTTAGACACACCATATAATTTAAATGGTTCAAAATAGCTATCTTCGGGGCCTAATTAATGATAAGATAGATAAGAAAGAGGAAAAGCACAAGAATACTCACAAAGCAATGATGTCTAGAACAATGCTTTTTCACGTGCATGTCCACGTGAGTGGGAAATGGACACATGGGAACTGTCCTTGTCCATTTCTAATATGGACTTTTTTTTTTTTATGTGCCATCTATTTCTATAAATTTTATTTCTATAAAATCCTATGGTTGTCTAGGGCATAGGCAGTGACCCTTTTCTAATTTTAATTTTGGCCAGCGATAACTTTAAAAATTTTGGGATAATGACAAAAATAATCTCTAAAATTTGATCTAATGTAATCTCTTAAATTCTTAGATTTTTGGAAACAATTTCTATACTGTTTGAAAATAGTAGTCCGTGAACTTTAAATTTGTTCCATATGACTTTTAAAATTTTGATAAATATTTAATTTAGTCAGTATGAAAATAACATTATATATTGGGTTAAAGCTGGAGGTTATTTGGGTAATTCCCCCTTAAGTATTTAGGTCCCAGGAAAGGGAATTGACCGTGGGTTAGTAGTTAGCAACTTGCAACTCCTCTTTCATCCTCCTCTTGATTCGAGACTATTGAGGTTCTAAATCATTGGATTACTAGTACTAAATCTTTCGGCTATTGATGATCAGATATTCCCCTTTTTTATTTTTCGCACTCAAATCTCTTCCGATCGCCTCCTCGCCTTTCGAGTCTCGGAAAAGGAAAAGGAAAATTTTAAAAAGAAAAAAAAAAAGAAATGGCGCGCGATTCTACCTTCCTGATTGCACGGGATGCCTTGAAGAAGGTAGCCGTTCCGATCAAGGGCCAATTCTAATACGTGATATCCACCAAGCGCTACGCCGACCGTCTTTGGGAGGAAGTCTGGAATTTGGAGTGGGAGGCTGAAAGGGTCGACTGCTTGGCGGGAGTGGCCAGAAGCAGTGTTCGGAATATCTATTATGGCTTCATGGAGTGGCAGCGAAGTGCTGACAGGGCCTTGGAGTAGGCGGGATACCTGTTAGACGACATCGAACGGTAAGGCCAGCAGGACTTGCTCCTGCTTTTTACTTGGCGACCCCGACTATCGCTACCAGTTCAGCAGGAAAGCCGATGCCAAGATCAAGGTCATTGGGCGGCTCGTTCAGAAATGCAGTGAATTCAGGCAATTGAACATCTCCATCGATCCTGCTGCTGCTGCTGCTGCTGCTTCTCCTCCCCCTCCTCCAGGTGATGTCTCTGCTCGGACTCCGGGCAGGAGAGAAGGCAGGCGTGCCACTCTGTCAACCGCCGCCCCATGGCGGTCTCCTCTTCTTCTGCCTTGATGTCTCTGCTCGGACTCCGGAAAGGTATAATCATATTATGCTCTCAGAATGCATAATATGATTATACCTTTCATGACAGGACGCAAAGCGTAATTTTCCTGTTTATGTAAGAAGGTCTAGGTGTTGGAACTCCAACATTGTGCACTGTTTTTGGTTTTTGGCTGGGATCTTCATTTGTTGCTTGACAGACATGCTCTAATTGTTTATTTTCCTAGTAGGATTATTCATCACTGGGGAACAATAATGGATCTTTACTCATCAGGTACCTTTGATGAATCCTGTCAGATTGAGCCACCGCACCAGGCAGAGGAACTTGGGAGAAGTTCTATCGAGATCGAATCCAGTCCACCTGAATATAGTAGAAAGGTCCTTAGGCGTGGGGGTTTAGGACTGACGGAGCCTCCGGAGGTCACGCAATGGTAGAGTTTCACAAAAATTTACTTGATGGAAAATAAGTTGACTGAGTTACCGGCGAATCCTCGGTGTCCTGGACTATTGGTACTGTTTCTAAATAGATATTGCAAGCTCAGAACGATTAGTCCACCTTTCTTCGATTTCATGCCTGCTCTCGAAATCCTGAATTTGTCTCGAACTCGTACCAAGTCCATGCTAGATTCTCTATTCAGGCCAAGCCGCCTAAAAAGACTATTCTTAAATCATTGTGAGCTATTGAGGGAGTTACCTCCGAAAATTGGAGAACTTCAGCAGCTTGAGGTACTTGATCTTGAAGGGACTGAGATCATAGATCTGCCAAAGGAGGTTGCGAAGCTAACAAAGCTCACTTGCTTAGAAGTATCTTTTTGTCCACGCACAAATTGTGGCACAAAGTCTGCAGAAGTGAATGCATTGATTCCTCAAGGCACTATTTCTGCCCTATCACATCAAATGTGTCTAGATCGTTGTCCCATTTCAAATTTGTTGTTGGCAAACATGCTGAATGCATCATGTGTCATCTCCCAGAGGATCTTGAGTTTGAGTTAGAACACTGGGATAGATCCCTGAAATATGTAAATGGTTTGGGAGTACCCATAGATATCTAGAAGATGCTCCAACATACTACTGCATTTTTCTTAGACCACCTTAAAGATGTCACTAAGCTTTCTGATTTTGGGATTGAGAACATGGATCAACTAAAATGCTGCATAATCAGGGAGCGTAATGAGATCCAGGTTATTGTTGATGGAACTGATGTGTACGATGAAGCCGATAGAAGTGAAATTGTATTAGAAACAAGGGAAGATGGCAGGAGGTTTCTCAAATCACTTAAATATCTCTACATATATCGTATGAAGAGTTTGAAGTGCATTTATGAGGGGCCGCTGCATCAAGGATCCTTGTCTCGTCTTAAATGCTTAGCCTTACTCACATGTCCTTGGTTGACTACTATATTCACACCTGGCATACTGGAAAACCTTGATAGCTTAGAAGAGCTCAAAGTCGAAGACTGCCCCCTTGTCTTATGTTTAGTGAGGTGTGAAGATACTTGTGTTCATGAGAGTGCTTCCTTCCTCCCCAAGTTGAAAAAGTTACCCTATTCTCATTGCCTGAACTCATTAGCATTTCCGATGGCTTATGCATTGCACCGAACTTGAAACAAATGAGCATTTTTTATTGTCCAAATCTCAAGAATTCATCTACCGGTGAAATGTGTTGCAATCATCTGACAGGAACTGAAGGTAAGGGTAATAATCAGCGGAGAGCATTGTTCTGTTGAATTGATGCCTGTCTTTTTCTTTCAATTTCATTTTATACGTTTGATTGAACAAGTTAGAAGCTGCAGGCCTAGCCTTAATAATGAGAAAATTGGAAAGTCAACACTGATCTGAATGAACTCTGATCTTCTTTCAATTTGATATCTGATCTCACCCTTGAAATGTTTATGAATGAGGTGGTGATTGCTAAATGCTCAAAATTCTGGTCGTCCTAATGTTATCTTCGGAACTATGACTTCTTCTGATGCATATTATATTTCAGTTTATGAAACCAAATGTTAGCACACCATAAGTGTGCACTGATTTGGATTGCTAGTTAATTTTTGCCACTGTAAACGTGCTCCAAGTTTGTAGAGTGACTTAACAACAGCTGGCTTAGTTACCATTGGTGGGAGAATTTCTTCATTAGAGTGCCTAGGGAGTTATTATCGATGTCAACTGTGGATAGGTTATTGGAATTCCTGTTTCACATGCTGTAGAAATACTGTACTTTTTTTACTGGTGGTATGAAGATCTTACTTCTTGATATTCTGCTTGTATTTGTTGGAGGTACCATAAGGAAAGGAACATACTTTTTTTTTTTTTTTTGGTCTGGTCAAGGAATAAACTTGAAGTTAGTGTTCAGTTTATGTTGCAAAGTCCAACTGAAGGCTTAAGCTATTAGGGGGAAGGAGACTACATGTAGATAAGATCATTGTCAAAATTTCAAATTGTATTAGCGGTTGCATTCTAATAATTACAGATGCGGGCATATCAGCCTCTTGGAGGTGTCATCACCACAACAGGGCAGATAGTGGCTGCTACTGGCGTGAATTTTATTCTTATCGACCGCAATCAGCTGCTACCTAAAACATTTGTAGTTATAAGTTCAGAAAACAAGTGATGTTCAATACTTTAATATCCCCCTCTTGAGCAAACCCGAATAAAACCATATGACGAATGCACTTTAGGAATAAGACAGAGAAATTATCTCACTCTAAGTGAAATATTATTTGGGGCGTGAATAATTGAAAGTTGGCTCTAGTACCAAATTAAAAATCCAATCTGAAATTTTTTAGTTATTAAGTGGATGCAGACCATAGGACCATTTTCAACCCCAAAAGATGCAAAGGGGGATATTCTCACATTATATCTAACTTGTTACTGTGGATTTATTGTCTGGTTCTGGTTTTGCGCTTTGATGACTCATGCATCGGCCCCACTAAAACTTGTCAAGTCGGAGTTGTTTGCTCTCTAAATGTGCCATTATGCCTAGTTTATGTAACTCTTTTGTTGGATTTGTTTTGCAATTGTAACACAATTTATCAACTCAGGCTGTAGCCCAATTGAAACTTGCCAAGTTACTCTCCGAGACTCTTTGATTGCCAGTATCCTTAGGAGTGCTCTTTGTTCCCAGAGTTTTATTTTGCAGTGTTGGTTTGGGAAGTGACTTTCAATTATTGTGTGCTGTATACATCTAGTAATAGGAGATGAGAGCGATGTATCTCATAGGAAGACAAAAGTTTGTGACAGATCTAGAGTAGGTTGAGTGCGTGATAACACAAGAAGTGAGTGTCGAGTGCCTCAGAGATTAAGAAAGTTGTATATCAGGTGGAAATTTGGCATTCTGAATTGCTTAAAGAAAGTTTTAGTGTTTTAGTCTATATCAAGAGATCAGGTAAATTTGTTGCTGCTCATCTTTTTCCATTGCATCGAGTGCAAGTTGAATTATGTTGTCATAGTTATCCATTGTAAACCACATATCTACCTGGGTATGAGATACCTTCCTCTACTCGGGAGTGGATGTTTCCTTCTATTGGAAAAATAACATGTGCTGGGGCAACTAGCAGATTAGCTAATTTATCTTCAAATTCCTGTTTAGATGAAGTGGCTTGGTGTTTGTTGTTTGTCTAAGTGACCCAAATCGGTGGTTGCTCATTTTGTCTAATATGCTAATTTTGTATATTAGCAGCACAAAGTATTCCAAATGATGCAAGCAGAGAGCAGCCTGCTCCTCCTGTGGTTTCTTCTACGACCACTGGTAATGCAGGCTCTTCAAATTCTAAACTCAAAAGGGAACCTAAAGTTGCTTCTTGGCTTTGGAAATTATTATTTAATGATCTTAAGTTAGCTGCAAGAAACTTTAGTGCCGCAAGTCTTCTTGGTGAAGGTGGTTTTGGCTGTGTACATGGATTTACAAATGATACAAGCAGAGAGCAGCCTGATCCTGCTGGGGTTTTATTTACACCCACTGGTACAGCAATTGACTCCTCAGTTTCATCTACAACCACTAGTAATACAGCAATTACCACTTCAATTTCATCTAAGATCACTAGTAATGCAACAATTAACTCTTTGACTTCTAAAGTCATTGAGGAACATATAGTCGCTCCTCAGCTCCAGAAATTTTCATTGAAGGATCTTAAGTTAGCTACAAGAAAGTTTAGTCTTGAGGGTCTGCTCGGTAAAGGCGGTTTTGGCTGTGTCTTTAAGGGTTGGGTTGAAGAAAATGGGACTGCTTCTGCGAGGCCTGGCACCGGGCTGACTGTTGCCATTAAGGTTCTGAACACGAGGGGTATAAGGGTCACAAAGAATGGCTGGTAATATATCATCCAATGATCTTGTATTTCTGGAGTAATGCATGTTCGACTATTAGTATGAGTTTTGATGCGTTGCACTTTCCATGTGGCACGCTGAAGTGACTATTCTTGGTCATCTGGTACATCCAAATTTGGTGAGGTTAATTGGATATTGCGCGGAAGGCCAAAGGCTGCTAATATATGAGTTTTTGCAACAAGGGAGCTTGAACAATCACCTCTTTAAAAGTATGCATAGTTGTCCTGTATAATGTGCTTTGGTGCCCTTAATGACATGTCTAGCATTATGTTCATACTACATAAGTACTCACGGTATAACAATCCACCTCTAGCTGGATATGGAAGTCATGTCTCCCATGAAAACTATATGATTGCTACTAGCATCTGGATAATAATGTTAAGGAGAAAGAATCTTACTTGTCCTTATAATTGATGTCTTTCCAAAAGATGGTAGGGTTCAGAATCATATTTTCCTAAACAATTTGCACACAAATTGTCAATGTCCACAATGCTCAGCCTCTATTGAATGTTCTTCTACCTGAAATGTTTTTACATAAATTGGTTGTTTGTTGTTGCTGCCACTGAGAACCAAAGGATGCAATACCAGAGACTTTCGCTGTTATCATACTCAGAGGACATTATCTGTTCGAAGCCAGGAAAAAGAAGGAAAGCAACGTCGGTAGATCAGAACTGGTCATGAAATGTCACTTTTTAGCAGCTTCCTCCATGTGATGATCTTAGTATCTTTTTATCACCTTTGTCTCTCGGTACTACATCTCAGGGAATCCTGGACTCAATTCTCTTTAAAATGGTCATTTATGTGCCAGAATACCACAGTTATACCGTATTGAGAATGAAACTTAGTACAAGCTTGTAAGTATGGTAATGATATTTAATGGAGGTACATGCTTGGCAATGGAAGGACTCTTGAAAGATACTAAATGTTTTTAATGGTAGGGCGTGATGATTTCTTTCAGCAGGTTTCGCTGAGCTTTCCCTTGCATAAGCGTAAAATTTTATTTCTACAGGAAAAGAAAGGAAATCCTGCTGTGGTTTCTACTTTTTTCTTGCCTTGCCTACTAATTCTTAAGCATAATGTGCAAGAACTACATTTGATTGTCCCACAATCAACTGTAGTTCTTGCACATTATTCCCTTATCTTCCAGTCCACCACAAATTCAATCATTGAATGGATTATTTTGCACATGTCTTGCTCAAACTTCTGGAACATTATGCTCAGTGTAACTTGTGGAGTGACTGACTGGTACTCATTACCCGCATTCCTTTTCTTTGTTAGAAGCATCTCTCAATTGTTGTTTCCTCCGAGGATAATGTCTGGTGTCTCTCATATTTTTAGCCTGGGAGGAACCTGGAAAATTTGCTGGACCGTCATGAACTGGTGTTCCCAGTGATACTGGATTTACTTTTCTGCGGTATGCACAGGCTTTGTTAATGATAAGTACTGATTACAAATACATAAAAGTCGGATCTTGAGGGTGCAAATCAGGCGAGCTCATAATCCACGTTAATGACGCATTGCTGGCAAGTGATTTTTTGTTTTGTTTTACTCTCTCTCTCTCTCTCTCGGTCGGTTGTATTCTTTTCAGTGCACGATGTAATGTCTGCTTCGCCCTCCGAACTCCTGATTATCGGTGCTTTTTGATATGATGCACAACCGGTGATTACTGAAACGCAGATTTTTAAGTTCTTTCTGTCTGTGTTTTACGTGCTTCAATGCTACATGTCTAAAGGATTCTCGGTTTGAAATGGAGTATCTAGGTTTCTTCGTGTAGCTAGTTAATTTCCCCTTAGTGTGGTGGTCGTCCGTCCCTCACGTACTACATAATTACCGAAAAATTGTAAATCCCGACTAGGTATTATTTGTTCCTTTGTTTTATGCGGTTTAGGGCTACATGTAGTAATCATGATTGTGTATATTTTCATTATACTTTCCTATTTATCATATAATAGTAGCATAATTTCACGTTGAAATCATTAAAATGGCGGTTGTTTTATCTTATACATCTATTGATTAAGAGTTGAAATTTTTTTCCCTCTTTTTCATTTTTTTTTTTTTTGCATACGTCCTTATAAATTTCAGTGAACGCAATGCATTGAGAATCATTCACTATGTTATCGTGAATTTTAATGATTATGACTTGAAAATTTCTAATAAATGGCATCATTTTGAATTGATAGATTAATTAGTTAGTTCATATTTATCATGCTATAAATTACTACTTTGCAGAAGCAAATACTTTGACATGACAGTCCATGAATGAAGTATATTATGATGACAAGATACAATATTGTTTTTTGGAATTGCCATCTTCGATAATATCACAATTTGGGCTTTACTCCACTTCTATGCCACTAATTGCTTTGATAATTTCACTAATACTGGATAGCTATTTTATCCACAGCAATGCCCGAGGTGCTTAACTAGTATTATCATAAGAAAAAAAAGGAGTGATGGAAGGACAGAACAAAGTTATTGTTTCAACCTTACCTGCTTTTGATTGCTAGAGGTGATTGAGATATTTGGCGGGTACTTCATGGATTGTATTTATATCCAATTAGGACTGACTAGTACTTGTTCTCGGTATTCCTGACTACTGACTGCACATATATTATTGCAGGTCACCTCACAGTAAGGAGTGATCTCTATGGTTTTGGTGTGGTTCTTTTGGAAATCCTGACCAGAAGAAAACCCGTTAACCATACTCGCAAGAAAGCTTCCCTTGTTATGTACGTTTGGTCACATATGGAAGAGGAAAGAAGATTGTACGAATTGATAGATTCAAGGCTTGGAAATCAATTCTCAGAAAAAGGTGCCCAGATTGCTTTGCAGTTGGCTGCTCGCTGCCTTGAACCAAACCCAAAAGCTCATCCCTGGATGAGTGAAGTTGTTGAAGTTTTGAAGACTATCCAAGATCTTCCATACATGGCAAGTCTATCAAATATTCAGGATAGGATAGGGAAGCGCTAGCAGTGGAATAACATCCAAACTCAAACCATGAATTCAAGGAATGCAAGTCTTTCAATTCCGGATGGGACCAACGCCTATCCATGCCACCACACCACCAATTTTTGGAAGCCACTGATAAACTATGGCAATATGCCTATAAAGAGCAGTCATTCAAACCCGTTTGTCTCCTTTTCTCCTCTTTTCTTTTTTGATGCCGGAGTTTTGGCTTTCATATGAACATTAGCTCTTGGTTATAGAAATGTCGACGGAGTAAAATATAATACAAATTATGCTATGTTTATAACGTCATCCATTGAGAAGTGATTAGGTGAAGCCTGAATTGGGAAGTATGCTTGGGCATTGATACTTTATCACTCCTCTACAGCATTTTAATGATAATGATTACCTTTGATGTTGCCTTTTTGACATATCATATCTTGTGAAATTTATTCTATATCGAGTTTTTCATGTTGTGGCATGTTTTTGACACATGTTCTCATTTTCAGTAATCATCTCGTTGTATTTCTATTTCTCACATAACTGGGGTGTTCGTTCATTTGAATTTACTAATTCGTTTGCTGTGTAAAATTATACGGTTGTTCTTTTTCATATATCAGCCATGATAATTGTTAGAAATTTTTTTGGGCTAGCATTTGTTGTTGAAACCGGCATTGAGTTTTCTTTATTTGAGACTGAGCATTCAATGCAGACGCAGCCCATGCGGCCCAGCCTAAAAAATTGGCATGGGCTGGGGGCCCGGCCCAAGTGGGTGACAGGCCCGTTAACCACCCCTCGGACGGAGGTTGGAATGCTGCCTCCAAACTTTTCCTTTGAGTTTTTGCTTTTCATATTTTTCTATTTTTTCTGCGGTATTCTTTTCTTTTTTCTTGGTTTATTTTTCCCATAAATAAATATAAAGTGCATTCTTTTCTAAAATTTATATTTATATTTTCTTTTTTCTCCTCCTCCTTTTTAAAAAAAAAAAAAATCTAATCAAAGATATTCTTGCTCTTTTCATGTAATCATACCTTTTCCTTTTGTGTTTTGCAATCAGTCTATTCATATAGTTGGACTTGATCAAATCCAATTATATATTAATTCACTTTAATTTTTCCAAACCTAATTATTGCCTTGAAAACAAATTTAGGGTGTAGAATCGACAATGCTTTTATACTGCAATCAAAATGCATAATGCAAGAGGATGTGCAATATCTAATAAATTTTAACATCAGCAAAACGTCAACAAAGACATTTTCGACTGGGAAAGAATAACGATATTTTGAAAATTAATAGTGTCTTGCCAAATAAAAAAAAAACATTTTTTCCCGCGACATCGGCCAAGTTTCTGTTCTCCGCACTCCCTCGATTGCTGCCTTTTTCATGTCTCCGTCCACTCCTTCACTCTGGCCTCCCCACAGTCTGAGGTACTCTATTTGTTCCTGAATTTCTAGGGTTATGAGTTTCACTTTTGCGTGTGCGCTTGTCATGTGCTTTCATGCCTGAAACTGTTTTTGATTTCTGCCGTTGGCAATTTCTAGTTGTAGCCCTGCCACCGCCATGGACATCATTTTTCGGGGGGCGGTGGGGGCATTGGTGGGAAATGAACTCGGCTTGAATGCAATGCTTTCGGAAGAGGTATTTTCGTCTCTCGTGAATCAATGTTGCTTTGAGTGATTGCGGAGCTCGCCCGTGCTGATAGTGGGTACGTGATGAAATTTATACATTGGATTGGACCTGTGTTTTCTGAGAGGATATTGGCTTTTGCTTTGGGTATTTGATGAATTAGTAATTATTTTTTTGGTGAGTTACTAATTCCATTTTTCATCATTGTTTGGGTGTTTGTTGATTATGATGGTAGTTTGTCTTTTAATTGTATTTATGTAATTGTTTACCTTTATGGATTGTTCCGGGATGCCCATGGAGACTCCACAGGCCTACTAGCTTGTTGACGACGAGAGCACCGGCGGTTCATATTTCTTCTTGAACATACATTGACTCTCTAAATTTGCACACAAAGTGTTCGTTTTTTTATGTTTAATTGAAATACAATATATTTTTCTTGGGTGGAATTCTATGAGCATGTGAATTGAGAGAGAGGGAGAGACTGGAAGATCAGCACCTAAACTAGTACATGCTTATAGGCTACTGTAATAAAAGAATAAGCCAAGTCAAAGTAATAAGAGAAGTCTCAGCAGCCACAACCCTGCAGCCACAACCCTGCAACCCTGCAGTTCTTGGTTCAGCTCACCACGCTCCCCCTTTCTCTCTCTCTGTCTCGGCATTTTCGTGGTGGCGATGAATATGAATCTAATGGAGTGATGCTCGATTAGTTCTCTTTTTCGATTGTGCCGTCGCACCGTTCCGTGCTTGGTTGGTTCCAGCTTTTTTGCAATGTTCTATTATTGAGGTGGTCCGTCGATGCCCTAAGTGTGTTATGCACGTGTCATGCCAGCATCATGCACGTGCCATGCTAGCATCATGCGTATGATAAAATACCTCAAAATCACTTAAAGAATGCACAAATGACATGAAGAAATCACACGGGACTTAGAATTGGATGCGATGGAAAGTTTGGATAGTCATCTAATCCTAAGTCGGCATGCAAAATGTCATACAATTTAAATGTCTTTATAAGATGATTTATGATTCGTAATGGTATGCTTGGGCATCCTAAATGTGATGAACACTTTTATGAGACAAATTTAATGTGCAAAATGATACTCAAAGGACATGATCTAAACATGTATGCAAGCCTTACAACATGCGGTTCAATCATCATGAAGGCATGATCATAAGATTTGATAGCTAGATGACTCAAACAAGTATCGAAAGGTGCACATATGACAATGTTTCATTTCAGCATTAAGTTTACAGAACAAGCATAATTTTAGCCATCCTCAAGACATGCATAAATCTTATCAAAAATCTCACATACATAGCATACGATGAAGAAGACTTTTCGTTAAGAGTTTGAAGCTCAATTAAGATCATATGAGTCATGGAAAAAATGACAAAACAGACAAAGTATATGTCCAGCACATATTGCTGCAGTACATTTTACTCTAATGCATGCGATTGACTCACTTTGCCAATGTAAAAAACTTGCAAAGCATGCATCAATTGAACATATATATCATGTATTTCAACTCTCATGAATGATTTAAGACCAAATAGGTGCATTTATGGACTTAATTTCATCAAAACAAATTTCAGACCAATGTAGGACAGACTGACCTATGTTCAAATTTAAATGATTTTGACCTAGCTAAAAATGTCTAAAAATTTTGAAAAAAATACAGAACATGCAAAACACTTATAAAGAAACTTTTATGAAGGAAAGTTGTTCTAGAACTCAACATAAAAATCAATACAAAAATAGCAAAATCAGAGATCAATATGAAACAGATTGACCTAGGCTTAGATTTGAGTAGATTTGACCTAGTTGAACACATCCAAAAATCGTGAAAAAATTACAGAAGATGCACGAGATGATTTGGAACAAAACTCATGGAAACAATTTTGTTAAAAAATGATCACGAAAGTCGGCACAAAAATAACAAAGCCAGAAAGTGAAACAGAATGAGAATCGAAAAAAATCTAAACTACTGTATAATCGTTAATCTTTGGAGGTATTTTTTGAGGGTCAAATGACGGTTGATTGGAGTGTACAATCTACCGTTTTGAAGCTCGGGACGTCTATTATCTAATCCTAAGAGAACTCAAGCTAAAACGAGTTCATTTCGAATCTCGTTTTGGCCAAAACAGTGACCTAGGTATAGACCTACAAAAATCACAGATTAGGTTCAAGAACGCAATCATCATTCAAATCATCAACAAATCATTGCAGCATTCATGATCATTGATCTTGAGCATGTAAAAGTTCCTAATCTTGAATCCTAACCCCAATCGACTAACTCGATCTTGCTTCATCGGATTCGAGTTTCAAATCGTAACCTTCTTCGTGATTTCCGCAAATTTTGATCGAAATCAATGATCGCTGATGAAGATGACGGAGGTTGAACCGGCGACGATCTGGTTGCCGAAAGAGAAAACCTACCGAATCAAAGAAGAGAGAGAGAAATGAGGTTCTTGGCGCTAAAAAAAACAGAGAGAGGAGAGAGAGAGTTTGAGAGAGAAGAATTTCGTGCCAAATGAAAAACTCCTTGCTGAAAATGGAAGATATTTCATTTATATACTCCTCACATTAACCTCTTTTGATTGCGCCATCGCATCATTCCGTGCTCGATTGGTTCCGACTTATTTTGCAATGTTTTGTTATTGAGGTGGTCCGTCGATGCCCTAAGTGTTTTATGCATGTGTCATGCTAGCATCGTGCACGTGTCATGCCAGCGTCGTGCATATGATGTGCATATGCCAACATCAGCATAAAAAACCTAAATTTTGATTAAAAAATCCCATAATTAAGGTTAGTTTTTATTTTAGACAGGTTTTGCTTTTCCTTAATCTTATATCTCATGAAATTCATATTTATTTAATAAAATATACCTAAAATCCTTCGAATTTTTAAACATCATCCATCGTATTTATATTTCAAATGCTTAGATTTCTTTTTCTTTTTTTTTAATAGTGGCCATTTGATCTTCGGGTCAAGATCTGTGTGCATCAAGCGATCCACCCATGAGGTGCAATCTTAAATATCTGTAAAACTTTGACAATGCCTGGAACGAGATCTTTTACCATATAAGATATTTTTTCTAAAAGGAATTATTAGAGTCAAATTATAATTCTTCTCGGATTTGCAGACTTACCATTTTTGTTGGCTCTCTCTCCCTTTATTATTATTATTATTATTGGTTGCTTTCCCTGCATAAAAACAAGGTGGAAGATTCCACCCATGAGGTGTAATCACGATTAGAAGGTAAATGCCGATGGCATGAAGCAATAAAACACTTGGATATGAAATTAGAACGTAAAGCCTACAAAAGCCCACTTTGGGCCGGATTGTGTAATATTTAAATCAGTTATCTCAATTACCATTTTTATTCTTATAGAAAAATAATGAGGTTGACAAATTTCGAAATTAATTTTGACTTCCAAAGTCCTTCAAGTGAAATCATATTAGACTTTAACCTTTTAAAATATAGGCGTATGAAAGCTTCAAAGTGATTTTACCAAAATCCAAATTCGCCGTCGAAATCTGGTCAAAAAAGAGAGGAAAAAATTGGTACTTGAAATTACAATGTGGCCATGTACTTATCAATCATTAAAAATTTATTGAAATATTTTCATTTAAGAAAGAGCATTTAGACATGTTAATTAATTTACAAAATCAATGTACGAGATACTTTTCAGTCTATTTGGCGATCCTCAAAGTATGCGCGCCTCTAATACTTCTCAAACACCAATCCAAAACCTAGTTGCAAACCCGAGCGTTATGACTACTGCGCAGAGCATCACCTTCCTTCTTCATTGGTATCTTCTTCATATGGCGAAGACAAATTTGGAGTCCGGTCATTCATGGCTAGGTTCGACATTTGCAATGTGAAGAGATACCGCCAGTGAACTTGTTTTCTTGCCGCCCAGGAATTTGTAGAGGCCGAAAACTCGGTCCTGATCCAATTCGGAACACGTCCGGAGAATTTGTTCTAGATCCGTCAAAGACGACAAAGTACCTAAAGGTGGCAGAATGATCCATTCAACTAATTATTTGAAAAACCGAGCGATACCAAATTTTTCAATTTTCCCATAACTTAGGAATTGGAACGATATGGAGTTCCTAAAAAACCATAAATGTTTTAAGTTCCTCAAGTTCATTAACCAATTCAGCGACCCATCCAGTTGATTACTCAAAATATATGCATATGGCGTATCTAATAATTCCAGGAAAATGGCACCATCGCTGTGCATCTCGATTGAAAAATGGAATGGAAAGCTACAAGTTTCTTTCAATTAGAGTTTTGTGAACTGTAGGGTCTGCAAAAGCTCCAAGTTAACTCAATGTTTATCGCTCTTTGCATAATCTCTCATCTGGTTGCATTTCTTTTGGATGAATGCGAATTCTAACGGGATTTTATGGATGCTGTAGGATCATTCCCTGTGAATGAATAGGAGGAAAAGGCGGCATTTTTTACCTTACAGCAATGTCATTTGGCTGATAATGTTCATATTACTGGCCTTTCACATTGTAGTACGTTTCTGGGATGTACATATGGAGGAACTATTGGAAAGGTCATTATACTTTCGCCAGAGGCAAACAAGATTTTAGACCCCTAGAGAGGTTTTAAATAAAGAGATTGCAAAATGATGAAGTTTGCCAAAGAAAAAAGATGAACCGTGTTACAAAATCATGCAACATCGTCTAACTTTCGGGATATAATATGAATTTTTTTTTTTTTTTTTGAAAAAAGAAATGACATTATCTCATCATACATCGAATTCGATCAATTTATGGACAAAATTGAAGTGTAAGATTTCAATGTAGAATGTGATTGTAATTACAAAGATTAGAGAAAGAGAATCAAGAAAAAAAAGAATGTTTAAAGAGGAAATAATAAGAAAATACATGAAATTATAAATATATGGCATGTACTTGAATACATTACAGAGGAATATAGTAGATTGTGTTGGGTAAAATAGACTGACGATTCACTCTAGTTTCAATAAAATAAGACAAACCCATAAGGTGCAAAAAGAATGGAAGAACATAATTGACACCTTTAAAAAAAATTAAAGATAATTATATTGTATAATAGAAATGAAAAAACGAAGAGAAAAGGTGTAGGGAGTGGCATGGAAGAGACCTTTAGTAAATTAGAAAAGGAAAAGATAGAAGAGGACGAAAGAAGGGAGGGAAGGACATATGTCGTCTCAAAACCCTCGTTTAATGTAAAGGATACAGCATAAGATATAAGATGCTGGGCAAACTACTATGAACTCAATTCACATAATATGCACGCCCTACACAATTCTTCTTTGATATTAGTAAAACCTATTAAATGTTCAAAGGTCAATTTTACATTACGTATTAGATATTATAAGCACCGTAAACAAGCTTGCAATACATAACTCGCATGATATTGAGAAGAAACTACATTTAATTCACTATTTCCTGACAAGAAGCAACTACAGTTTGCAGTGCTAAAGAAGCTGAATATTGCAACAAGGGATCTTAGAAAAAACACCTGGAATTGTTCTTTTTATCATTTGCATCACCTCATCGGTGAATATAGTCATTTAATAGATTGTGCATGCAGAGAAACAGAACGAAAGCCTACGTTAATACATAATTCCAATCACGACAAATAAGATGAATAAGAAGCAAAGAGCTACAGAGAAAAGCTAAGGGAAGCTACAAAAAGGACGTAATCTTTCCTTGATAGCATCGTCTTGCCACACCAATGTAGACCACCATGATTCCTTGGCATCAATGGATCTTAAATTGGTAGCATTTATCCTGGTAAAAGGAAGTTTCAACAAGGATGGACATGAAGCTATATCCAATTGCTCAAGAGAAGGCCAAATCAATGTGTCATTCGGGGCAATGCTTCTTAATTTCGGAAGATCATGAAGTACTAGCTTTTTCAGACTTGGAAGTGTTCTCCTGTCCAAGCAAGGATTCTCAATTTCAATAATGATCTCCTCAATTTTGTGGCACTCTTCGACACTCAAATGCTCTAGCTTTGATAGTTGCTCAATCAATCCATCTGAAAATATCTTCTTGAGCTCGGGGCAATTGAACAAGGTCAAACTAGTCATTCGGCCTAAGCTTCCTGGGACCACGGAACCCTTCCAAATACAACCCAATTTTGGGGCATTGTTTATGACCATTCTCTCTAGGTATTTGAATGCATCATCTGGTGCTCCGTTACCATCGATGATGCATGTAATGTCCTTGCAGCCCTCCACTGAACAAGCTCTGAGTCTACTCAAGTTCTCAGTCCCAAATTCTGACAAGCTCAGTATATTCTTATGATCAATCAGTTCAAATACTTCGGTTTCAGTGAGTACTTCTGAGATCACAGGATGTGTGCCTTCATCGTTTGCGTACTTCAAGCACTTGCACAATTGATATTCAAAATAATCAAGAATATGATGCTTGACCGAATTGCAAATACCGACCGAAAACTGAAATGTGAAGCGCAAGTCCTTCCATAGAGGACTTGATCTGACGAAGATTTCGAGGCACTCTACTTTAGGAAAGGAAAATGTCAGTGAAGTCAACCGTGTCAAGGTAGAAACCTCCTCTGTGATAGTCCTCATGACCTGATCAGACCACGAAGTGTTCGGGTCTCCATCAATCATGAGTTCTTCTAATGATGAAATGCTCGAAATCACCATGGACATTGGGTTTGTGGCGTCAAAATTTGACAATGACATGCGCAAACATCTCATCTGCGTTAAACTTCCAACTTGAATAGGTAAAGCGATGATTCCGGTGCGTCGAATGTCAAGCACCTCTAGATGCACCAGTGCCTCTAAGCTTGAAGGTAGTTCTATTAAGCCCTTGCATGAATTCAAGTAGAGTGCCCTGAGATGAGTCAAGTAACGCAAAGATGGTGGAAGGGATGTTATTGCCGTAGCGTGTAAGTCCAAGACTCGGAGTCCTTGCATAGACGAGAAGAAGCTCTCTGGGATCATCATTAAATTCTTGTTTCTTTGCAAGAGTAAAGTCGAAAGATTTGTGCAATTTGAAGTTGCCGGTAAACTGCACAAGTCATTATCCATCAAAGAAATTTGACTTGCAGATGGCCATTCTTCTTCCTTTGGTGCCTCCTTTAGCTCCTCGCGTGGTCTTGCCAGGATCTTACGGTCTGAGACTCCTGATGAAATTTTAAGAGCCATATTACGAAATATTCCGTTCATTCGGACATGTCTCTTCATCGCACTTTTTTCTAATAAAGATACGTTAATCAGATCATCCAATATGTTGTGCCCTCTATCACGTGCATCTCGAAACTTATCAAAGCTATGGAGAAATCCCTCCGCCTTCCAACATTCCACCAGATAGTCCACAAATATGTCAGAGTCTTCGGGAAACAATGCTCCATAAAGAAAGCAAACCTTTTTATCCTCCCCATCTAAATCCTCGTAACAGAACTTGAGGAATTCGAGCATTTCATTCATGCCTTGGATTTTGCTACTCGGCCATCTCTGCAAACGTCTCAATTCATCTCTCCAGAGAGAAACGTCGTCCTTCTTTCCAAAAACTTTGGCCACTCTATCGATTACAAGTGGCAAACCAGCACACTTTCTAACCACGAGTGTTGCTACTGCGCTTCGATCTTCCATAGTTCGACCTACTTTTTCTTTGAACATTTTGTATGCATCGGTATCAGATAAACGCTGCATCTTGACAAACACGTCAGCATCCATGTAGTGACACACATCATGGAATCTACTTGCAAATACCACCTTGCTGCCCTTGTCATTGGAGGGAATACCTACCTCTTTCAAATTTAAATAATCACAAACTTGATCTAGGAGAAGTAAGTACCTCATGTCTTCCAACTTGTTTTTTATGAGTTGAGCAGTCTCAACCCGGTTCACTTCACCCTCCACTTTCAGCATCAGACGCTGTGTGATTTCATTTTGCACCTTCTCAGTATTCCCGGCCTTCGATACTGATATCCAAAGGACAATATCAAAGAGATTCTTAACCTCGTCACTATTATTCAAATTCTGCATCACCGTAGTTTTCCCAATCCCCACCAGTCCCCAGAGTCCGATCCTTTTAAATTCTCTCTCCCGTAGATTACGCAAAATCTTGTCGACAGCCCAGTGTAGCGAAGGAAAATCCTTAGTACTCGGAGCGTCTATGACTCTCACGGGCTCCGGGGATCTTTTAACTACCCCTCCATCATCAAGTTTTCCTTCTTCTAGCAGGACTTTTAATTTGTCACGCTTCTTGGCCATATGCTTGCTGAGATTTGCACGGGACCAGGACCGAGCGTATCTCCAGGCATGCACGGTCTCTTTATTGTACTTGCTTTCCAATTCGAGTACTTCTTTTTCGGCCTCGGTGACGCTGCGAATCCAGGCTTCCCCTACATTGGTAGCCCTGTTCATCTTGTCTATTTTTTCCTCTAAGTCACACCTTGTTGCTTTAAGTTTTTCTTCTTGCTCCTTCATCTCCTTATAATTGACCTTGAAATGATTAGCATAGTCAATTTTTTGTCTGATGTAGCCAAAAATGCCACGTCCATCCTTGGAGGCTTCGACTGCTGCTGCAGAAGCTCCTGCTTCAAGCATCACTATCACAAGAACAAAATCAATTTGAAAAAGCCCTACAAGAAAATGCAGATTACTTGGGCAGAAAAGAGCAAGTAATCCGGTTTAGTCATGAGATGTAAACTTAGACAAAAGGAAAAACGGAGTTTGACTTTACATTTGTCAAGCGAACGTACAGGAAAACATACTTTACTAAAGAGGAATGAGTTTAATTTTTGCAATGATTCAGAGATCTTAACAGAGATGTCTCAACAATAAATAATGGAGAACTTCTGCATTTGGCTCAATTACAGTCTCAGTGAACATGACCCACATGGTCGAACATATGTTTTTGGGAAAGATCAGTACCTAAACTAGAACATGTTTATTTGCTACCGTAATAAGCATAAGGCAAGTCAAAGTAATAATAAAAGTCTCAGCAGTCACAACCTCGCAGTTCTCGGTTCAGTTCAAGTACTGAATCTGAATGCCTACTTTCCACAAAAAATGGACCAAGTAGACCAAATGAAAAAAAAAAAAAGCTTCATCTTATTATCGGGTGCTTAAAGGAAGTTGCCGTCTTAGCTACACACGGTAAGAAATTTTAGGTTCTCCATTGACGTCCACTGAGTTCAATTAGAGAGATCCACTGATTCAGAAGAAGATAATTTTAGACCACTAGGAATTAGGGTGATGGCAAAAGATGGCAGCAGTGTGAGCTGCAAAAGATGCATTTTTTGTGATCGCACCATCGTTTCATCACGCAGCGGAGGATCAATCTTGCAGTAGAAATTGGATCTTTTGAAGAACAGGCTTAGGCACAGAAAGAAAGGAAAGAACAGGAAAAAGAAGAGATATAAATGCAGTCCCATAGGCAACATATCTTAGATTTAGAGAGAGGGACGAAGCATCTCGCATACCTGATTCTGCAAAGATTGAGATTGGCAAGATGAGAAAGTCATACACAGTTGAAGCTGCTCGATGGAGAGAGAAGGGATGAATTATTGGCAATCCACTGACCTTGACTTGTCAGAAAGACCAAATTGCACCTGTACAATTGCATAAATTTCCTCATGCACCTTAGCACGAGTGTTAATCGGAAAGTTTCGGGACAATGCCTCCACGTGTCTAATTAGGGGTTTGAATACTCACCACCTACTTTCTCCTCGCTCCTTTAATTTTGTAAAGTTCAAATAATATTTCAGTTTATTAGGAGAAAAGTCTTCTCTTTTGCCCAGAGAGAGAAAGTCAATAAACAATTTCCATGCCTAAAAACGAACGGGACGAAATAACTGTATTTTTTTCTTCTTGGCTAAAAAAACAGTTATAAAGCTTCATTTTTTTTTAACGGAAAATGAATGATTTGAAAACATATTTTCCTAAAATAATTACTTATATCATTTGAAATAATTAGTTACAGAAAATACTTTTATTATTGACAAAAATTCTTATTATTTTCGGGAAAAATGAAAATATTTTTTATTCATGTATTTTTTTATTGGAAAATATTTTCAAAATTATCCATTTTTTGTGAAATAAATCAATCCTAATTTTCTAACTTTAAGCGGATGGTCAACTTTGTTAGAATCGTCCATTAGAGAGAGTGCAAGCAATATCTACTCTTCCACAGGGTTCTTGGATACAAATATACAACTAATACATGTATGCCCTGTCTATAAGTGACGTTACATGATTTGAGGCCTATCTTATCTAACAGTGCAAACAGTGCAAGTCCATTAGTGAGGTGGTTACCGCTTTCTCTTTTTTAAGAATTTGTTCTTCAATACTTTATTATTGCAACTCGCTATCCATCACAGGTATGACTTATTTCAAAGTAGATAGATTCTAGGTTTTATTCAGAGCGGATTCTCAATTTTTGTATTTGAGAACCAAATTGGTGGACCTTGGAATCGGCCTACTATCGAATTGGCTGGTTCTAGAGTAGACTGGGACTTGGCCACTTCTTTTCTGTTTCATTTTCATTATTTATTGACTTAAGACCTTTAGACTTTGGAGGAACAAACTTTAAAGAAAATAAAAGTGGAGCGACCTGATTATATAAATAATCGCCAAAAATCCCCACAAAGCTGCCCAACCTCTTGTGGTCTCTATAATCTGATTAGCCCTGCTCACCCAGCGAAATCAAGATGGAGACTATGGAAGGACCTGATAGAGAGACTTCTCAGTTTTCTTCCAAAAGGTAACCAAAGTTGGCCACGTAGAATTTGAGAATGTTATGTATATGTCCATCGATTGATCTTGATTGATTGTAATTAATATTTTATTATTTTCGATAGTTATCTTATAAAGTCTACTTTTTATTCAATAATATACATTATATTACATCTTTTTTGTCATGACTGTTCTCAACTTTAAAGAACAAAAGGACCGGAACCAACGGGAAATGTAATCCCAAGCACATTTCCATCGGCTTACAAATGTGCTCATAATCAGCTTAACCTCGATATATAAAATGTCAAATACAGAGTAATACAAAGTAATCGCAATGCTTCTACAAGGAGAAGTATATATGCAAATCCGTCTTAATTCATGATATTTGCTAAGTAATCTTATTTAGGTTGTGCACAACAATACCTATATTATTTTCTTTCAATTAGAATATGTAAGAGCAAGAAGTTTTTATTTTTTTATTTTTTTATTTTTTTTTATAGCTATTTTATCTCTTTTCCTTACATCTAATAAAAAAAATAGATCGATATAAGATAACGGGTTATTTTAATATGTCAATCGTCTTTATGGACGTAGTAATTAAAATTCATACCGCTTGATAGAGTGCATACATGCTTAGCTTCATCAGTCCAGCTGATCCTTATCCTTCTCTCCATCGAGACATTGCCTTTTTTATATTAGGAAAATGAGCAATGCCATGATGTCCGGTAACAGCCTAACAGGTGCTTTCCTCACCGGAGAATATTCCATGGAACCGGACTACTTTACTTCTTCCATGGACCGGTTCTCAAGGGAAAAATAAGAAAGTTTCATCTGCCATAATATTCCGAGCCGGACTACTTCCTTCTTTGCGGTGCGATCATGGGGAACATCAGAAGCAAGCCCCAGTCGATTGAGCAGTTGGAACGCCATGGGAGTAGGACGAGAGCAAGTTCTCCACCGCAGGCCTTCGATTTAGGTTCTGCTTCGGTTTCAGGTTCGTCCGTTCAAGCATCCGATTCCGATATCTCTCGCGGATTCCTTCATTTCCTCGAATTTTGTCATACATGTTTGGTTTTCGGCTGGGATGTTCACGTGTTGTTTGGATCGCATGTTTTAATAGTAGGATTGTTAATCATCTTTACTTTTCAACAGGTACCCCACAACCGGTAGAGGAACTTGAGATATGTTCTGACGACATCGATCCCGGTCCGCCTGAATATGGCAGCAGAAGGTTCCTTATGCGCGGGGGTTTAGGACTGATGGAACCTCCGGAGGTCACGCAGTGGCAGAGTTTCGCAGAGATTTACTTGATGGAAAATCAGTTGACTAAGTTACGCGAGGATCCTCAGTGTCCTGTACTCTTGGTATTGTTTCTGAATAGAAATTACGAGCTCGGAACGGTCAGTCCATCTTTCTTTGATTACATGCCTGCTCTTGAAATCCTAAATTTATCCAGAACTCAGATCAAGTCCTTGCCAGAGTCCCTGTTCAGGTTAAGCCGCCTAAAAAGACTGTTCCTAAATCACTGTGAGTCATTGATGGTGTTACCTCCAAAAATTGGAAAGCTTCAGCAGCTTGAGGTACTTGATCTTGAAGGTACTGAGATCATGGATCTGCCAAAGGAGGTGGCAACGCTAACAAAGCTCACTTGCTTAGAAGTATCCTTTTGCCCACACATAAATTGGGGCACAAAATCTGCGAGAGCGAATGCATTGATTCCTCAAGGCACTATTTCCGCGCTATCTCAATTAGAAGAATTAAGTATTGATGTAAATCCAGAGGATGAGAGGTGGAAGAGTGTCGTGGGAGCTATTGTTGACGGCGTTTGCGGCTTGATAAGTCTGGATAGACTTAAACTGTACCTTCCACGAGTGGAACATCTGAGGAAATTCAAATGGTTTGGTACATCCGAGGTGTCTAGATCATTGTCACATTTCAAATTCATTGTTGGCAGTCATGATGAACGCATCATGTCTTGTCTCCCGGTGGATCTTGAGTTTGAAATAGAACGCTGGGATAGATCCCTGAAATATGTAAATGGTGTGGGGGTACCTATAGATATCCAGAAGATGCTTCGGCATGCTACTGCATTTTTCTTAGACCGCCATACGGATGTCACTAAGCTATCTGATTTTGGGATTGAGAACATGGAGCAACTGAAATGCTGCATAATTTGGGAGTGTAATGAGATTCGGGTTATTATTGATGGAACTGACATGTACGATAAAGCTGATAGAAGTGAAATTGTATCAGAAACATGGGAGGATGACACGAGGTTTCTCGAGTCACTTGAATATCTTTATGTATATTGTATGAAGAGTTTGAGGTGCATTTATGAGGGGCCACCGTGTTGAGGATCATTGTCTCATCTTAAATGCTTGGCCTTAGTCACATGCCCTCAGTTGACTACTATATTCACACCTGGCCTCCTAAAAAACCTTGATAGCTTAGAAGAGCTCAAAGTTGAAGATTGCCCCCTTGTCTTAAGTTTAGTGATGTGTGAAGATACTTCTATTTATGAGAGTACTGACTTCCTCCCCAACTTGTAAAGGATATCCCTGTTCTCACTGCCTGAACTCATTAGCATTTCCAATGACTTACGCATTGCACCAAACTTGGAACGAATGAGCATTTCTGATTGTCCGAATCTCAAGAGTCCTTCAACTGATGGAATTTGTTGCAATTTTCTAAGAGGGACTAAAGGTAAGGATAATAATCAGCATGGAGCATTGTTCTGTCGAAAGGATGCATGTCTTTTTCTTTCACTTTCATTTTATTCATTTGATTGAACAAATTAAAAGCTGCAGGCCCAGCTTTAATGAAGAGAAAATTGGAAAGTCGACACTTAATTGAATGAACTCTAATCTTCTTTCACATTGGATATCTGATCTATTACCCTTGCAATGTTTATGAATGAGGCAGTGACCGCTAACTGCTCAAAATTCTGGTCGTTCTAATGTTATCTTCAGAACTATGACTTCTTCTGATGCATATTATATTTAGGTGTATGAAACCAAACGTTAGCACAGCATAAGTGTGCACTGCTTTGGATTGCTAGTGCACTGATTTGGATTGCTAGTTTATTTTTGCCACTGTAAGCGTGCTCCAAGCTTGTAGAGTGACTTAACAATAGCTGGCTTAGTTACCATTGGTGGGAGAATTTCTTCATTAGAGTGCTTAGGACGTTATTATCGATGTCAACTGTGGATAGGTTATTGGAATTCCTGTTTGACATTCTGTAGAAATACTATACTTTTTTTCTGGTGGTATGAAGATCTTACTTCGTGATATTCTGCTTGTGTTTGTTGGAGGTACTATATGGGAAAAGGGAAAGGAACATACTTTTTTTTGGGGGGGGTCTGGTCAAGGAATAAACTTGAAGTTAATGTTTGGTTTATGTTGCAAAGTCCAACCGAAGGCTTAAGCTATTAGGGTGAGGGAGACTACATGTATACAAGATCATTGTCAATATTTCAAATTGTATTACTGGTTGCATTCCAATAATTACAGATGCAGGCATATCAGCCTCTTGGACGTGTTATCACCACAATAGGGCTGATAGCGGCTGCTACTGGTGTGAATTTTATTCCTGTTGACTGCAATCAACTGCTACTTAAAACAATGGTTGCTATGAGTTCTGTAAACAAGTGATGTTCAATACTTTAATATCCCCCTCTCTTGAGCAAACCCGGATAAAACCACATGACGAATGCACTTTAGGAATAAGACAGAGAAATCACTCTAAATGAAATATTATTTAGGGCGCGAAAAATTGAGAGTTGGCTCTAGTACCAAATTAAAAATCCAGTCTGAAATTTTTTAGTTATTAAGTGGATGCAGACCATAGGACCATATTAAACCCCAAAAGATGCAAGGGGGGATATTTTAACGTTATATCTAACTTGTTACTGTGGATTTATAGTCTAGTTCTGGTTTTGGGCTTTGATGACTCATGCTTTGGCCCCACTAAAACTTGTCAAGTCGGAGTTGTTTGCTCTCTGAATGTGCCATTATGCCTAGTTTATGTAACTCTTTTGTTGGATTTGTTGTGCAATTGTAACACACTTTATCAACTCAGGCTATAGCCCAATTGGAACTTGCCAAGTTACTCTCGGAGACTCTCTTTGATTGCCAGCATCCTTAGGAGTGCTCTTTGTTCCCAGAGTTGTATTTTGCAGTGTTGCTTTGGGAAGTGACTTTCAATTATTGTGTGCAGTAGACATCTAGTAATGGGTAATGAGAGCGATGTATCTCATAGGAAGACATAAGTTTGTGACAGATCTAGAGTAGGTTGAGTGTCTGATAACATAAGAAGCGAGTGTCCAGTGCCTCGGAGATTAAGAAAGTTGTATATCAGGTATATGGGAAATTTGGCATTCTGAATTGCTTAAAGAAAGTTTTAGTGTTTCAATAAGCATTGAGTGGGGTTATGTGATGAACTGGATCTGAAAGTGGCGAAGCTCGTGGGGGAGCTAAATGATCGCATGGAATTTTTTTAGTCTATATCAAGAGATGAGGTAGATTTGTTGCTGCTCATCTTTTTCCATTGCGTTGAGTGCAAGTTGAAGTATGTTGTCATAGTTATCCATTGTAAACCACATATCTACCTGGGTATGACATACCCTCCTCTACTCGGGAGTGGATGTTTCCTTCTATTGGAAAAGACCAATTGGCAGATTAGCTAATTCATCTTTAAATTCCTGTTTAGATGAAGTGGCTTGGTGTTTGTTGTTCGTCTAAGTGACCCAAATCGGTGGTTACTCATTTTGTCTAATATGCTAATTTTGTATTTGAGCAGCACAAAGTATTCCAAATGATGCAAGCAGAGAGCAACCTGCTCCTCCTGTGGTTTCATCTACGACCACTGGTAATGCAGGCCCTTCAAATTCTAAACTCCAAAGGGAACCTAAAGTTGCTTCTCGGCTTTGGAAATTATTATTTGGTGATCTTAAGTTAGCTACAAGAAACTTTAGTGCTGCAAGTCTTCTTGGTGAAGGCGGCTTTGGCTGTGTACGTGGATTTACTAATGATACAAGCAGAGAGCAGCCTGCTCCTGCTGGGGTTTTATTTCCACCCACTAGTACAGCAATCGACTCCTCAGTTTCATCTACAACCGCTAGTAATACAGCAATTACCACTTCAATTTCATCTGAGACCACTAGTAATACAACAATTAACTCTTTGACTTCTAAAGTCCTTGAGGAAAATATAATCTCTCCTGAGCTATGGAAATTTTCATTAAAGGATCTTAATTTAGCTACAAGAAATTTTAGTCCTCAGGGTCTGCTTGGTGAAGGCAGTTTTGGCCGTGTCTTTAAGGGTTGGATTGAAGAAAATGGGACTGCTCCTGCAAGGCCTGGCACTGGGCTGACTGTTGCCGTTAAGGTTCTGAATCACGAGGGGTGGCAGGGTCACAAAGAATGGCTGGTAATATATCATCCAATGATCTTGTATTTCTGGATTAATGCATGTTTGACTGTTGGTATGACTTTTGATGTGTTGCACTTTCCATGTGGCAGACTGAAGTGACTATTCTTGGTCATCTAGTACATCCAAATTTTGTGAAGTTAATTGGATATTGCGCGGAAGGCGATGAAAGGCTGCTAATAAATGAGTATATGCAACGAGGGAGATTGAACAATCACCTCTTTGAAAGTATGCACAGTTGTCCTTTATAATGTGCCTGGTGCTCTTAATGACATGTCTAGCATTATGTTCATACTATATAAGTACTCACAGTTTCGACCAAAAAAAAAAAAATACTCACAATCCACCTTTAGCTGGATATGGAAGTCATGTCTCCCATGAAAACTATATGATTGCTACTAGCATCTGGATAATAATGTTAGGGAGAAAGAATCTTACTTGTCCTTATAATTGATGTCTTTCTGAAAGATGGTAGGGTTTGGAACCATATTTTCCTAAACAATTTGCATACAAATTGTCATGTCCACAATGCTCAGCCTCTGTTGAATGTTCTGCTACCTGAAATGTTTTTACGTAAATTGGTTGTTCATTGTTGCTGCCACTGAGAACCAAAGGATGCAGTATCAGAGACTTTCACTGTTATCATACTCAGAGGACATTATTTGTTTGAAGCCAGGAAAAGGAAGGAAAGAAATGTTGGGAGATCAGAACTGGTCATGAAATGTCACTTTTTAGCAGCTTCGTCCGTGTGATGATCTTAGTATCGTTTTATCACCTTTGTCTCTCCGTACTACGTCTCAGGGAATCCTGGACTTAATTCTCTTTAAATTGGTCATCTATGTGCAAGAACACCACAGTTATACCATATTGAGAATGAAACTTAGTACAAGCTTGTAAGTATGCTGGTAATGATATTTAATGGAGGTACATGCTTGGCAATGGAAGGACTCTTGAAAGATACTAAATGTTTTTAATAGTAGGGCATAATGATTTGTTTCAGCAGGTTTCACTGAGCTTTCCCTTGCATAAGCGTAAAATTTTATTTCTACAAGAAAAGAAAGGAAATCCTGTTGTGGTTTCTACTATATTCTTGCCTTGCCTACTAATTCTTCGCAGTTAACTTTCAGAAGTTGGTGTCAGTTTTAACCACACTATTATTGACAACGGTGGCTTCAGAAAGAGAATATTGATTTATGTGTGACGACAAGTATTTTATTAGTTAATTCTTGTGTTCTTTCGTGGGTTGCGTAGGAGGGACTCCGCCCCTCCCTTGGTCTTCCAGGGTGAAAATAGCGCTGGGTGCTGCAAAGGGTCTTGCTTTTCTTCATGAGGAAGCAGGAGTGCAAATGATATTTTGTAATATTAAATCTTCCAAGATCCTATTAGACGCCGTATGTAGCAAAAGTTGCGTGACATTCCTTTTTCCTTTTTAATCATGTTGTTTGACTTTTTCGTAACTTGTCTTTTTTAGGACTTCAATGTCAAGCTTTCTGGTTTAGGACTTGCAAAAATTGTTCCCAAGGGAGATGTTGTTCCCAAGGGAGATGACTCTGACGTCACCCATGTCATCGGAACATTTGGCTATGCTGCCCCAGAATACTTTGCGACTGGTATGTATATGCTAGTACAAGCAATTTGAGGATGAGAATTGTCCAAGTTATCTGCACAAAAGTGGTTGAGCAATGTTTTTTACATGTCAAAACAAGTGAACAGCACCAATCTACACACCTCATGCACAACATGTGCACCGTTATGATTAGGAACTGAATTATATTTGGTAGATATCAATTGCAATGAAAGACTAGAAAATTAGAGGGACGGTTATACACTGATAAACCTACTTTTCACTATGTGCATCCTATCTCTGGTCTGTCCTCATACATGGTCACAATTTGCAGTAATGGTACAATCAGCTGTAGTTCTTGCACGTCATGCTAAAAAGTCACATTCTTTCTGTTTGAGTTCTGCATGTAGTCTCCCAAATGATGTTATTCCCTTACCTTCCAGTCCACCACATAATCAATCATTGAATGGATTAACTTGCATATTTCGTGGTTGAACTTCCGGGACATTTCGCATTGCTGGCAAGTGAATTTTTCGTCTTTGGTTGATATTATTTTATTCAATTAACGACCGAATATCCGCTACATCCTTCGAATACTGGATTAATCCCCATCGGTTGTAGTTTTTTATAGGATGCACAACCAGCTTTTACCCAAACACTGATTCTTAATCAAAGCTCTTTCTTTAGATGTTTTTATGTGCTTCAACGCTACGTGTCCAAAGGGTTCTCAGTTCTGAATGTAGTATCTATGTTTTTTTTCCAATAGCCAATTAATTTCCACTAAATGTGGTAGGTGTCCGTCCTACGCGCTATATTATTACTAGTTAGACCTAAACTAGGTATCATATGGTTCTTTGTTTTACGTGCTTTAGGTCTATATGTAGTATTATGATTTATGTGTTTTCTCATTATACTATCCTATTTGTCATTTACGAGAAGAAGACTTTAACTTTGAGGCCATCAAAAGGCAGTTGAGATTAAGAGTTGAAACTTTTATCTTCTCCTTTTTTCCTTGATCTACATACTTCATTATAATTTTAGTGTGGGCAATGCATAAAGGAGTATTCACTATGTTATTGTAAATTGAGATTATCATGACTTCACAATTTCTAAGAACAAGCATTATTCCAATTTACAGATCAATTAGGGAATCCATGTCTATCATGCTATAAATTACTGCCTTACCAAAGTTTTGAATGAAATTTATTATGATAACAAGAGATACAATATTGTGCTTTGGAATTGCTGATGATATTTAGGACCATTTGGTACATATTTTATATACTCCTGTTTAGTGAGTGCACATATATTGTTGCAGGGCACATCACAACAAAGTGCGATGTCTATGGATTTGGTGTGGTTCTTTTGGAAATTATGACTGGACGGAGAGTCATAGACCAAAATCGGCTTTCCCATGAAACTAACCTTGTTGAATACGTTCGGCCACGTCTCGGAAGGAAAAAAGGATTGCACAAATTGATGGATCCAAGGCTTGAAGAGTTCTCGGAAAAAGGTGCCCAAATTGCTTTCAAATTGGCTGCTCGCTGCCTTAGCAAAGATCCAAAAGCTCGTCCCCGGATGAGTGAAGTTGTAGAAGTTTTGAAGACTATCGAAGATCTTCCATACGAGGCAGGAACATCAAATATTCAGAACAAGACTAGGGAAGCGCTGGCCGTGAAATGACGTCCAAACTCAAACCATGGTGAATTCAAGGAATGCAAGTCTTCCAATTCCGGGCGGACCAACGCATATGCATGCCACCACACCACCAATCTCTGGAAGCCAGTGGTAAAATGGGATAATGTGCCTATAAATAGCCGTTGTTCAACCCCATTTGTTTCCTTCTCTCCTCTTCTCCCTTTTGATGTCAGAGTCTCAACTTCCATCTGAACATTCGCTCCTGATTATTGAATTGTCGATGGAGTAAAATATAATCTAAGTTATGTTGCGTTTATAAAGGCACCCTTTGAAGAGTGGTCAGGTGAAGCCTGAAAATGGCAAGTATGCTTGCGCGATGATGCCTTATCTCTCCTCTACAACATTTTAATGATAATGATTACTTTTGATGGTGCCTATTTGATGTACATTTTCCTGTAAAATTTATTCTATATCAAATTTTTCACGTTGTGGCATGTCTTTGACACATGTTCTTGTTCTCAATAATCATCTCGTTGTATTTCTATTTCTCGCGTCACTGGGGCGCTCGTTCATTTGAATTGCTAATTCGTTCGCTGTGTAAACAAATGCTAATTCGTTCGCTGTGTACAAATACACAGTTCTTCTCGTTCAGATTTCAGCCACGATAAATTGTCGGAAATTCTTTTGGGCCAGTATTTATTGTTGAAACCTGTATTTGAGCATTCAATGTAGGCTATTTTTTTATCGAATTTTTGTTTGGGCCAATGCGGCCCAACCTAAAAAAGTTCGTCATGGGCTGTGGGCCCGGCCCAAGTGAGTGCAGCCCCGTTAACCACTCCTAGGACAGAGGTTGGAATGCTGGTGCCGGGGCGCCTCCAAGCTTTTTTCTTTGAGTTTTTTTTTCTTTCATATTATTCTATTTTTTCCGAGATATTCTTTTCTTTTTTTTGGGTTTATTTTTCCTATAAATAAATATAAAGTATATTATCTTCTAAAATTTCAATTTCTTTTTTTCTCCTCCTCTTTTTCTTTTTCTTTAAAATCTAATCAAATATATTCTTACTCTTTATATATATATATATATATATATATATATATATATATGTAATAATACCTTTTCCTTTTGTATTTTGCAATCAGTCTATTCATACAGTTGGACTTGATCAAATCCGACTATATGCAATTCACTTTGATATTTCCCTACCTACTTATTGCCTTGAAAACAAATTCTGGGCACACACAATCAAAATGCATAATACAAGAGGATGTGCATTATCTAATAAAGTTTAATATCAGTAAAATGTCAACAAAGACGTTTTTCAACTGAGAAAGAATAACGATACTCACATAATTTTGAAAATTAATAGTGTGTTGCCAAAAAAAAAAAAAAAAAAAATAAAAACTTTCCCACGACATCGCCCAGGTTTCTTTTCTTTGCACTCCCTCGATTGCTGCCTTTGCCACATCTCCATCCACTCTTTCACTTTGGCCTCCCCACAATCCGAGGTACTCTATTTTTTTTTTTTTTTTTTTTTGTAACTCGGGAACCTCACACACGTAGGTAGCCGGAGGTAAACTGGGGCGACACGTGCTAGCCACCACACATGTGCCACCGGGTAAGTCGCTGGGAACTTCACACAGCCGGTAGCCGGAGGTAAACTACTGGGGGCGACACGTGCTAGCCACCACACATGTGCCACTAGGTAAGTCGCCAAGAGTTTCAAGCTAGCCTTCTTGCAACTTGCGTTGCAAGAGCTTTGAACACTAGACTTCCTCGATGGAAGTCTAGCACCTACCCAGCTGAGCCACCGCGGCGGGTGGTTCCGAGGTACTCTATTCGTCCCTGCATTTCTAAGGTTTTATGCGTTTCACTTTTGCATGTGTGCTTATCATGTCATGTGCTTTCATGCTCGAAAGCGTTTCGATCTATTGATTTCTTCCGTTGGCAATTTTTAGTTGTAGCGCTGCCGTCGTGGACATCATTTTGCGGGGGGCGGTGTGGCATCGTTCGTGCCGATAGCGGGCATGTGATGAAATTTGTACATTGGACTGGACCTGATTTTTTTTTAGAGAATATTAGCTTTTGCTCTGGGTGTTTGATGAATTAGTAATTTCTTTTTTAGTGAGTCACTAATTCCATTTTTCATCATCGTTTGAGTGTTTGTTGATTATGATGGTAGTTTGTCTTTTAATTGTGTTTATGTAATTGTTTACCTTTATCCATTGCTTCGAGACGCCCATGGAGACTTTGGGGGCCTACTAGCTTGTCGACGATGAGACCACGAGCTGTTCATTTTTCTTCTTGAACATACATTGTCTCTCTAAATTTGCACATTGCTGCTAGGTAATATTAAAATATAATAAGTGTGCCATGCACAATGTGCATATTCCTACGCCAACATAAAAATCTAAATTTCGATTAAAAAAGCATCACCACCCAATTGACATAAGTACTAATAAGTCATAATTACTTTTTATAATTAAATCATTCTCGAAGATGATCGTAGTTTAGAATGCGATAGTCTGCGAAAACATGACAATACAAGCGCTCGGACTATTCTTTTGGCTTTGTGAAATAATCAATTACGAGGATGTCCTTTATGCTGCATGAGGAGTTGGAGAAAAACCAACTCCTGTAACTTGATGCCGTTACCCTTAACAGGATCCTCTAAAACGTAATAAGATTTAGCCATTCCCCAAGATTTTGAGGATTCATTTCTTACGATCTATGAGATATAACCCAAGCATGTCTAGATGTGAGTAATTTTTCTCCTGGCCAGACTCGATTCAAATCATCTGTGAAGTACTTATCATTCGAGAAGAAGTATTTACCATCACGAAGGGCATGCGCACAAGGGGTCATCTCCTTGTCTTTGTCCTCTCATTACACGATCAAATTTAACAGCTTCACGTGAAACCATACAAGATAAGAATCTTTGATTTCGAGACATGGTCGAAACTTGACGTAAATCCTGCTACACATATTGCTCCTCAACCAGAGGAAATTTAAAATGAAAAATTATAATATTAAAATAGAGACGATCCGATAAAATACTATATTAAAACCAAACTTAACATCATTCTCATTAAGAGAATACACCCTCACTCAAAAGTCCCGAAGCATGCTGATGAGAACAACTGGATAGGAGGATATATAAGCACATAGGAAAATACCAGAAAGATTGGATGAATCCCAACGAAGGATGGTCAGACCCAAACTGATGATGAGAGGCACTCTGTTGCACTAGTATGAGCTATCCATTCACAAAGCCTGGCCTGACTAGTTGCTTGAACGCCATGCTGCACTAGTGACGATCCACATAGTATCCAAAGGTAAAACTGAGCCACCCATGTGGCAGAGATGGATCTGTTCATTCTGAGCAATAAAGGTAATCAGAGCCACCTCTTACATCCTCTGCATATGCATAGCCTCAAGCAAAGCATGGGGAAAACAACAAATTAGCACATTATTCTTGCATGGAACAAATCTGAAGCATCACTATTTTGGTGGATTATTCTCTCCCATTGTCCTACAGTACAAAGCACCCTTTTCATGGGCATTTCGGGATAGAAGCTACGAAGAAATATTGGTTGGAGATAATTTGACAGTCAGAATATTTTGTCAAAATTTTAGCTCTCTCTCATTGAAGCAAAGCACCCTTCACCAGCCTGCTCACATGAAACTGCTTGCTGTTGCAAGGTCGGCACAATCCCTAATGAAAAGGCAGGTAAATGAGTTCAAAGAGAATGTAAAGAAGGAGTGCTTCGAGATTGTTCAGATGGAATGGATGCATGACGCTCTATCAACACCTTCACATAATAGGCAGATGACATTGCATAAATTGCTATTCAGTGGAGACAACCTGCAATAAATTATTCTAAATCTCAACAGACAGAATGTGGAAGTAAAGCAATCTGCTGCAACCAGAATAGCTTGGCATGTTGAGGGAGGGCTTGCGAGCTGTTGAAAGAACTTCATCTGGTCTTGCTGGAAATAGTTCCAGGATAATGTCAAAAATTCCTCCTGAGTTCCATGGGCATTTAACTAGGAGACGGCAATTGTGGTGGGATGCAAGGGAGAAAGCATCTGAAATAATCAGAATTTGCATGTCTATACTGGAATTGGAAGCAAACTAATCCAGGTTAACTTACAAAGATAACAGTTTCGCGACTGACTGCGGTCTCTCATAGCCATCCTCTTTTTGTTCAGGCTTCTCTTTAGGCTTTCATTTTCCTGCCTGCCTTGATTCTGGTTTCCAGTTAGCGACTTTCAAAGAATGACCCAATAACTCAGCAATGCCTGTCGCCATAGCTTCTGCCTTCTTAATATATGGAAAAGTTTACTCCTCAAAGAAGTGAGACAACCACAGATACATAGACAGCACCTGATGTTTGGTCTCCAGATCCAAAAGCTCAGCATCATTTCGAGCAGAGCCCTTAGGCAGGCCCACTGCTATATTAATTGGATTACAATTGGTGCAAAACAAAAGTTTTGACTGTAAGCTGTGGCAAACCTCAGAAGATGATACATTGATTTTGGGTCTCTGACATTAATTGGTGCAAAACAAATTTTGAAGCGATCTTCAAGAGATAGCCCTGGGACCTTCTCCAACATGTCTACCACCCTCTTAATATGGTCGTGCCAACACAAGAAGTATGAGCCAACAAGACGGCAATTTTCACCAAATTTCTAGAGTAGCTTGCAGAACGTAACATTGGGGTTGGCAAGCAAAGAGCTCAACCTGCTCAAAGAAAGGAAAGAGACCCACCTTCTTAACTTCTTCAAATGGCTGCTTCAAACACTCAATGAGGTACTCTAAATCAATAAGCTCAAAGGTAGTTGTAAGCCCATCAGGATATCAGCTTCCTCTTCTACCAGCTCTTCCGGCAATCTGCTTCACCTGTGAAGCGGGAACTGGCACCATCTTATCACCGTTGTACTTCGAGAGAGTGGAAAACACAACCCTTCTGATATTCAGATTGAGACCCATCCCCACTGCATCACTTGCAACCAAGACATCATTCTCATTGTCTTGATCATTAAACAAGTTAGCTTGCTGTCTTCAAGTCTCAGGTGGCAAGGCACCGTATATAGCACAGCAGCGGTGATTGGTGTGCTTCTCAATTGCCAATTTAACCTCACATATTTCTCTCAAAGAAAAGGCAACTACACAATCACCGGATCGAACATTGCGAAGATCCCCGAGCAGCGTCTTGGCTTCGACAACCAGTGGCTTGAATCTGTCGTAGTGGCATTCGTGCAACTCATCCCCAGTATCGGAACAGATTTTCCTCACCATATTCAGAACACTTGGATCCCCACAAACATGTATCTCATCGACCTTAAGTCCTAGCAATGCTCTCGTCCATGCATAGCCTCTGTATGGGTCTGCCATCATCTGGATTTCATAAATTATGGCCACATCACATAAGTGATCGGTCAACGCCATTTCCACAGTACAAGCAACATGGTTCGAGAAAGGGACATTCTTCTTTTCCTGCTCAGTGTGAAGACTAAACTCCCAAAGCACTCACCTTGTCAACCACTTCCTTAGCCAATAACCTAAGCGGACTACAATAAGATTGTTTAAATGAAGAAACTAACAAAAATATTGTATGTTACTTTACTTGTAGGATTAGACAATGTGTGAAATTTAGGGGCTTGGGCCCCTTTTGTTATAAAAAGAAAAGGGTGCTCCAGTAAGCTAAAAATACAGTTCATGGGCAGCGACGGCTATTAAAATTTTGAAGTCCAAGGATGTTTCTTATATCTGTGAAAAAAACCTCAGGCTCCTGAGCTTGAAGCACGACTTTCAAATGCAGTTATGGCTGCCATCTTCAATCGTGAATCTTTCCCATTAGGCGGCTCTTCCTATATAGAGATTGTTGCCAAATGATGAAATGTCATGAAATATCAGTGAGATAATGCATGCCGATGTACAGAAGAACGTTATGGCAAAGACGCAACTCTATTATGTCCTGAGACATTCTAAAACATTAGAGTAAAATCTCTTAATGTTTTGGGAACAACTGTTTCGAGAGCAGACATTTGCCTGTACTTGAGAAACTTTTGCATTAGTATAGAGGTGATGCATGAATATGTCACACCCATGTTTTAGTGACTGATTGTTGACTGGCGGTGATCGAGGGTACGGAGGAAAAGGAGGAAAAAACAACGATCAGCCATGTTGGGCCGAGCGGTGCAGAGGAACTTTATTTGCAGGTTAATGAACCTTTTAAATGCAGTCGGTATAAGAATACAGAGCCATATATCCCATCACATACTTGTATATAATTGCTATTGCTAAAATAGATGCAAGAATCCTCCGAAATGAAGCAGGAATTTCGATCAGCTATTCACAATTGACATTGATAATAACTCCCTCAGTACTATAATGAAGAACTCTCCTACCAAAAAATAATAACTAAGTTAGCTAGTGTTACCTCAATCTACAAACTTGAAGCACGTTTACAGCGGCAAAAATAGACTAGCAATCCAAATGACTGCACACTAATGCTGTGCCGATATTTGGTTTTGTACACTGAAAATATATGCATCAGAAGCAGTCCTAGTTCTGAAGCTAACATCAGAACGACGAGAATTTTGTATAGTTAGCTGCCGCTGCCTCATTCATAAACATTTGAAGGGTGATACCAGATATACGATTTGAAAGAAGATCAGATTTCATTCAGATATGTGTTAACTTTCCAATTTTCTCTTCATTAAGGCTGGCCCTGCAGCTTTTAACTTGTTCAACCAAATATATAAAATGAAAGGGAAAGAAAACGACAGGCATCATCTCAACAGAACAATGCTCTCTGCCGATAATTACTCTTACCTTTAGTCCCTGTCAGATGATTGCGACAGATTTCATCAGGTGATGGACTCTTGAGATTTGGACAATTGATAATGCTCATTTGTTCCAAGTTTTGTGCAATGCGTAAGCCACTGGAAATGCTAATGAGCTCTGGCAATGAGAATAGGGATATCCTTTTCATGTTGGCGAGAAAGTAAGTACTGTCGTCAATAGGAGTATCTTCACGCGTCACTAAACTTGAGACATGTGGGCAGTCTTCGACTTTGAGCTCTTCTAAGCTATCAAGGTTTTTCAGTAGGTCAGGTGTAAATATGGTAGTCAACTAAGGGCATGTGACTAAGGCCAAGCATTTAAGATGAGACAAGGATCCTTGGCGCGGCAGCCCCTCATAAATGCACCTCAAATTCTTCATACAATATAATATTCGAGTGACTTGAAAAACCTCGTGTCATCCTCCCATGTTTCTGATACAATTTCACTTCTATCAGCTTCATCATACATGTCAGTTCTATCAATAATAACCCGAATCTCATTACACTCCCCAATTATGCAGCATTTCAGTTGCTTCATGTTCGCAATCCCAAAATCAGATAGCTTAGCGACATCCATATGGCGGTCTAAGAAAAATGCAGTAGCATGCCGAAGGATCTTCTAAATATCTATAGGCACCCCGACACCATTTACATATTTCAGGTATCTATCCAGCATTCTATTTCAAACTCAAGATCCACCGGAAGACGAGACATGATGCGTTCATCATGACTGCCAACAATGAATTTGAAATGTGACAACAATCTAGACACCTTTGATGTATCAAACCATTTGAATTTCCTTAGATGTCCCACACGTGGAAAGTACAAAAATGGGCACTTAAAAAGGTAGGCCAAATGAAAAGAGAGCTTTATCTTATAGCCGGGTGCTTAAAGGAAGTTGGTGTCTTAGCCACATAGAGCAAGAATGCCCATTTTTGTGGAAAGGTGGCATTCAGATTCAGTGTGTACTTGAGCTGCACATAGAACTGCAGGGTTGTGGCTGCTGAGACTTCTCTTATTACTTTGACTTGGCTTGTTCTTTTATTACAGTAGCATATGAGCATGTTCTAGTTTAGGTGCCGATCTTTCCCAAAAACATAGTTTTGGACATATGGGTCATCTTCACTAAGACTGTAATTGAGCCAAATGCAGAAGTTCTACGTTATTTGTTGTCGAGACATCATGTTGAAGTCTCTGAATCATTGTAAAATTTAATCTCATTCCTCTTTATTTGAGGATGTTTCCCTGTACGTCCGCTTGACAAATGTAAAGTCATATTTCTGTTTTTCCTTTTGTCTAAGTATACATCTCATGACTAAACTGGATAACTTGCTCTTTTCTACTCAAGTAATCTGCATTTTCTTGTAGTGATTTTTCAAATTGATTTTGTTCTTGTGATAGTCATGGCTGAAGCAGTACCTTCTGCACTAGCAGTCAAAGCCTACAAGGATGGACGTAGCATTTTTGGCTACATCAGTAAAAAAGTTGAGCTTGCTGATGCTTTCAAGGTCATTTTGAGAAGATGACCGACCAAGCAAAAATGCTCTATGCAAGAAGGGATGATGTAGAGGCAGAAATAAACAAAAACAAGATGAAGAGGGTTACCAAGGAATGTGAAGCCTGGATTAACAGGGTCAAGGTGGCCGAACAAGAAGTACTCAAATTGGAAAGCAAGTACAAGAAAGAGATCGTGCATGCTTGGAGATACGCTCGGTTGTGGTCACGAGCAAATCTTAGCAGGCATATGGCCAACAAGCGTGAGGAATTACGAGTCCTGTTAGAAGAAGGAAAGCTTGATAATGGGGTGGTAGCTGAAAGATCCCCAGAGCACATGAGTCCACCGCAGGCCTTCCATTTAGGTCCTGCTTCGGTTTCAGGTTCGTCTATTCAAGCATCCGATTCCAACAGAGATTTTTTAATATGTGTTTGGTTTTCGGCTGGAATCTTCATGTGTTGTTTGACTCACGTGTTTGAATATACTATTTTCCAGTAGGATTGTTCATCATCTTTACTCATCATCAGGTACACTGCAACCGGTGGAGGAACTTGAGATATGTTCTGACGACATCGAAGCTGGTCCACCTGAATATGGCAGCAGAAAGGTGCTTATGCGTGGGGGTCTAGGATTGATGGAGCCTCCGGAGGTCACACAATGGCAGACTTACATGGAGATCTACTTGATGGAAAATCAGTTGACTGAGTTGCGCGAGGATCCTCGGTGACCTGTACTTTTGGTCTTGTTTCTAAATAGAAATTACAAGCTCAGAGCAATTAGTCAGTCTTTTTTCGATTACATGCCTGCTTTAGAAATCATGAATTTATCCAGAACTCGGATCAAGTCCTTGACAGAGTCTCTATTCAGGTTAAGCAGCCTAAAAAGATTATTCTTAAATCATTGTGAACTATTGATGGTGTTACCTCCAAAAATTGGAGAACTTCAGCAACTTGAGGTACTTGATCTTGAAGGGACAGAGATCATGGATCTGCCAAAGGAGGTGGCAAAGCTAACAAAGCTCACTTGCTTAGAAGTATCCTTTTGCCGACGCATAAATTGGGGCACAATATCCATGAGAGCGGATGCATTGATTCCTCAAGGCACTATTTCCGCACTATCTCAATTAGAAGAATTAAGTATTGATGTAAATCCAGAGGATGAGAGGTGGGAGAATGTTGTGGAAGGTATCGTTGACGATATTTGTGGCTTGTTGAGCCTGGATACACTAAGATTGTACTTTCCACATATGGGACATCTAAGGAAATTCAAATGGTTTGATACGTCAAAGTGTCTAGATCGTTGTCACATTTCAAATTCATTGTTGGCAATCATGTTGAACGCATCATGTCTCGTCTCCCAGTGGATCTTGAGTTGGAGTTAGAATATTGGGATAAATCCCTGAAATATGTAAATGGTGTGGGTGTGCCTGTAGATATCCAGAAGATGCTCCGGCATACTACTGCATTTTTCTTAGACCACCATACGAATGTCATGAAGCTATCTGATTTTGGGATTGAGAACATGGAGCAAATGAAATGCTGCATAATTGGAGAGTGTAATGAGATTCAGGTTATTATTGATGGCACCAACATGTATGATGAAGCTCATAGAAGTGAAATTGTATTGGAATCAAGGGAGGATGGTGAGAGTTTTCTCACATTACTTGAGTATCTCTACGTATATCATATGAAGAGTTTGAGGGGCATTTATGAGGGGCCAATGCACGGAGGATGCTTGTCTCATCTTAGATCCTTGGCCTTACTCACATATCCTCAGTTGACTACTATATTTACGCCTAGCCTCCTAAAAAACCTTGATAGCTTAGAAGAACTCAAAGTCAAAGATTGCCCCTTGTCTTAAGTTTAGTGATGTGTGAAGATACTTCTATTTACAAGAGTACTCACTTCCTTCCCAACTTAAAAAGGATATCCCTGTTCTCACTAGCATTTCCAATGGCTTAAACATTGCACCAAACTTGGAATGAATGAGCATTTCTGATTGTTCGAATCTCAAGAGTCCTTAAAGTGATGGAATCCGGGCATACTCATCTGACTACTAGCTTGGGCTAGCAGGACTGGGATAAAAGCCTTATCGAGTGACTCGCCTACGCCGACTGGGTTAGAATCTGTTGCAATCATCCAACAAGGGCTAAAAGTATTAGTACACTTATAAGAAACTTCTATTTTTAAGAAAATAGCTCGAAAAGTTTGTTTTTAAAATTTTTCAAAAGAAAATTTTGAATTTCCTGACATTTTTCAAATTTTTTTCTACTTTTGCCTTATCCCTATTTTGTCTTTTTATGATATACCTTTTCTCTGCACTTCCCCTTCCCCTTCCCTAAGCAAACTTTTGGTTTTCTTTTTTTCATATTTTGTTTTCCTTTTTACTTTTTCTGTACTTTTCTTTTGTTTTTTTCTTTTATTTCTTATTTGTCTTTTCCCCGTGGTCTTCTTCCCCCACGAATTTTTCTCCCTGAGTCTTCATTCTCCCCGACATCTCCTTACACGTCTTCTCCCAAAACTTCAACCAGACAGCAACACCAGCATAGCAACCAGCAAACCTTCAACCGCCGAACCACCACTGTCTACCGGTTGCCCACTCCAACCGGCGACGACCACCGTTGGCCACGAACGCCGGCGGCCAAACCATTTTCGGGCACAAAAATCCCCCTCGGCGCAAGAATACATGATTTCTCCACGAAAATCGCATGAAATCGCAATGAGAACATAAAAGACAGGCACGATCCGACGTATATAAGAGCAAACACGAACCAAACCGAGTTTCAACCCGGGTTGCTTCTCGGTTCACTATGGGACATTTTGTCAAACATATGAGGTGCGCTACTATAACGAGGTGTTTTTGGCTCAACCGAAGCTCGAACCATAACGGGATCTTCGACACGACAAAAAACAAGACATCGGAAACAAAAAGTAAGGCGATGCAGGCTGGAGCTCGCGCGAACCGGCCGGCCACGAGCTCCAGCCCGGTGTACCCGAGAAAGAGAGCACACACAAAGGCCGAGGGGACTTACCTGGTTCGGGTGGGGCGCTGTGGCGAACGACGGCTCTCGGGCAGACGACTGACGATCGCGATGTTTTCCTTCGAGCTCTCTCTCTCCCTTCGGCTCGTCCTCTCCGCTGTCTCTCGACCAAAAAACCAGCTGAGAAACCCCCGAGCTCGAGTCGGAAGAAATGGAAGTGGAGCCAAAGTACAGCGCGTCGCTGTCGTGGTCGGGCTCGTACTTGGGCTTCCTGAGCAGCTCCTGCGAAAAATGGCTCCTCTTCGCGACCACCGCGGCGGAGAACGCGGCGTCGCGCGGGCGGCGGCGCGGCAGCTCCGGTGCGACAGCGTCCGAGCGGCTGGCTGCTGCTCCTTCGGCGGTGCTGCTCGTTGCTTCCGTCGGGGCTTCACACGAAACAGAGAGGGGGAGGAGGAGAGCTTCGACGGTGGCTGAAAGGGGAGGCGAGAGAGGCGGAGGTGAGGCGCGAAGTGCGAGCGGCGGTGCGGCGGCTCCGGTCCCAGGCGAGCTTCTTCGGTTTTCTTCCCTCGGCGAGGCTATCTCCGCTTCTATCTTCTGCTTTCTGTTCGAATCGTGAGAGGGAGAGAGTTGGGGGAGAGAGAAGAAAGAAAGGATAAGTATGAGGGAGTTTGACTGGTCAATGAAGAAAAGCAAAGTGGAAGCCAGCAGAGGCAATCGGTGCGGGTTCACGCACGAGGAAAAAAAAATGAAAGAGAGAGAGAGAGAGAGAGAGAGAAAGAGAAAGATAAAAAGAAAGAAAGAAAGAGAGGGAGAAAGGGAAAAAGTGTGTTTGGCTACAAAGGGAAAAGAAATGGGAATATCACAAAAAAATAAAAGGATTCCCTCAAATAGAAAATTCTAATCCCAATTTCTTTTTAAATTGGCTCATAGAAAATTCAAGAAAATATCAACTTAGATTTCTTGGTCCCCACTTGCCATTGCATCCAAAACCCCTCTTAAATTTCTCACAAATAACTCTCTCAAAATCAATTGATATTTCCATTACCAAATTAATCATTTCTTTATCCAAGAATCCCCCACACTCCTCGATTTCACCATCAAAATTAATCCGCGACTTCAACTGAACGAAAACGCCATAACCCGACTTTTTTTCCAAAAAGTCTTGGTTGTCGAAAAAATCTTCTCGAAACCGAGTCGTGGATCCTAGAATTTATTGTGACATGACAAAACCTTCAATTTCTGAAATCGGACTTGAATCGACGGTTAATTTCCATTTGGCACGTTTTTAGCGTAACCTAGGCTACGGGTGGTTTTCAGAACTTTTTAAGGCAAATAACCCGTGGTCGATTTTCTTCGAACCACTATGAACCCATTCGACTCAATGGCGACTCTCAATTGTCGTGAAAATCTCAAGGATTCAATTACGGACACAGGGTACCAAAACGACAGTAAAATCAAATTAGTGTCGGTCGACGAGAATTTTCCAATTTAGTGGAGTCACCCACGATTGGCCATACATCTCGCCGATTAGACCTATCTCGATCTTAAATCGATTTTTAAGCGTACCGCAATGGCCTCTAAAGATGAGCACGGTTGAGAAGCCGATTCCTGATCGAATTCTCAAGTTTATTGCCTTAAAATTTCTTAATTACTTACCCAGACAATCTAGTTATCTCAAGAGTGATCAGCTCTGAGAATAACCCTATAAATGCGTCAACGAAATGCCCGATTAATTCAGTAGAAAACAAGTTGAGAAATTCAGGATGTCACATTTGATAAATTTACGCAAAACGATACACTTATAACAATTTTACCCTATGTTAGTTTTCGTTAATTTTTATTATCAAATTATTAAGTTAAATAACATGGGTAGTTTACAATTTTTGTGATTTTTTTGTGGTATTAATCTAATTTAGTGGATGGTATATTTTACACAAATTTATCAGTTTTGGATTTTTTGTAGTCGAATAAATTAGTTTGGGGTAAATTTGTCATAAATGTACCATTCTATGAATTTTTATAGTCATCGGGTAAATTCGTCCACGATATACTAGTTTGAGGTTTTTAATGGTAAAAAAAATAATTTTTGGTAAATTTGTCACAAGTGTACTAGTTTGGAGTTTTTCAAGGTATTAACCCAATTTTTTAACAATCGAGAGGTGACATAAATAAAAAAAATTACAAATTCTCTATTTTTTTTAAAAACCAAATCGCAATGCTAATCTTTTCTACTTTGATTATTTCATATTAAGTAAGAGAAAAATACCAGTGTCTCTATGATATTAAAGCATCAAACGAGTTATAAACTAATCGCAATATTGGTTTAATAAAATGAAATTCTGGCAAATGTAAGTTGCCAACGGCAGTTAACTTACCATCTCGGAGATCTAACGGTAAAAGTCCAATTTTCCTGCGGACGTGTTATATCATTTGTCGATGTATGATTGATGATTATCAAGTAGTTGCATAAGTATTTTTTTTTTTATTTCTAATGGCAGAGTTCTCACGTGCACAAGTGACGTGACTTCAACTTTAGACCTTGAGACAAATCGAGGTATCCACTGGAGTTTCCGGCCAAACCAAAATCCCGATCTGATTTGCAAACAGAAACTGAAAATGCAAGAGATGGAAGAGCGTGAATACTAGAAAACAAGGAAATATGTTGCTTCAGTCGTCAAAGACAGACCATTTAATAAAAACTGAAGTAGGCTTTGTCGGTTCATGTTATCTCCACTCCATGAAAAGATCGAGCCACAGGGTCGAGGAACGCAAGCCAATTTTACAAACGACCCTGCTTACTTCATTTTAAAGTTGTATAACCATGACTGGAACTGTCTCCTAGATCCTTCCTCGCCAAAATCCTAAATGGGAAAATGACAAGCGAGAGCAAACATCATTTACGAACAACTCAAGTCTTCAAAATCACCTCGCTGTGTACCGAGAGGAAAAGGCAAAAGAGTCGTAATATCAGTCCGGTTCCATTAATATATACCAGGACCATAGAGTCTTAAGACTAAAATATGCTAACATGACACCCGCAAGGTTAGAGTCTTTGTTCCCTATCATGCAGAGGTTCTACAATTGTTCACAAGCAAGACCCTATTGTCATCAGCCAAAAGACTTAACGACCCACAGGATGGATTACAAAAGTCGCATGCCCCGAATTCTACAGGACCAGCATATATACATGTCTAAGGAAAAATGCAGAATTCAGATGAGTGGCTGAGTATGATGCAGCTTCTACCCCTGGTTAGTGGCGCTTTTCAATATGACCAGCGGGTTGGCTGCAGCCGATTCTCTGGCTCCTTGAGGAGTGGAGCGAGGGTTTCGTCAGTCGAACACTCAAGATCCGCACCTTTGACAGTCACTTTAGCGACAAACCCACCTTTTAGACGAAGTGCAGATCAACATTAGCCAGCTGCTTGGAGCATCACGAATCAACATGCATAATATGACTCGACCGAAAATTTCAACCAACAAAACCTCATCTCAACAGAGTAGGTAGGAGCATGGTAAAGGAGATCTAGATTTCACACGACCTCAATGGAGGATCATGTTTTTCTAGACATGCTGCAAAGATTCATGAGACAGCGTAACACCTCACCAGATTTTAATCAAGTTTTGCAACCATTCGCTTTTCATCACTTCAGCAGTTCATGCCATTCCATCACATGTTAAAGATGTGAAAGCAAAATGATAAAATAGATGCAATCCTCCTATGGCCATCTCTATAGGATAAGCATACCAGCCAAACAAGTACCCAAGCTACTAACAAGAATTTGTTTTCACCAAACAAACTTCAGATAAGCAGGGAGATATTCCCTAGTTTCAACGTATTAGGAGCAAACCACGGTGTCTTTGAAGAAATGACCAAAGCAGGAAAGGACAGTCAATTTGCAGGACATTTCTAAAGTAAGTCAGATAATTGTATTTGCAAGTCACGACCATCTCTGGAGTTCATAACCATCCCAGTCTGTTCTGACATCATGGACAAGCAAACCTATGTATACTAGAAAAACAGTACACAAGATGTGAAAAGCATATGTTGGCAGATAATTGTATTTGCACATTCAGAATTCTGAGCATCGCAGAAATTACCACTGTGCACGAGAAAATTCCATTTATAGTGTCAACGATGCCATCAAGAGTGAATTTCTCGCATTCTTAAGAAGACGTTATATTCCATATATCTTACCATTAGTGACACAAATATGATAAGTTGGTAAAATCCAAGTGTTTGCATCACATATTTCATCCAACTCCTGCAGAGAAGATGTGAAAAGCATATGTTGGCTGAAGAGAAAGCATAAATTTCTAATTGCAGTTCCAGAGAGTCCTTACAAACACCGTTCATGTTGATTTTTTCTTCACAGATGAAATGCATATGCAAGAAACAGGAAACAAAACTATTTTACTGCCATTTTCTATGAAAATGGAAACATAATGACATATTAAAGGGCATTTCAATCTTTAGTTATGAAAGTGAAAACAATTTTCCTTGTCTTCACTTGAAAACTGGTTTCATAATGCGACAGGACCTAATCAGTTTTGACGTGTTTTTCCATTTTCAGTGGAAAATGACAACTGGAAAGTTTTCACACACCAAACAGGGCCTATCCTTTCAGTCATTTGCATTTGAGCATCCTCTTGCAATGTATGCTGTCCCTCTGTGTTAATAGAATGGTAATAACAGAAAATTTAATTTTGTTGACCTCGTCTATAAAGGTTATACCATCTTATTAGAGGTCCAATAAGAATAAAACAGGAAAAGATACTGAAAAAACAACAATAAAGGAAAAGGAAAAAGTGCAACTTTTCATGGTGGGAACTTACTTGACATGGACTTTGTCTGTAGATAACAGCCTCAGACAACTTTACATCGGTACAATGGGACGAAGGTTGGCCTTCAAGATGGGTATTTGGCCTTTCATGAGCAGTAGTTTCCAGGCACGAATAATTACAACCATCAATTATGGAGTCTATCTTCAGCGCTAAAGCATCAGCTCCACCTACGACAAGATGAAAAAGATGAAGCTATCCTAAAGAACTATCCATCAGTCACAAATTGCAAAATGATAAGTCTCCAGACAATCCCTAATTTGCATTTACTAATAACCAACTTCCCATTACAAATAGTAATCACACAAATAATGACTTTTTTCCTTCTGAGGGATAAAATGCATCAGAGAATGATGACGATGATAGAATGGACAGAAACGCATAGAAATCAAGAAAAAGCAATTAGTCAACTCATATGTGTAACAGACACAGAACATCCGATGAGCATCCATCCTTTCACTAGAAAGCAGAAGTATCCAAAACATTCAACTGCCTTGACAAGCAAATGAAAACTCCTTACTACTACATAACATAGCCAGCAGTAGTGCAGCCAGCAATCTTTCAATCTAGAGCTTCATTTCTCTACTAAGTACAGATACAAAATCATTAGAAAGACATCAAGAAAATGCCACTCCTGAATCAAAAAGAGCTTAAGTGAATTTTATCTTTCCGTTAACGCTAACTAATGACAGGCTGACGGCTCAATTCAGATGCATTGAGAACTATTTAGAATCACATAGCAGAGTTCATGTCGTGACACAAGCTTATCCTCAATGTCTACCATCAAAGCTCAACAAGATAAATATCGACATAAATAAGCTCAATAATGGAAAATTGGCTTCTTAAAGCAAATCCACTAACAGTCGTACCATTCAAAATCGCATGGATACACTTGTCACACTTCGCAATCTCATCTTCTATATTTCGCAGCTGAAGGGACTGCAAGAAAGCATAATTTTGAACGGAACATGAGCATTCCCAGTCACACGGAATTGTTGTTACTGTCAGTTACATAAGAAAGACTAATACAAAGTCAACCGGCAATGTCCAAAAAGTTGCAAAGGGATCATTCACCTTCTGGATCATTTGCTTACATAAAATGCTAGAAGATAACTTCCTAATCAGAAAATTTAAAAAGGACTTATTATGACAACACCAAACTGATAAGCTTCAAAAACTGCTGCGCTTCTGCATCAGGCTACCACTAAAACATCAGCAGTTTTTTTTTTTTTTTTTTTTTTTGACGAAAAAACATGAACAGTTTGAAACACTAAAAAACGCTGTGGAACATATTAACAGGAAAAGAAAATTACCAGTTTAGCCCTTTTCTGGAGAACAACTCTTAAAGCAGTTTGTGACAGTGTGTGTTCTTTAGAAGCCAACACAGAATATATTTTCTCAAGATCTTCAGAGGGGGACTGGCAAGTAACTAAAGCACGGTCACTACCAAGGATTGGCTCCTTATCCAATATAGTATTGTTGTTCATGTTGTCTCCAGCAGTACTCTTATTGCCTTGGCATTCAGGTACGCCGTTCTGGCAATTGTTTTCAACCGTCATGTCCTGGAAATTCAAGTAAATATTTAGAAAAGTACGTAACTCTGAATCGATGCCCAAGAATAGGGGAGGGGAAAAAAAACCAACCTAAAAACAAAGGACAGTCTATCTAGGCATATATAGGACGTACATTATAGAATTTCTCAAAAGGTGTATCCTGCAACTTTGGAATCCCAAATCTAGAACATGAATGATTCTTCAAGAGTTTCCAGTCAGAATGTCCATGAGTAATTTAGTCCAAGAGGGATGAGTCGTCAATGAAATGACAGACAAACTATCAGAAGAAACAAACATGCAAATGTTAATCCATTCAATAAAAGACAATTGGGTTGCAAATCCTGCTAAATGTGAGCCCTCATTTATGGACTGGCAGTAAGATAACTCCATGATTGCGACCACTGATTGAAATTCAGTGCTTATAAGAATTAAAAAAAGACTATCAGTGAAAAGCACATGACATTTACATTGAAGATATCGAATGGTAACTAAAATAACTGCTTTGTACAAATACTCCTACTTCAGCGCCACCTATTAACTTCTCAACAAATCATGCTATTTATGCCAGCTAAACTAGGTTGAGCATAATATGCAATAGCCCTCTCCTCCAAGCATGCTGAAATTATAATTTTCCTCCAAAAATTTCTCAATTTTTTTTATCCCATTATTTCAACATCCTCGTCATTTCCCCACTCTCCTTCCTCCAATTTCTAACTCTTACATTAAACCTGTCCTTGCTCATTATGTTACCTAAATTAATCTAATAAAACATGTATAAAAGAGGATAAGAACCACATGTCACTGAGCCATGTAAAGTCTCGGGTTTTTCCACCAAGTGGCTGCTTCTTCCATCTACCACCCAGCTGTAGCCTCTCCTATCTCGATCATGAGGATAATGATAGCATGAAAAGATTTGAGGAAGTGGTGCATGAGGAGCTATAAATTCTTTTCCCTTTTCTTCCATTTATTTTATATAAAAGCCATAGCTCATAATGTTAATCTAATTACGAAACCTACCTAGACAATTACATAAAGATTCTCTTGGAAAATATTGTGCATCAAATCTTATTGGTCATCAAATTCAGTTTAATTCCCCATTGTCTTCTTTTTTCATCGATGAGTGATTAATTAACATTAAGTTATGTATCAAGGAAGATTACATAACTACATTGGTGCGAGTCTTTTATATCGTCCATCCAATTAATTTGAAGTTTGTTTTGTCCTGACAATTTCTATAAATTTGATCATGAAAAGCTGTTGTTCGAAAAGCCAACCAAAAATTCAGTAGGAAAATAACACATTATATTTTAATAGTGAATATAACATACACTTACGATTATAAGCCAAAGATGAAAGATTATTCAACCAAGACTATCTAGAATATAGGGAAACACAAGACAGTTTTACATTATTCATCTAGAGAAAATAGTTACAATGAATAATAAGTAAAGTTGGCCCTCATAATGAACATAAAGGGGCATGAGAACAGTTGGCCCGTCTAATATTGGAAATTCTATCAACATTATCTTACTTCAATCAACGAGTAAATTTCATGTGGCTACTGATGGTAGAAGCCCATAATATCTGAGGTACACAATGTCCTATAGCTTTAGTTACTTCCCAATTGTTTAGGTAGCTATCATCCAAAGTACTCTTTTAATGGCTTAATAAATCTCCACGTAAGTGCTAAATAATCACAGAATCTATCATCAGTAAGTAATATTTTTTAGCATCTAACATCAGTTTAGTAACTTTTTCGAAGTACTATCACATGAAAGTCGAGGTCGGTAAATGTCAAGGTGCTCTAGTAATTCTTCCATAGATATTTGCAACATTTGACATCAATTAATAACTATTTCAACAGAGTAGTTTCTATTTATTGTGCTAACCCTAAGTACAAGCCACCAAAATTTTAGATAAATACTATAGCATGCTTCAAACCATCTATGCATTTCAATAACTAATATTCTATCAATTATTAATAACTTTTCATCTGGCAAAGAAAACAAATCATCAGGAACTTCTGTAGAAGGTCGATTACATTCCTAGCAGAGTAACAAGCCTCCCACTTTTGTACTTGCAATATAGTGATTCACCAATCTATGTTGGTAATTAACCAATCTATACTTGCATTAGTAGCGATGCTCAGTGCATTCACACTTATGCTTTTACAGGTGGGTAACTTTTCATTGAGGTTAGGATTTTTCATTGACTACCAGTCTAAGGGGTTGTTCTTATCTTCAATGAACCGACAAGCTTGATGGCTCACAATGACATAAGCAAGTTTGTTTCTTAGTGAGCAGGAATTTTCATTATCCAATTATCCAAAGAATTTATCTTTTCAAATACACACAATCTATAGCATGGATAAATGTAGCCTAAGCCAGAAATTTAAGCTTCAAGGACACGGCCATTGGAATCACCCACAAAACTCTTACAAAACTCAAAATCATCTAATGAAATAGCCGAAATGGAAATGTTTTAATAGGTAAGAAACCTCAGGGGGACGGTGAAGGTCTAACCTCACTGGTGACATCTTGCAGGTTGTTCAGCTTTCTCTTGGTGTAAGATGTCTTTGATTCGCAACTAGGAATATTATTATATTTCTCTTCAGTTGAAACATAGTTCAGCTTTCTCTTGGTGTAAGATGTCTTTGGTTTGCAACTAGGAATATTATTATATTTCTGTTCAGTTGAAACGGAGACCTTATCTTCGTCCATCTTTACTTGTGCAGTTACAGAGTCAACTTTCAAACTTTCCAGATGATTTGGAGATGCATCCCTGTGGTGACAGATGTCGCGACCTCTTTTTTAGTGGCGCCCGCAATCGGGTACGAGCGCCTAAGGAGGCTAATGGCTCGGCTAAATTTATTAAGCCCGGACTCTCCCAAGTCCACCAATTCACGACTTAATGGTTCAAGTTTTTAACTTGTAAGTTGATTTTTAAAATGGAGTCGCCACTAATCAATTTGGGGTGGGTTGATTAGAAACCCAAGTGAAGTATCGGGAGAAATACTCACTCCTGCGCAACCGGAGAAATTAGGATCGGAGACTTGATTACATTAGTTAATCACTAATACCCTTCCGATACCCAATCTTATTTAAACCCGAGGTTTTTTGGATGTTCGAGGGATTTTCCATGCATTTTTGGGAGGAAAAACATTTTTTGAGTCATTTTCTAATTTTTTGGACACAAAAGGGATTTTTGGTATTTTTTTTGAAAAATACAAGTCTTTTTGGCTTTTTCTGAATTTTTTTGGCTTTTTCATGAATTTTTGGCTTTTTTTGGATTTTTGGCATTTTTTGGAAAATATGAAATATTTTTGATTTTTTGATTTTTTTGATTTTTCGGAAAATAATTTATTTTTTTATTATTTATTTTTTATTTTAAAATATTATATTATAATATTAAAACGACCCGGGTCGGATCCCCGGGTTGGGTCCGACCCGGGTCGCGAGCCCAAGACTCAGGCGGACGGGCCCGCAACGCGGGCCCGACTCGGATTTTTGATTGGTTTTCCCCCTTTTTTTAGAAAACAGGCCTGGCCCAAAAATAAACCCACTTCTCTGAGGCCCGTGCGAATTTAGTCCACGCGTGAAGGTCCAACCCGGGGAAACCCTACCCGGATGCCAACCCAGCCCGACCCGGCCGACAGTCGCGACTCGATTTGCGGAACCCTACCCGACGCGACGCTGCCTCTTCTTTTCGCTTGGATGCGGCGCCGATGGAGGAACTGACGCGGCGGCTTGCGTCGACGACGGTAGCCACGACGGTCTTCCACGGCGACGACGACTAGGCGATGACGAGCGGCTGCTGGTTTCTCGAGGGGGGAAGCGACGTCACCCGGCGGTGTCTCGGCGGCTGGGACACGGACGACGGTGACTAGGGTTTCGAGCGGAAAAACGAACGACGGGCGGTGGTTGATACCTTTCTGCAGAGGGAACACGGCGCAGGGGCGTTGCTGGTCGGCGTCGGGGAGGGATCGCGGCACGGCGATGGACAGATCCAGCCCTCCCCCTTCTGGTTTCCCTCTCGCTCAGCCACCTACTTCGCAGATCCAGAACCGCCTCTTCTCCTCCGGCCTCCGCTGCTCACAGATCCGGGTTCGCTTGCCGCCGACCTCCCCCGATGTCTCTCGGTGGGAGGTCGTTTAGCTTGCGACCCGATCCTCCGCCCTCTTGGCTTGCTCTTCGATTTCCCCCTTGAAGTCTCTCAAAGGGAAGATCTCGGAGTTCGCCGTCCTTTGATCGACGGAGGTGCTCCTCTATTTATAGGCGAGGAGGAGGCCGGTCAATGGAGGTTCGGCCGTCGGCCCTCGCACGCCGACCAGCCTTGGGTGCGGCTGAACCGGCGTCAAATCTTCCCCCTTCCACGGAGGCATGCTCGCCTTCAATGCGCGTCCTCTCAGCCACCGGCCTATGCTCCTCCCTCTGTTGTAGGTTGTGCTCAAGCGTGTCTTCGTCGCCGCGCGTGACCTGCAAGGGCGGAAGAACGAGGAAGGAGGAAGAAGATGGGAGGAAGAAGAAGAGAGGGGGTGGCCGGGCCAAAACTAAAAAAGCAAGGCTTGGGCCTTAGGCCCGCGTGGAAAAGAAAAAGAGGGGAGGGGCTGGGCTTTTGCTTTCTTTTGTTTTTTCTTGTTTTTATTGTTTTTTCAGTTTTTTGTTATTTGCTTATTATTTCGAAAAAGACAAAATAAATAAAAACTTTATTAACAAAATAAACATAATAAAAATTGAGGTGTCAACAGCTGCCCCTCTTTGAAGGTGAGCTCGCAGAGGTTGCATTCAAAGACAGACTGATGCCTCAATTTTATCCATGCATGCGTAGCAGATTATATTTTATTTTGGACCTATTATTCTATGCAAGAAAAGAGCAATATAACTTTACATATAGTAAGACAGATAAGAAGATACCTGTAGTTACTTACCGGGAGTGAGTGAGATAGGGTGTGAACCCCGAGTTTTGGCAAGTATCAAGGCGTCATCTTACCTGGTGACATGAGGAGGTTGCTTTTCAGGGCTCGAACCATTCTTCGGTCGCCTGTTAGAGCAATAAGTGATTTGTCTAGGACCCGAACCTTTCTTCGGTCGTCTTGACGGGGAATTGCTTTTCCAGGATCCGAACCTTTCTTCGGTCGCCTGTTAGAGCAATAAGTTGGTTTGTCTAGGACCCGAACCTTTCTTCGGTCGCCTATTAGAGCAATAAGTTGGTTTGTCTAGGACCCGAACCTTTCTTCGGTCGCCTTGACGGGGAATTGCTTTTCTAGGACCCGAACCTTTCTTCGGTCGCCTGTTAGAGCAATAAGTTGGTTTTGTCTAGGACCCGAACCTTTCTTCGGTCGCCTTGACGGGAGATGCGCCGACCTTTCTCAGGGCATCTGTTTGTTGGGAGATAGTACTTGGATGATCACAAGTACAAACTCTTGGGGGATACCTGGATGATCACAAGTATCGAAGGGGTACCCGGACGATCACAAGTACAAACTCTTTGGAGATACCTGGATGACCACAAGTATCGAAGGGGTACCTGGACGATCACAGGTACAAACTCTTTGGGGGATACCTGGATGATCACAAGTATCGAAGGGGTACCTGGGATATTTGTGAAGGTCTCTCACCTCCTGGTAGGGGGAATATCGAGGGCATACCTGGGATATTCATGAAGGTCTCTCACCTCCTGGTAATTCGGAATATCGAGGACGTACCTGAGATATTCGTGAAGGTCTCTCACCTCCTGGTAGTTGGGAATATCGAGGACGTACCTGGGATATTCGTGAAGGTCTCTCACCTCCTGGTAATTGGGAAGTATCGAGGGCGTACCTGGGATATTTGTGAAGGTCTCTCACCTCCTGGTAGTTGGGAATATTGAGGACGTGCATCGCATATTCATGAAGGTTTCTTATCTCCTGGTAAATGGGAATATCGAGGGTGTGCCCCGCATATTCGTGAAGGTCTCTCACCTCCTGGTAATTGGGAATATTGAGGACATGCCTCGCATATTCATGAAGGTTTCTCACCTCTTGGTAAATGGGAATATCGAGGGCGTGCCCCGCATATTCGTGAAGGTCTCTCACCTCCTGGTAGTTGGGAATATCGAGGACGTACCTGAGATATTCGTGAAGGTCTCTCACCTCCTGGTAATGGGAATATCGAGGACGTGCCCCGCATATTCATGAAGGTTTCTCACCTCCTGGTAATTGGGAATATCGAGGGCGTACCTGAGATATTCGTGAAGGTCTCTCACCTCCTGGTAATTGGGAATATCGAGGACGTACCTGGGATATTCATGAAGGTCTCTCACCTCCTAGTAATTGGGAATATCGAGGACGTACCTGGGATATTCATGAAGGTCTCTCACCTCCTAGGTGGCCGCAGGCACTCAAAAGGGCTGGAACACCTGGGTAGCCGCAGGTGTACAAAGTACTAGAATACTTGGATGAACATAAGTATTTGATGATACGATCTGGGACCACTGAACACCTGGTAGCCAGTGTACAATATTGGTCCAAGTGTAAGAAAACATACCTGGATAACCACCTGGAAAGACAACGCGATGGAATACTTGAATGGCTACTAGTATTCAATGATACAATTTTGAGGACAACTCGGACATGTCGAGTGTCACGGAAATGGAGTACCTAGACAATGAAAGGCACTCAAAGGTAATGGGATACTTGGTCAATTGTAGGCATCCTAGCTATGAAGACAACTTAAACAAGTCGAGTGTCAAGAAAAAGGAGTATCCGAACGGTGGCCGGTACTCAAAGACAAATAGGGATACCTAGACAGCAGTAGATATTCAACAATAAAGGGATAATTGGTCAGTCACAAGTATCAATACTCTGGGGACAACTCGAATAGGTCGAGTGTCAGGAAGAGGGAGTATCCGAACGATGGCCGGTACTCAAAGACAATGGGATGTTGAGACAGTTGCAAGCATCCAAACTCAAGGGACGACTCGAATAGGTTGAGTGTCAACAGAGGGAGCACCCGGCAAGTGGTGGGTACTTAAAGACAAGGGGATACTTAGGTAGTTGCAAGCATCTAAACTCAAGGGACGACTCGAATAGGTCGAGTGTCAACAGACGGAGCACCCGGCAAGTGGTGGGTACTTAAAGACAAGGGGATACTTAGGTAGTTGCAAGCACCCAAACTCAAGGGACGATTCGAATAGGTCGAGTGTTAAGAAGAGAGTACCTGGACAGTGATAGGTATTTCAAGACAAATGGGGATAGCGATATGCTTACCTGGCAATATCTCTGATCTTTGAGAGTATGTCTGCTATTTGCACAATATGCACACATGATTGTATATACTGTAAATTCATAAATTCAAATGTGATTTATGCATGATAATTTTATCAGTTTCGCATCATCTGATTTCCACTGGGGAAGATTTTGAAAGACAACATTTATTCGGAATATAGATGCTTTGAGCATGCTAGATGAGGGACTTTCAGTCTGAAAGGACTTCTCACTCATTCTCATGGAGAAGGCTATCATGACCATTGATGCAGGATTTATAAGGACCACACTATCTTACTGTCATCATGTCAGCAGGGGTCCGAGTATTCTCGCAAACAGTACGACTTTACCAATGTGAGAGGTCTTTGTTGAAACTGTGATGAAGTCTTGGTCAATGTCTCATCAAAGGGGACCATCAAGGTCGAAACTGATGGACAAAATGCTGCACGATCATCTCCGGGTTTACAAGTCAAGAACCCTGCGAAAAGAGATAGAGTAATCTTGCTCGTACTTCTTCGAGCGATGCTTATGCACATATGAAATCCTACGTTAATTGAAGTGCCCTAGTCTGAAGAGACTTTTACAATGGGATACAATGTAGGCTTGATTCGTGTATAAAAAGGTGAGGGCTGGTGATTGTCTTGGCATTTGTCATCAGTCTTTTTTTTTCTGATTGTCAAATGGAGGTTCTATGGACCATAACAGCAACATTTTCTTGGCTGTATTTTTGATTGGGCGGCATTGGCCTTGCTTTTACCAGGCGTACTGCTTTTTCATGCCCCTATTTTATTCAAGCTCTTTATTTATGGGCATTGACCTTGCTTTTACCAGGTACACTGCTTTTTTATGCCCATGTTTTTTTCATTCTTGTTGCTCGAGAGCTGATCTTGACAAGTTCAAGCAAACGCCTTTGTTTAGACTCTTGGATCTTCTTCTTCAGCCGGCGCTTTAAGCTATGGCAATAACTTCTGCTTTGTCTCAATGTGAGGGTAAAATTACAGACTCACTTGGGTTGTACAATGCATATAAGTGCATAGAGAAGGAATTGCTCTTCGTCATTCTAAGGCACTTAAATTAACGCGAGTGTTCATATGCAATAAAGACACCCAAAGATTGATGCAAGTGCGAGCAAGAAAATTTCTATCTCTCTTCTCACCTTGTGATGCTGCTTCGCCTCCGATCTGCCCCAGTGTGGGGTGGTTCTTGATAGGGATAGGACAAAAATTTCATCAATGGGGTGAGCGATGGAATGCCTCTCACTATTTTGGTTATCGTACCATTCGCGAGAGAACTCTTTACCCTGCAGCCATGGAATCTTCTGCACTCATCTCACAAGTGTATAGATGGGGGGGACTCTGTGTAGGATATAGCTTGCCTGTCATTATTCTAACGCGCCTCATCCAGCATGCTCAATCAATCTCGTATTCTTCACTTAGCTGTCTATTCTAATAATCCTCAGTGGAATCAGTGACTTAGACAGGCAAAATCATCATGCATAATTCATCTGGAAATGACATGCAACATTTCGAATATGATGGAGTTTGAACTCTCAAAACAAATGAATGGTTTTGACGCAAAAAAGACCCTATTGACAACTTTAGAGGCTAACATAATTGTGTTTCCAAATATGTTAGATTTTGAATATCAAAAGGGTTATTCACAAATGGGTGTCGCCGGCTATCCCTATTGATTAGGGATATGACACATGAATGATCAGTCGATGATTGGGAATTCGATCGGGCATCTCTGTTTTTGCCCCTGCAGAAGAGAAGATGTACAAGTAAATCAAGTAGTCTGGCCAAAATCAAAATGTCAGTTGAGGCCTGAAGATTTTCTGTCATTTGCTTTGGCAATACTTGAGACGCCATTTTGCTTGGGAGAGTTTGTCATGCCTCTCATTGATCTGTTATCTTTGTTTTTGACAGTCGACTGATCCTACAAAAGATAGGAAAGAATGTGTCAATCACGATTTTTCACAGGAGTTTAAACAACTGGGAGCGATACAACATTACCCTTCACTGCTTTGCAGATGATTGGATGGACCTGAAATGCGAGTGGGACACGAAGTCCTATGTCTTTTGCTTCGTTAAGTCACCTATTCTCTCGTAATTTGCAAGTGTAAGGGAAGCAAAAAAATTTTATTATTTTTTTACCAAGCAGCTAACTGCCGTGTCGGGGATTCAAACCCCCGACTTCGGACCTTTTTGCTTCTTCCCGGATACCACTCGGCTAGAGGTGCCGATGGTGTTTGTAGGGCGCTTCTTTTTTTTTTTCTTTTTTTTTTTATTTTTTATTTAACCGAATCGGCTCCTGGACGACACGTCCCTTCATACCAAGTTAGGTAAATCGATATGGATCATTTGATTTGCCCAAATTAACCATTGAGCTTGTTTCTTGAATCCTATGCTTCCTGTCAATAGGAGAAAATATGTCAAAAGTGATTTCAGACACTGGGAGTATTGGAAACGATACCAAATTACTCTTCTCCAAAGTTTGTATTTGCTGACTCCTAGGGATATTTGAATATTAATGACAGCCTTTTCGTCTCGGCACAGTTTGACATTTCTTTCGATTGGCCTTCCTCACTCATGGCCACGTATGCATGATTGATGGTCGTTGATTCATCTTCAATGCCTTCCTTCTATGGAATTTCTTCTTCTGTCTTTAACTATAGCATCATTGGCAGCATTGAGCAAAGTCATGTACCTCAAGCTTCTATGGAATCTGAGATCAAAATCTCAAGCCTCGTGATGGCAACTACTCCTTGGAAGAACATGCGTCTGGAGTGAAGTTTTCTAGATTCCAAAGTCATTGTCCAAGATGTGGGGCCATAGATCGCCTTGACCGTCTAGATTTTCTCCCTGTTGACAGTAATCACTTAAAAGGAAGAGGAGGAACTCCTTCCTTATGTTGAAGTTGATACTGTAACATCTAGCCGTTTGGGCGCGTCGTGCGACAAGATGGTCCTTTGGCTTAGGATGGAGTTGCGCAAGAATGAGGCATGTCATGGATGCTTTGATCTCAACTCTATGCCTGTACCTATTACGTTTCATCTTTTGTATCCTGCAAATAGAAGAGAGAGGACATCATTTCCAAATTATATTCAGAGAATAAGACTTACCCTCTTTTGGTGTAGGATGATTCTTTCTATTTGCCCCTGTTTTCTTGGCAGGGTGTCTTTGAATTTGGTGAGTTTGCCTGATGCGCTTGCTTCAAATGCCCCATGTCACACTAAGTCAAAGGGGATGGGAATGATCTTCTGAGACATGAAGTGAATGAGTCAGAAAGACAAACATGGTTAAATTTATCATCTTGTTTTAACAAAAGCTTTTGGGTGATAAAATATTTTTTTTATTTTCAAAATACGTCTTTAGGGGAGAAAAAGCATCAGGAAGCCCAGCCCTCAGTATTCTCCTTGGATGCTATTTTTTTTCATGGTTGGATAACATCACTGGGCTAGTTTGGAGTACCGCCTCATGCTCTTAAAACAAAACATTAGAACTGTACATTAGATTACTAAAATGGAAAATACAACAGTAGCACACTAGACATGATAATAAACATGAAATTATAAAAACAAGCAACACCCATGAAAACTCCTATGAAAAGGAGCACTTTGATAGTGCTGGTTTTGAAATCAAGGGCCTTTGAGTTCCTCGCCTCCAATAGACTCGAAGTATTCGCATGAGAGGACCACTTCATTAAAGCTACGGAAATGTAACCCATGCAACCAACAGCGATGCTTGCGGGGTAAAGCTCTTATGAACAGCTTTATCATTTCTTCTTCGACCAGCTGGGGGTAGGTTTGCATCATGAAAGCTTCCCACCTCCTTGCATATGCTCGAAAATCCTCCATTGGTCTTCTTCTAAAGTGAACCAAGTTCTCACAAGATAGTTCAGCTCCAACTGTGCCGGTACCGATGCGAATGTGGAAGACAGCTCATTCCAATCCCTCATGAGGCCGATATCTCGCGTGACGAACCATTGCAATGCGGACCTAGACTTTCTTGGAAGGCTTGAGTTGTGAATGACATCGGGCCATAGTACCGACTCATTTCAGCATGGAGGTACCGCAAGTGGGCCACGGGGCAAGTCGTGCCGTTATACTTGCGGAAATTAGGTATCCACATTTCTATGGGGGTCATGATCCTACCAGGGCAAGACAAGCTTGGTATGTCTTGATTAGGCCACTGGTTTTCCCACTGCATATTTGTTGTAGTGGTGAATTCTTCTATTTCAGGGAAGTTGGACTCTACCGAAATTACCCCATTACTTTCTTCTGGGTTAAAATTTCCGAATGAGGATGAAGTATTGAAGCTACCCTCATGGTCAGAGGACGAGCTTAGTACTTCATTAGGATCGCAGCGGATAAAGATGTACGCTTCCTCTTCTGATGGACCTTCATCCCCGGATGAGAGTATGAAACAGTTATACGATGAATCGTCAGTTTCATTGTCAAAATAACACTGGAAGTCCTTGGGATTGTATTCTAGGGCCGGGAAGTCTTCAGGGTTATACTCTAGAGGATGGTGGCCTTTAAAGCTGTATTCTTGGGAATGCTCGAAGCTTTGGTGTGGTGGCTCGTCGGTAGATGCTGAATCGATCTGCTTAGGCTTTCTTTTCTTGGCTTTAGGCCCTTCGTTTTGCTAACTTGATTCTGTCAAGGGAAGTGAGAGACATTAGAGTTTCACTGTCTGATTCACTTTCCAGGTTGATAGGGGTTGGTATTTTTTGGACCCTAGCTCTTGGAGTAAGCTTGGGGAGTTGTCCAATTGTGCCCCACTCTTGAACAGACTTTGTGTCTTTGACCTCGTACAAAGGCTCCTTACCTTTCCTAGTGGGAAATTTTCCAGTAACGGGATGTTGCTCAACTGCCCATTTATCATGCAAGGCTTCATTGACATGTTCTTCTCCTATCTTAGCGACTAATGGCTCCTCGTGCTCCGCGATCATCGGCTCTTCGTAGGGTAAGGTGATGTCAGGGGTGATGTCAATATTGTACTCTTGGTGAAAAACATGAATTAGTTCCCTCCAGGTTTTAATGGGACTAATCTTCCTGACAATGTACCATCGCAAGGCAGGGCCAGTCAAGTTCGATTGGTACGATTGAATCATCCTTCGGACCAGGTAGGCCTGCAAGTAGGTCTCTAGGCGTGAGGTATTAGCATACCTTTCGCACTCAGGTGTTTTGAGCTCTTCAGGGATTTCAATGCCGGCATAATTGGAAAGGTCCATGGGATTCCGCCCCTGCAGCTGGTTTAACTTTTTCATGATCCTTTCAAACTGTCTATGGTACTGGCTATTTTCTAGCAAATTTGCAGGCGTCATGACGGTGTTTGAGGCAACTATAGAGTTGGGCTCGGCTTGAGTGGATTTCATTTGTCTCGAGAGCTGTTGAAGGACAATGGACATCTGTCCTACGCCGTCTTCAATGTTAATGAGACGATTTTGTACATCATTCTGATCGGGTCCTATTGCATGAGCCCAATCACGGGCGATTGGTGGCCAGCGATTCATAATTACCTGTTTGTTGTGAAAACAATGAATGAGCACGAAAGTAAACAAAGATTGACCCATGGCAATGGTCTAACTGCTTTTTTATTTATCAAAAGAGGATTTCATAAACTGCAGACTTCTGACATCTAGAACTTGAAACTGAAAAGACAGGATAAAATACTAGATATTAAACAAGAGTCCCTAAACAATGGGACAAAACTTTCACACTATTTACACTAAGGGGCACATGATTGCTAATTTATATGTGACGGGGAGCCTTGTTCTTGCGATGACGCCTACTTCCTTGAACTGGTTCTGAGGTGTGCATCCAGTCCATTCCCAAATCTCTCTCCATGAGCTCTGCTTGCTCGTGCTGGCTGCTCTCGCTGACTAAGTGAGGGACTAATGGCTTCCATCTTGTCGGGATACAATGGTTGTGGATGTAGGACATGGAGGCGTGGTGGGCTTTTTCTTCTCCCTCAAGCCCTTCAGGTATCACAATCCTTTTACGATGGCACTTGTCCCAGGTTTCCTCAGCGGTAGAAATTTCGAATTCATAGTCACGGCTTGTGTTGAAAAGAACTGGAGGGACCATCATCTTGAAAGGCGGTGGGATCTCCTGAAGGGCTCCATATTGTCGTGCTACCCGATACGGGTAGTAGGGAATGGCGCCGGTGAGACCGAGCAACGGAATTGGGCGGGTGCGCATGTAAGCAAAGCGGGCCCTCTTTTCATGGAACCAACCAGCACACCATTGGAATGCCTCAGGAGCTGGGTTTCTTAGGAAGCTTACCCAATTCAAACAGCTTTGATTGGGAATGTATGGTCCTAAAACCATAAATTTTTGTAATGGATTTTCAAAAGCATTTGTTTCAGGCGATCGCATGAAGTCTCGAAATTCGCTTAGGTGAGAAAAGAACCAGACTTGTAAAATTTCAGGAGAGGCTCGCATGATTTTCTCCGAGTTGTCTTTAAAACGATTAAAAGACAAGAATGTTTTAGTTAAAATCATGTTGACATAATTCCCCCCTCTTAAGATCTGATCAACTATCCATGCCATCTTGGGAGTTATAGCATTTCTTTGATGGGGGAAGATGATGAGCCCGAAAAAGGCTAGGAGGAAAATCTCACTTTTCTGGGTCATAGGCTGATTTTGGAAACAGACATTCATAAATTCTAGTGGGCAGGTATTATGGTTGCCTTCAAGAATTTGTCTCATGACATAGATTTTAGTTCCTAAAAGTCGTGCTAACCTGCGCCATGGGAGGGCGCCTATCGATGGCTTGACAAGCTTTTTCTCAAGAGGCATTCCAGTGATGATGCTTGTATTCTTCCGGGGTTGGGGTTAGCTCAAACCTACCGAATATAAAAGTAATTGTCTTCGGGCACCAAAAATGTGCCATGTCTTGTATGACTTCAGGACGAACAGTGATTTGGATCAACGATAGGAGATGACCAATTTTGGCATTCACGCGCTCCCCGGGCAAACCGATCTAATTGACTCCACCATCTGAAGAGCTCCGCCTTGGGAGCAGGAATGAACTGGATATCGTCTTTCCCCATCACATATAAACTGGGACTTGAAAAGTTTATCCTACATTGCCATGGGCCAAATAAAAAGACTGAGTAAAAGTAAAGAAATCACTTTGCTTTTAAAGAAAAATGGCAAGCACAAAGACATGCGCATGGGACGTGCGGCTCGATTTCTAACTCAGAAGGCTTGATGAAATTAAAAAGGTATCCGCCCATTGCAGTCTCGCATTAGCAGCATACCCCCTTAACCTCGGCTAAGAAATTCGGGGAAAAGAAAGGCAACCTCTACATCGCAGTCTCGCGTTCGAGGTCGTATCTTTCCTAACACCATCCTAGAACTCCTATGACGGCCCAGGTCCGGCGGCCGGGTTGTGTGTGCCATGTGTAGTGTTTAAAACAGTAAAGCATGCACAACAGTTTATAATCACAAGATAATCTATTTTAAGCAAAAATTAAAATAAATTTCTAAGCTTTTGACCTGCATAAAGAAAAAAACCTAAGTTAGTAAAGAATTTAAACAGGACAAAAATGGCCTAAGTCTTCAAAGTCCCCAGCGGAGTCGCCAAGCTGTCGCGACCTCTTTTTTAGTGGCGCCCGCAATCGGGTACGAGCGCCTAAGGAGGCTAATGGCTCGGCTAAATTTATTAAGCCCGGACTCTCCCAAGTCCACCAATTCATGACTTAATGGTTCAAGTTTTTAACCTGTAAGTTGATTTTTAAAATGGAGTCGCCACTAATCAATTTGGGGTGGGTTGATTAGAAACCCAAGTGAAGTATCGGGAGAAATACTCACTCTGCGCAACCGAACTGAGAAATTAGGATCGGGGACTTGATTACATTAGTTAATCACTAATGCCCTTTCGGTACCTAATCTTGTTTAAACCCTGAGATTTTTTGGATGTTCGAGGGATTTTCCATGCATTTTTGGGAGGAAAAACATTTTTTGAGTCATTTTCTAATTTTTTGGACACAAAAGGGATTTTTGGTTTTTTTTTTTTTGGAAAAATACAAGTCTTTTTGGCTTTTTCTGAATTTTTTTGGCCTTTTCATGAATTTTTGGCTTTTTTTTTTGGATTTTTGGCATTTTTTGGAAAATATGGAATATTTTTTGATTTTTTTGATTTTTTTTGGAAAATAAATTATTTATTTTTATTTTTTATTTTTTATTTTAAAATATTATATTATAATATTAAAACGACCGGGTCGGATCCCCGGTTGGGTCCGACCCGGTCGCGAGCCCAAGACTCGGAGGACGGGCCCGACTCGGATTTTTGATTGGTTTTCCCCCTTTTTTAGAAAACAGGCCTGGCCCAAAAATAAACCCACTTCTCTGAGGCCCGTGCGAATTTAGTCCACGCGTGAAGGTCCAACCCGGGGAAACCCTACCCGGATGCCAACCCAGCCCGACCCGGCCGACAGCCGCGACCTGATTTGCGGAACCCTACCCGACGCGACGCTGCCTCTTCTTTTCGCTTGGATGCATCGCCGATGGAGCAACTGACGCAGCGGCTTGCGTCGACGACGGCAGCCACGACGGTCTTCCACGGCGATGACGACTAGGCGATGACGAGCGGCTGCTGGTTTCTCGAGGGGGGAAGCGACGTCACCCGGCGGTGTCTCGGCGGCCGGGACACGGACGACGGTGGCTAGGGTTTCGAGCGAACGACGGGCGGTGGTTGATACCTTTCTGCAGAGGGAACACGGCGCGGGGGCGTTGCTGGTCGGCGTCGGGGAGGGATCGCGGCACGGCGGTGGATAGATCCAGCCCTCTCCCTTCTGGTTTCCCTCTCGCTCAGCCACCTACTTCGCAGATCCAGAACCGCCTCTTCTCCTCCGGCCTCCGCTGCTCACAGATCCGGGTTCGCTTGCCGCCGGCCTCCCCCGATGTCTCTCGGTGGGAGGTCGTTTAGCTTGCGACCCGATCCTCCGCCCTCTTGGCTTGCTCTTCGATTTCCCCCTTGAAGTCTCTCAAAGGGAAGATCTCGGAGTTCGTCGTCCTTTGATTGACAGAGGTGCTCCTCTATTTATAGGCGAGGAGGAGGCTGGTCGATGGAGGTTCGGCCGTCGGCCCTCGCACGCCGACCAGCCTTGGGTGCGGCTGAACCGGCGTCAAATCTTCCCCCTTCCACGGAGGCATGCTCGCCTTCAATGCGCGTCCTCTCAGCCACCGACCTACGCTCCTCCCTCTGTTGTAGCTTGTGCTCAAGCGCGTCTTCGTCGCCGCGTGTGACCTGCAGGGGCGGAAGAACGAGGAAGGAGGAAGAAGATGGGAGGAAGAAGAAGAGAGGGGGGAAGAAGAAGAGAGGGGGTGGCCGGGCCAAAACTAAAAAAGCAAGGCTTGGGCCTTAGGCCCGTGTGGAAAAGAAAAAGAGGGGAGGGGCTGGGCTTTTGCTTTCTTTTGTTTTTTCTTGTTTTTATTGTTTTTTCAGTTTTTTGTTATTTGCTTATTATTTCGAAAAAGACAAAATAAATAAAAACTTTATTAACAAAATAAACATAATAAAAATTGAGGTGTCAACAACAGAAAAAAAGACAATTTTGATAATGAGGACTCAATGAGCTCATAATAACCGGTTGTAAACAAGGAAAATTAGCTAGATCAAATGAACAGCTGCTGCAATTCTAAAATAGAAAAGTTATTAGGTACTCCCGGTTGTAGGCTAGCGCACATGATCTAATGGCTCATGTGAAGTGGACTAACATAGGCCAGGAGTACCCAAAAAAGGCCCTAAAATAGAGACTATGTAACAATGGAATTGAAGTTTGCAAATGCTTTAGGAGGAAATAATGTATCTTATCAAGCTTCGTGAAGAACAAGGATGGAAATGGGTCCTCAATTTCTTGTGGAATGAGAGTAGATGCCGGACCCTACTGATGCTTTTTACTCTACAATTGCAAGGAGAATCCAGTGGACTGCGTCCTTTGTTTAAATGGCTTGAGATTGGGAGCTAGAATATCTTTAATCGCTCCTTTGGTATTGAAGTTTTAGCTTGTGTGGTTGAGTGGGAATTCAAGCCAGAGGGTCACGATCTCGAATATGACCTCTCTAAATTGTACTACCATGCATTTACACAAAAGTTGCCCCAAGAGACTTGGAAGCCGATCCGGAGAGCCAAGATTACTCCAAAAGCTGCCTTCTTCACATGCAAGGCTACTTACGAGAGTCTTCTAACAACCGACAACTATCCAAGGAGAGGTCTTCAGCTTGTAAATAGATATTTTCAGGGTGAAAGTGCCATTGGAGTTAATTAAGCACGTATTAACTCATTGCCTGAAGTGAGGCAGCTATGGAACACTAATGAGGCTCAGGCTCTACGGTTAGGAAAGAACTTTGAGATTGGACACTGTAGACTCTTCTCTGTAATTTTTCATACAGGGTAGGTCCCTTGTTGGTACATAGAAGAACTCTGATGAGTGAGCATTTTTTTTTTTTTTTGGGTGATTCCCCATGCCCATGCCCCCGGGGGGGGGGGGTGGATGAGGGGTGGGGTGTTCAGCATTTGATGACAAAACGTTACTCATTTGAAGATCATCTAATAATGACATACCTGGAAAACCAGTCCGACAAAATCCCAGCATAGGGTAGCATATGGAAAAATTCAACGACTGGGGTTATTGTCCATATGTTCCATCTGTGTGACACCTTCCTGATCAAAGGTCCCTGCAAGCTAAAGAAGAATAATCTCATTTTCCTCGTCAAAGAAAGTGCAGAAAATAAAACTCTCTCTCTCCCTCCCTCCCTTACTCCCAATTGCCACAGTCCCGTAGTATGTATTGGGTTTCTCAGTTATGGCGGAAGTTCAATGGGCAATAGCCAATTCTGCTGAGGACAAGCTCAAAGCTTGGTGACATCATATAAGAACCAGGCTATCCTCCAGCAATTATTGGGGGTGAAAATAACTCCCTCACTCCTACCTCCCTCTCTTCATAAAAAGAAGAATCAGCAGAGATCCTCCAGCAATTATCAATCTACTCAGATGGAAAGGCACAGGAAGGTGTTGAGGGGAACATAGTAGCATTTGTTGATATTATGGAGCTTGCTCGTGAATGCTTGTTTTGGTTCTAATTAATATATTTGATTTCCTATAATTATGGAATCTGTTACTTAAAAACTATTTTGTTAATGCAGTGGCAGCCCTCAGTGCCACTTACATGGATGCATAATAACTTTTTCTGACTAGAAAAATAAATAAATAGATAAATAAAGGAAAAAGAAAGAAGAGCCAATTGATAGGCGATCTACCCAATTGTTCTATGCATAGAGCGTTCAGTAAAACCAGCCAAAAAGGCATATTTTAGAATCTTATAATAAGAGAAGCAAGAAGTCTGTATAACGCAGCAATGGCATGGAGAATAAAGTTTGGCAATATTTTCACAGACGCTCTAAGCAAAGTACCCAAGTAACATGCTTAGCAAATGACACCGAACACAAAGTTTGGCATACACCAACCTGTCAATGGCATCTTTTATAGGGACCCAAAAGGCATATATAGGGACCTGAACAGCATCTTCACTAGTAGGTTGGGTCCATTGCATTATGTAGAAGCGAGATGTCGATTTCTCTTTACCCAGAGAATATACAGTGTGGCTTTCTAGTATAGAAAGATGGGCCTGACTAATGGCTGTTCAGCAATGATAAACCATATTCAAATGTCAATCGTGGCAGGCCAAACAAAACAGAAATAGATAGTAGGTACTAAAACACTGACGAGTTCAAGGAATTAAAATTATAGTATGTGCAATTCTAGTCAAAAGACAAATCAGAATAATTGAATACTTGAAAGAGCTAAAGTAAAATACGACTCTAAGGTTGTATGCTCAAAAATAGACCCATGGACAGTAAAAATTGGATGTAATGTAAGTGCTGTGAATGTGGTCTCTTTAAAATTCAGTCGTATATCCAAATGCCAGTCTCTTTGAAGGTCATCCACAAAGGACACCCACTTACCGAAGGGGTCTGATACTCACAGGTTCTAAGACCAATCACATTTCCTACATTTTATCATGGGTCCTTCGAAGCAGAATATCTCACGTTCTCCAAAACTTACCCTACTGCTTAGACTGTTTCAGCAGAGAGTACCAGATCTCAACGTTTAACACACTAACCTCCCACAAAAAACAACTCTGTCGTCAGCAAGTAGATGTATTGCAGTCTTTCATCTTCTTACCACCCTAAAAGCATTAGATAGTGCCAAAGTTGCTAATAACCTCATCTTCCAACTCCATAAGAACCACAAAATTAGGATAGACTCAAGTTGGCAAAAAAAATGTAAGTACTCGATAAGCACTTCAAATTCACTTAAAACCTGACTCTCAAACCCATCCTTATAGGATAAGGATCAGATAATCCCATTTACAAGCCGCTGCTAAGTATCTTCATGTCCAAGATCTGTTTTACTTCTCTTCCAAAATGTAGAAACAAAAAGGCAACCGCATCAGACCACAGAGGATCCAATTCAAGCTTCTAGAACTTAAAGCCAAAACCCCATAACACTTGATTGTGCACTCTGTCCATGTCCATTTTAACCTCTTCCCTCTTTACATTCTTATCACGAGTCAAAATTGCATTAGCAATGTACAGCCAGGTCTGGCCTCCTTATGACTGCATTGTTAAAAGGAGAAATATTTACACAAACTATTCTTATGTGCAGACTAATTGCCTTGCACAAATGTCATGCACGCCTCTTTTTTTTGATAAGATGGGTTTCCGAACCTTCAGCTTCACTAATCTCCACTAATTAATGTGTATTGGTCCATCCAATTAACTAATTGGACATAATCTTTTTTATCACCTACCACAACTTTCACAATAAATAAAATGACACAGGTATTGCTTATAATTTTGAGCAAATTCTTTTTATCCAGCGAAATCCACCAAAAAATTTTAATGATCTGAACTAGAGCTTTCCCAACTCCCCTTTGGGAAAGTTGTGGAGATCTGAGCATGACACTGTGGTTGTTATTTTATTTTGCAATCTCTTGCCCGTGAATGGACCTTGATCATTACACATGTCAAATTCCAAGGTCGAGGTTAATTCTTCACATGAAGGCAAATGGCTAGTGACTATGCTTTCATCTTCCGTGGAAGTAACTCCAGCCATCATGCTTTAGCTCTATCATCATGTGAAATTGCTAACTTGGTAATTCCAACTAGGCTTGAACTTGAATAATGCAAATTCTTCATCAAGAGATACCTATCCTTATTTCCCAGCAAAAGCCCTTTGCAGATTTCTGTAGCATCAAAATCCACAATGTCCTATAAATCATCAAATTTCCATCATCTTTGTTGTATGAATTAAAGGCAGGAGAGTGGACAAGATTAGATATTGGCTAAGAATATACAATTGCCAATTTTAACTAAACCAAAAATTTGCAGTTTTATTCATGTATAACACCAAAACCTAATTCATACCTGTGGCTTCCTTGACTGATGAAAATGCAAGCTGCTGCATAGCATCTTCATTAATGCTCGGATCATCTCTCAAGGGCTTTTTGGTGATCCTTTTCTTTTTATACTGTTTCAAATCCGGCATGGCTTCTGAACTCTGATTGGAGATATCCACATCCTTTTCAAACAATGACCAAACCCCCGTGCTGATTAGCAACAAGCAATTCTCTTTCCTAGAGTCAACCAAGAAAACAGCAACTTCAGAAATTGACCATCCTTCTATATCTAGAATATCCTTTGACGCACTCAACCTCATACACAGATCACATGCATTCATGATAGTCTTCTCCGTCAAGGAAAGCTGCTTTTCAGGGTCAACTAATTCAGCATCATCATTTCTTTGCAAGCATTTCATGTATGCCAGTAAAGGAGGTTTCAAAACCGCAATTAATTTGCAGAATGACTCAAAACCCAGAAATTCTAGTTGTCTGTGTTGTTTCCGATGGTAGTAGTTGTACAATATGACAACTCCATGCACCTGCAAAAAAAAATTGTTTGATAAATAATCGTCCATTGCTCCGACCTAAATGGTTAAACTATCCAAGAAAAGACGAAGCATAGAAAAGGTGCTGCAGAAACAGAAGCCAGAAAACAGCCAAACCCTAGAGCATTAAAGCTCGTCAAAAAGCAACAAGAATTCCTTCTCTTCAATTTCTGTCTAGCCAAAGATTCACACTATGAGTACAAATCTCCAGATTTTTTTTTCTTCGACTTCAAATTCCTGTACTACTTCTAGGGGTGTGCAACCAGAACCGTCCGAACTGAGAACCAGGTGGCGGTCGGTCCGATTCCCAGTTCCAAGGTGGGAACCGGACCAAACCGGACCAAACCAATTTTTTTATATATATAATATATATATATAATATAAAATATGTAAACATCATAACTTATTGCAACATAAATTGCAGTTGAGATAGGAACCTCTTATGTGGCCAAGAGATCATTAAAATTCTTTTTGTTACTCTTTTATTTATAGAGAAAATCTACTTGTTAGTTTTATCTTCTACTCGATGTGGAACTAAGGCTCCAAGAGACCCACAAGACACTTCAAGCCTCCAAGAGTCTCACATCGACTAAATATTTAAAGAGCAGAAGAGAGATTGTCTATAAAACCTAAGCCAAGCATAACTTTTAGCTGAATTGTTCATGGCTTTCATGGTTAAGGTAAAGTGTAAAACACATGAAGTGTGATTGACATTCATACTAATGAAGTTTGAATATTTTGCACGTGGAAACATGTGTAATTAGTTTCGTTGAATTGCTCGACAACCGAATTGGATTGATCGGGGCCAGTCACCCCTAACTACTTCCAACAACTAGCATTCAAAATAGAGGTACATATAAAAGATGATCATGCAGCTAGGTAGATAAGAAGAATTTAATTAATGCAATGGAAATCACAACAAAGCCAAAAAAATAGTAATCGTCAAGAAGATATCTTCCCCAAAACGACCTGCTTTGCGACCCATTGTTGCAGAGAAGGTGATGGAGAGTCTCGTACAGAAGATGTAGCTGGAATCACAGGATCAACCAAGTATTCCAGAAATGCCCTGACAGCATCCTCAGTTGGGCATACACTTGATAAAGCCATCGTTGCCTCCTATGCTTTGTGCAGGGGTCCCCTTCCTTGATCTAATGTGAGCATAAAAAAGAAGAGTAAATTTGCAAAGAAATTTAACAAGGCTACCTAGTTGCGAACTACCAAAAACAATGGATAAGGAAAGAGAATGATGACAGATAAGATGAGAACTAGTTGCGAACTTAGTGCTTCAGCATGAGTTTCCTATATCAATCTTCATAGGTGAAATGAAAAGCAGAAAATATCCAACAAGCTATCCACCAGTATAAATTATACAAAAAGGGTTTTGTCAGTGAGAGCCTTGGAACAGTCGTTAAACACTCGGTCGTGAGTTGAGGGATGATTGTGCTTTCCAAGGCACTACTGTCTCTCTCGTGCTGGCACGTGTAAATAATGCATTGAAAATCAACACAGTTCCTCGGTATACTTAAGGAGTGCCCTTTGACAAGACCCAGAAGAATACATATTCGTAATAACGAGAGGGTCAAACAGAAAAATGCAGATTTCTCTAACGAGGGAAAATAAAAAAAATAAAAAATTAAAGCTTGATCGTTTTCCTCTCCTCCGTGACAAACAAAACTCCATCAAACGACACAATTTTGCTCGCTAAACAATAAAGAACACCCCAGAGACGCACGTACTTTTCTTCAACTCTCACCACGCTAAACACAAAACCCTCACCAGAACACTATAAAAACTCAAAATGCCGACGGTAATACAGCAAACGGATTTTCAGGCCATTCCACACGAATCTTCAGGCGATCAAAAAGATGGAAGGAGCACTGGTGCAGCGAGAGGAGAGCGCGTACGCGCGCTTGCTTCTCATGCGCGAATGTAGTTGATTGCCATGGACAAGACTCACCTGCAAGCGCTCTCCGGTTCACAGAACTTCTCAAGATATTTGATTCTTCATGATGGGTTGTTTCATTTTATATATATATATGAGGCTACCTGGTAAAAAAGGATAGGGCTTTTGAAATTTTAAATTAAAAAAAATAACTAAAGTGAGAACAGAATGCATGATTAGATAATATTTTGTTGTTGAGGGTAATAGAGCATTTAGATTGTGAAATATTGATGAAAGGTTATGAAAGTAAATTCAAATTTCGTTGGTTAGCTCAATACAAAAAATCATAGATTTAAAAAAAAAAAAAAGATATTTTAAGTTGTCAATTATCAACGAAAAAAAAGCTATCTTTCTTGTAAGGGATAATGACACAAGTGATTTATTCTATCCATAAGCTGACAATGTTGCCTGTGAATTTTAGATTGTTCAATATGGTTTCCAAATATTATCAATAAATTTGAATTTATAGAAGGACGACTTTAAAAACCTTCATATTATCAAACATTTTCATGTTATTGAGGGATCAAATTGAATATGTATTAATTGTTCATTAATTACGATGAACAAATTAAAAATTTATAGATCATATTATATATTAGGATAAAATTCATGAAGTAATCACACTGCACATTAAGCTATAACCATGTGGAAATAGACCTACTAGCATGATATGTGAAATGTCGAAGTGATGGTCAAACTTCAACCACGGCACCTTTTTTGGGAAACCGAAAACTTCTTCAACTATATCATTTTTTAATCCTATGTTCTTTTTCTTGTTTTTAATTTTTGTGTTTCCTTATTGCAAGTTCAAATTGAGAGACAAAAATCACAAAAGGGCTGATAGAATCAATTTTCTTGAACACAAAGAAAGAAAAGGTCTCTTAGATATTGAAATACAAATAATTACAAGTATATGATATCATCAATGTTATTATATAGATCTATTAAATTTAAAAGATGAAAAAAACACTGAAAACATTGGCTTTGCAACAAATAACAAAATAACTATGTGACAAGTTGGCTTCTTAATCCTTTTGCTCAAATCAAATTGCTTTAAAAGATCTCTTAGATGATCTAAAATTAGGACCAGTGTCAAACAAATGAATAAAGAAAAAATATAATTAAGAATAGTGAATCAAAAGAGAGAAAAAAAAATCACCTCATTGATCCACCAAATTTCATGAATGAAGATTTGTTACTTATCATGTGGATATGACCACTTTGATTTTTTTTTTTTTTCGAAATGTTAACCGATTTTGATTTGTTTCTTATCGTTTTATCTCTTAACTTGAGCTTGTAATAAATAATTAGACAAATCTCGAAAAAAAAGAAAAGAAAGACAAAGTCAAAAGTCGAAATTGGTCGAGAAAGTTCGTTGATTTTCTGCAAAAAGTATTGTGACCCATATTTGACCATCTCTCCGTCATTTTACAGATGACTTTTTCGATATCATCTTTTTATGAAAGAAAAGAAATGATTGAATGACAATTTTTTATTTACTGTATAAGAATAAAAACATATTTTGAATAATATAGAATTAACTATAAATAACTATAAATTATTATGGACTCCACTCAATCTCAAGAATTTATGCCCACAATAACTGGTTTTTATTCTAGCAAATCTGGTACGAAAACGTGAAAATCACTGGAGCTGCGGAGGGAAAACACACCTTTCCTGTTTCCCGGCAAAAGAGAAAAAAGAGAAAAGAAAAATAGAACGAACGAAATGTTTCACGCCGTCGCTTCATCTTCCACTTCTCCGAAATCAATTGCGTTCTTCTACTAGTTCCCACGATTCTATCCCGCCAGAATGCGGCGAACGGCGCGCCTCTCCTCCGAGCGCCGCCCGGAAGCCTCCGCCTCCTCTTCAGCGCCCGAACCAGGTCGGCTCCTTTGCCTTAGTCCTCCTATGTAGTTCGAAATCGAAACGGGGCGTGCTACTACCGTCGTTGCTCGCCTTCGCCGTTGTTTTCTTTTTCTCGGATGGCTTGCAGGTGAAGCTCCAAGTGGGCCTTCTCTGCCCGCTGTTCGATTTTCGCGAGGAAGAAGAAGCAGTCCCAGGAGGCGGTTCTGGCCAAGCAGAAGCAGCCTAAAGTCGGCATTGATCAAGCAGTCGGCAAGCAGTTGGCATCCATGTCACGCCCACCGGTCAAAATTGACCAGTGAACCGAATTGACATTTGTGAGAAGTTTACGACTGAATTAATAAAAAGAAAAAAATTATAACTAAATTAACATAATTATAATTGATTTAAGACTTTTTTTGATATTGTTTCCTCCTCTCTTTCTTCAAAGCTTATCCAAGACCAGCTCGAGCGCATGAGTCCAAGAGAGTAAAGAAAGGCCCCGAAAGAGAGAAAAATGGTGGCTCAGATGATCGACAAGGTATTCCATTGATGCTACTGACATGGAATGTGGCAAGACAAGAAGATCTGAAACCTGGGATCACATCAACGCTTATCGGCTACGTGGCTTATGCACCCATCATGGTTAGTGATTGATCCTCTTCTTCCTTTCCATTATCATTACTTTTTCTTCTTATGGTTATGGGTAGGTGGCTCGACTAAATTATCCTTTCTTATCTTTCATTTTTGCCAAAGAACAGTAGTTTTACGTGCTCGATATATCATTTCGGCGTTATCTTGTCGTTGTCCTCATCTTTACATCTCAAGGGCTGTTCATATTGCGAGAACTTTTTCATTTTAATTGCACGTGGATTTCCATAAGGGACAAGTCACAAAACCACAAACAGTTCATGGTTTGGACATCGACATCTATTTGCTTCTCGTTCCCTTTTAACTAGCTGATTCTACCGTTACAATTTGGACGAGTGATTCTTTTTCAAAATTGCACATACTGATTATTGATTGTAACAGGAATTTACGTTGAAGAAGGCAACGTAATTTACTTCCCAAGAATAGGATTTGACAAGACGTGTCTCGGTTGCTTTCAGCGAGAAGGCGAAGCTCGTTCCCTCCACTCATATGCATATGAGCTGCCACTATTGAAGTATTAGCTGACGAGATGGAGGACTTGCATGACCACACCAGATGCCAAATCGCCCTGGGAAGTTGTGAACAAGGCTCACATGCTTCACAAGGGCAACAGTTTTGGCGAGTTCAACCTCATCAATAACAACTATGAGCAATTCACCTCATTTGGCCGAATTGGAATTCAGGCGAGCATAAGTCAGTGCTTGCGAGGGAAAAATCAATAAAGTCAAAGAATGGACCGTAAAGCTTCTACAAAGAGTCAAGTTCAAGTGATCGACCCCCAAAAAGAAAAGAAAATGTTCAAGTGACCAAAAAATTGGTGGTGCAATCGACATTGACCAGAGTTTAAACTTTAGGCGTGGCAAGTCAGTCCAATGTAGGCCAACAAGCGAATCCATCAGCTGAGCTAGTTCACACACTAGATCTTTGCAGCCTAGGTAATCTTATGCATTTCACCAAACTCTTTTAGGCTAAAGACCTTTACATTTTCCCAAAAGTTTTCTCTATAATTTAAATCAAATGCACCCTAACTCATGATAAAGCAAGACATGCCCTACACACAACATAGACAAAAGTGCTATGACAATTCCCATCAATCCATATACACGAAAAATTGTTGTCTCTACAATGTTTACAAGATCTATTTACAGAGAAATTATTGACAAAGTGGGTGTCATGCTGGAGACATATTGAGAAAACGGACTGCAATGGTTCTCCAAGAGTTCAAAAAAGCCTCGTCTAGATTGTCTGGCGACATCCAAACCATTCACATAGGGCGCATTTGATTCAACATTCCAAGGGGCTTTTAGCCTCCAAAGCCCCTTGAAGAAATGCTGGACTGTTACTTCATTTTAAAATATCCGAACTTACTTATTTCCTTGAAAACGAATTAAGTGCATATCCGAACTTACTTATTTCCTTGAAAACGAATTAAGTGCACATAATTGACGTTGCTTTTATACATAAGGATATTTATGTCATTTGAAAGGTTTCGGGTGTTTAGTTATTCAACATTGAAATTATATGTAAATAAAAAAAATACAATAGACATTCAAAGAGAACACAATCATGAAGTTACTTTTCTTTTTAACAATCTTGCCATTGCGCAACCATTTACTTTGGTACTTGTTATGTTTAATCCTTTACTCATCTTACCACTATACCTCAAAATCATTCCGTGCTATATTCAAAATTTTCCTTTCATTTGTGTATCTATGGGGTATATTTGATCTAGCATTTCTTGATTATTGAAAAATGCATATCTATTTAGCTTCTAGCATTTGAAGATCTGGAGATCCCAATGCACAAGACAAATAACGTTATAAAACCATGTCAAGCAAATGGAGAACACTAAAGAAGTGTACCCGTTTAATGCAATGCATTATTTAATAAAGCAAAACACAATTTGAAATTTTCTCACATTCTTACTTGGTATTATAGCTAGATTCGTTCCTGTTTTGAACTCAATCTATGAAGCCTACTGCCCTATGACATTGGTGACGTTAATGCCAAACTTGACCTTTTGGATGGCATGCTATTGGGAGACCTTACACTATCTGAGATCTTCCTTGTTGTGGTCATTGATGTGCCTTCGTTGCCAATATGAATCGTGATCTTCCTTGCTCCACCATTTACACTTGTGCTAACGAAAGGTTGTGTCATGCTACGTTTACTCTCTAGGGAAAAAAATCAAGAGTAGGCAAAGAGGATAGATTTTCATGACATTTTGGGAGCAGCAAGTACTTCCTTCTCTAAGCTCAGAAATGCGATTACCATGTGCAATAATAGACATAATTTGGCCACAGAGAGAGTGATTAGAGCTCTAAGGCTCTATAGAGATATTTGTTGTGAGCTCTCTCAAGAAAAATCAAAAGTAGATAACGACAGTACTTATGTCTATTACTCTCTCTGTGGCCAAATTATGTATATTATTGCACATGGTAATCGCATTTTTGAGCTCAAAAAAGGAAGTACTTACTCTACCAAAATGTTATTGTGGAACAATGTGCAAACTTTTCGAGCTTTCTAGTGTGCTTTCCTTTGACTAGTTCCTGATGTTGCACATATCAAGAGATATTCTCTTACTGCAGCCACAACCATACAGGCCACTGTTCTCAGGCTTCTCACTGCAGCCAAAGCAATTGGAGAAGATCTCGGACACCCCTTCCCTCGAGGTCGCATATCATGCGTACCTCTCGTTGGCGTCGCTGCTGATGCCTCTCTTCTGCACTACCTGCAAGCTATCTTGAAACACTTGTGCCCGTGCTTTGGCAGAGACGCTAGAATAGTAGTTCCAGTGGATTGCCACAATGGTAACTTGCGCCTCAAGCGCACCTAGCCGCCAAATGAATTTCTCCTTGAGAAAGCGGTAGACCTTGTCTTCCTCGCTGAGTTTGGTCAACTCACTGCTGATGAACGGCACCAAAGCTAGGCCAGATTGATCGATGGAGACGACGCTCTCGCAATTGGAGTCAGACGAATCCAAATCCTGATCGGTTGATATCGATTGTGGGATGGTCGAATTCCTGCTCGACCGCATCAGGAGCGCTGTGTACAGTCGGTGACCGACGTTGAGGCATGGAGTTGGACATCCTTGACCGAAGCTGGTACGTCCCAAAAAAGTGCGTTAAAATAAAATAACGAATCGATTCAAAATAAATAAAACGGCAGAACCGGTGAAGATCCAAAGCTTTTAGTCAATGAAGTGACAATTGCAGAAAAGATACTCGTTAATCACCAAAACAAAACACCAACGAGAGATTTTTGAGGTCGGGTCATTGAATGAAGGAAAAAGGGTTTTGAAAACAAAGAGTGGCGGAACACGAACCGAGAAAGTCGACAATCTAATGCTAAGCAACGAAAGCATGCGTTTGTTCATGTTGGCTTCAAGCAACACCCAGATCAAAGCAAAGATGAAGAAGAATTCCTACACGATCTCTCCAGCTACAGGAATCAGATAAGGACAAGAAGCGAGCGAGGAACGCAGAGAAGCAGAGGTGGATCTGCACTTGAGCAAGACGAGAGTTGATTGAGTGAGCGGCGTGAATGGCAGAGTTGAATGAGAGTAGGGCTTTTGCTTGACGAAGATGCAGAATAGGATTTGAGTTGCAGGAGAAGGATTTTATAGAAGAAAGGCAAGGGAACCGCTCTCGCTTGCCATTTTCCCTGGAAATAATTACATAAAAATTCACTAAAAAATGTTCTACCAGAAGTAAATTTTGGCATTTTGTCAACAAATGTTCAGGAACGCTTGTTAATCATCAAAATACATGAATTTATAATTTGCAAACTATCTTCTTCCTTTCGAGATGCATGATTGGGACATTAAACATGAAAATACCTTAAAAGCGTCAGTTAATAAAATCCGGTAAATGATCGGTGTAAAATCTATCGGTGAAGCATGAAAGGTAAAATATTTATGCACAAGAATGCGATGGCAAGAGGTGGGGTATTAATTGAACCTTCAAAGTTCGGATATCCCATCCTAAACGGAGGTGCTATCGGCAAGGGGCAAAGTGATGACAAGCAACAAAGGGACAAAAATTGTTTTCAATTAAAATTAGTTAGTGTACTATAATTGAAAAATCTACATATTAAGTACACCTTAAGCATGACAACGGGATGATTGCTCGTTCCCAGAATTAATTGAACTCATATGCGGAATAAATTGGACCTCTGGAAGTTCGAGGATTCCATCATAAATAGGATATATTGGTAGGTGCCACAGTGATGCAAGGAACAAAATGAAAAAAAAAAAAATATTGTTAAATGTTATGGAAGTTAGTGCACCAAAATTGAAAAAATTACAAACTATGTACGACTTAATAAGATTATTCAATGAATAAATTAGAAAAGTGCAAAATAGAGGCGGTAATGACCATAGGAATGAGATGATTTGACCCGTGTGAAAAGGCAAGAGTGCCCTTGAAAATGTCCTTACCGTAAAATTCGTCATTATCTTTTTTTTAATCTATTACTAAGTTACGGGCCAAATGAAGAGGATAGTGATTCGTAATACTTTTTTGGCATTTTTTTTATTTGGTAAAATTTTTAGTCACATGCCAACTAGAGAGGATAAGGATAGAGATTTTTGTAATATCTTTTTTGGAATTTTCTTTTTTATTGATTAAATTATTAATTAGGAACTAGATAGGGAAGATACAGATAGAAATTTTCTTAATACCTTTTTCGTTATTTCTATTTATTAGGTAAAATTATTAATCACAGACGAAAAGGTGAGGATAGAGAAGAGATTTGGGTAATACATTTTTTGGCATTTCTATTAAATAGTAGAATTATTATTACATACCAAATGGAGAGGATGGGACAAAGATTTTCATGATACCTTTCACCAACCACTGAATTGTGTTCCCAAACTCCGAGTTACAAGCCAAATGAAGAGGATAGGGATTCGTAATACCTTTTTTGGCATGGTTTTTATTTATTTGGTAAAAATTTTAATCACATGCCAAATGGATAGGATAACGAGAGATTTTTATAATATCATTTTTGAAATCGTCTCTTTAATTGGTTAAATTATTAATTAGGAACTAGATATAGAGGATACAAATAGAGATTTCCTAATTCCTTTTTCGTTATTTTTCTTTTTATTTGGTAAAACAATTAATTATAGACAAAAAGTTGAGGATAGAGAAGAGATTTTGGTAATACATTATTTGGCAATTTTTTTATTTAATAGTAGAATTATTAATTATAGGCCAAATGGAGAGGATAGGATAGAGATTTTCGTGATACCTTTCCTGGCATTTTTCTAATTGCCATATTTACTTTGTTTAAGGGGTACTAAAATTTGGGCCCATGTGAATGAGGGTACAAATGTGGTCAGATTGATTTAGCTGGAGTTTGGGAACCTAGTTCAATGGTCGATGAAATTTGGACATATGATATTGAGACAAGATTCAACAGTATTTTATTTATTCTCTTATTTATTTATATTTTCTCATGTGATGTTTTTGGTGTGTATTGAACATGTGTGATTGGCTGCATAAATTCTTGCATGGGCTCATTCACAACACGTCCGAATTAAAGAGAGGCCAAGATTACCACTTAAGTTATAAATTAAACAAAAGTTACCTGTAAAATTCTAATGAATACTTTAATAGGTGCATCAAATGCTTTAGATTTCTCTAGCTAAATCGTTTTATAACTAGTTATTTGCTAATTACGTGTCAAAATCATTAGTATTATTGGCCTCTTTGGGTGTGCATGGACATGTAACAAGTTAACTATGATAAGAGAACATACAATTTATATGTGACAAAATTAAAGTGGGAGTAACAAAGTAGGCTGTTGGAGATGATTGACAAAAAATTCCTAAACATATTGTACATATATTAATTCAGTGATATATTTTTCAAATAAGTCATAAAACTTTTGACGATTTATAAAAGTAGGACTTCTCGCTAATTTAGGTTGTAAATCATTTTAAGTTTCCATTTTTCTTTTATTTTGCTTAGCTAGTCGCCGGGCCTTGTTGATCGCCAGCTAAAGTGACTGGCCCTAAGGTTGCCTCGCCTAGTCTAAGGTCTCGCTAATCTAGCTTAAGAAAGGGAAAACAATCATAATTTTTCTAAAAATTACAAAAACCATGCATGTCTACACTAGTTGTACCACATAGAATGGTTGATGTCCATGTTAGCAACTTTCAATAATACTTGGTTGAAATGATTACATTGGGTAATTGTCAAAAGGTTTAGAAATAAATTGGCAAAATTAAAAAAGAAAAAAAAACTAAGAATTGAATTGGCCGTCATACAATAGATTTATGACATTTTTCATAATTTTCTCTAGGTGGTTGAGAGAAAAAGATAAGTCAAGGAATTACTAGGAAATCGGTACATAGGAAAGTGAGGTAATATGGTTTGTCTTTGAATGTTACAATTATCTTCCAATAAAGAATTTTGTTACGAACAAGTTGAGTTGTTCGATAAATGAGAGTAACGAAACTAATTTCGTAGACAAATTTCTCGATAATTACCATCCTATTATTTCTTTGTAATTTCTGTGAACTATAAACTAAGGTGTAAATTTGCAATAATCCGAAAATCAAGTTTTGTGCAGTTTAGGCTAGCAAGAGGGTTTAACATGGATGTCTCCTGTTCCAAATAGCTCGTGTAAATTACTTATGTTGTTTTTTTTCCCTACTCTGACTATGGTCGGTTCGTAAGTTCGCAAGTTCACACGATTACAATGATATTTGATATTCTCTTTCGATGCAATAATGAGAAAAAGAATAATTTGATTCCCTTGGACTCACTTTATTCACAGATAATTTGACAAATATATCGCGTGTATACCTTTGATTTGGGATTTGGCAAAGCAAAGCAGTATTTATGGCCATTGTTTATCCCGGAGAAGTCTAAAAGAGTAAAAAGGAATTTTGTCCATAAAATGGAAAGGAATTTGTTCCCATCAAGAAAATCAAACTACTTAAAACGGATGGACAATAATTACTTTAATTTAAGGCAGGTTTGTTGCAAACAATAAAAAGAGGAATATAATTTAAAACTTGGGATAAGGTTATTTTATAAGGAGGAATAGGATTAAAACATTGGATAAGGTTTATTACTTCAAGTAAAAGAGGAATAGAATTTAAACATCGATAGATTTAGTGCTATTCAGGTAGCAACTCTATAAATTGGGACAGTGTGTCACGGTGTTACTTCCCCCCCCCCCTTGTCAAGTGGGCTATTTTTCTTTATAAAGTCCAAGGATGGGTGATGGAGGGAGATTTCTTGAGCTGCCACCAACATTTCTCCTCGCTTAGTCTCCGTTGTGTGACATCCTGAATTTTCAAAATTTGTTTTCGATTAAATAAATCGGGCATTTTGTTGACGCGCTGATAGTGCTATTCTCTGAGCTGATCACTCATGAAATAACTGGACTATCTGGGGAAGCAATTAAGGAATCTAAATGCAATAGACTTGAGAATTCGACCAAGAATTGACTGCTCGACCGTATTGATCTGCAAGGGTAATTACGGCACTGTCGAAATCGATTAGAGACCGGAGATAGGTTGACTTGACTAAGATGTGTGATCAGAGTGTGGGTGTTTCCACTTGATTGCAAAATACTCGTCGATCGACACTAGACCGATTTTTCTATCGTTTTGGTACCCGGTGCCCGTAATTGATACCTCGAGATTTTCACAACAATCGAGAGTCACCAATGTGTTGAAGATGTACAATGTGACTCGAGATAAATCGATCACAGGTCAATTGCACCAAAAATTCCTAAAAGTTATCCGGTAGACTAGGTCACGCTAAAAGCGTGTCGGATTCAATCAACCACAAATTTGAATCCGATTTCAGAAATCGAAAGTTCTGCCATGTCACAATCTATTTTAGGAACATCGACTCATCCTCTGAAGAATTTTCAGAGATTCCAAGATTTTATGGAAAATTGATTCGAACGTCGCAGAAAATTAGTGGAAATTCAGTTGGGTTAAGTCAATGGAAATCGAGACTTCCAAGCTGAGCCTGTGAGTGTCGGGGACTTATAGAAAATTATCCAAGATTTTTCTACCGTGAAATCAAACCTTGATTTGGGTAATCGGAGAGGAAATGAAGTTATGTGGTGAAATTTGAAGCTTTTGTTGGGGGTGCATTATTTACATTAAATTTTGGTTTATTGGTGAAGATAATGCAAGAAAATATCAAGAGACATGGAGATAAGTTTGAGGGCTAATTGGGGGACCATGCATTTAAGACTTTGGATCATCTTTATTGACTTTGTCTTCTCTTCTTCAAAGCTTCCATTGCACGCCCATCCGCCGCCCATCTCCTTCGCATGAACTTCTGGCTTCGCTTCCATTTCCTCTGCATCTCCATCTTTCCTTTCCTTTTTTTTTAAACCGAAGCAACCCTTATCCACTCACCCTCTCCCTCCGTTCATTTCCCTACGATCGAAGCCCCACGCTGGTCAACAACACCCACAGAAAATCCTTTTGTTGACTCATGCACCTGCCATCTTCACTTCTCCGTGCATCCAGTAGAGTCCACTGAAGCTGATTCTCCTCCACGCGGCCAACGTCCGAGACACCACCAGCGAAGCTGCATCCATCCGTGTCTTCAGCCGCGCGTCTCCTTCGGTCAATCTTGCTGTTTCCTCAGTTGGATTGTTGACCGAAGCCGCTCCTCAGTTGCGTGTCCCTCGGCAGCCAGCGAAGCCGTGATTTTGCCCCGAAGACTCCCACGCTCGAGCGATCCCACGCAACTGGCTGCCCTTCGTCCACTTCTCACTCCATCGAAGTCCAGCGTCCACCGAGCAAGCCACGAAGCTGACTCCTTCCTCCGTTACTGCTTCGGTTTGCAGCAGTTCAGCCCACGAAATTTCACGGGCCAACATCACCGAAGCAAGCAGCCCACTTGAAGCCCAGTCTGCATCTTCAAGCCCAGCTGTGGCCGTAAGTTTCAGCCCAAGAATTCAGCCCAGCAAAGTCCATCAAGCTCAGCCCATTCAAAGTCCGTGAAGCCAAGCCCAATTCAGCAAGCTAAGCCTGCGAAGTTAGCCCGCTTCAGGCCTGGTCCAATTCAAAAGCAAATCTCAGATTTGAGCTGAGATTTGTTTGGCCCGTTTTAGGCTTGGTCCAAGTCTATTGACGCCGCCGAAAGTTCGGTTTTCGGCCGTTGTCGCGGTGAACCGGTTTCCATAATTAACCGGTGAGTTTATACTCTAAACTCTGCTTAGTAGGTTAATGACGTTTAAGGGGTATTTAGATTTATTTAATTAGGTGGTTAGTTAGATTAAATTAGAAATTTAAATATTTAATTGAGCATGTTAGGTGGTTAGCATGGTTTAGCTAAGGCCTAAATAAATTGTACTATTTATCTAGAGGGTTCAGGAATTTTATGGGTCCATATTGGTGTTTAATTTTGGCCTAGGTTAGTATTTTTAGAAATTAAATTGAATTATTTTATTGATTTTCGAAAGTAATTAATTATTAATTATATTTTCCGGAAATTATACTGGGAGAGCCGCTCGATAGAATTTCGAGCTGATTGCGGTGATGTGTTTAGTTTTTGCAATTGAATGCTGTATTGTTGAATTGAGTGATGATTGTGATATATTGGTATTTTAATTGGAAAATGCCAAGTGTCGGGTGTTGACACAAAAGTGGTCTTTGAGTATCAAATCAGCTTAGGTGAGCATCGATCAGCTTAGGTGAGCAATATAGATCTATAATAGCTTCGTGGAGCATTAAAACCATTATAGATCTCTAGCAGCTTCGGTGAGCAATGGCAAGCAATAATTCTTTGGCAACTTCAGCGAGCATTTGTTATTTAGCAGCTTCGGTGAGCATTATTTGATCTAGCAGCTTCGGTGAGCAAATTTTAGATATCAACTTAGGCGAGCAGTGTTTGAATCGACAAAATATATGGATGACATTGATGGCATGGAGTCGAATGAATCGACTAATTGATGGTGGATTTGAATTGAATTGTTTAATTAAGTATTTGAATTATATTGACCTGCAGGGTGGAACTGAGGTGAGGTAAGTCATCTATGCTAAATGTGTGATTGTGTGGTTAGGATGCTTATGGGCGTATTTTCTTCCTAATTGGGGTTTAGAGATTAGACTCGCTGAGATGATATCTCACCCCGTTGTGGGACAACATTTTCAGGGTCGTTGAGTGGAGGACCTGGAGTTGAGATGAGGTAATTGGAAGCGTAGGTTAGTTAGGACCGCTTCTTTTTGGAAGGCTGGTCTTTTGTAGTCTTTTGACCTTAGACTCTTGTATGTGACTTAGTGTGAATATAAAAGCATGTTTGTTTATAAATTCGTATCCTACTTTTCTATCTTGAGATGATTACTGTTAAGAAATTTCTTTTCGCTTCAGCTGTTGACACCTCAATTTTAATTAGTTTTATTAATTAAGTTTTTAATTTTCTCTTTCCGGATAAATAAATGATAAAAAGATAAAACAGCAAAAAACAAAAAGAAAGCAAGAAAAGAAAAACAAATAAAGAAAAGCAAAAAGCAAAAAGCAGCCCCCCCCCTTTTTCTTTCTTCGCACGACCTGCCCCCCCCCCTTTTTTCTTCTTCCTCCCATCTTCTTCTTCCTTCGTCTTTCTTCCGCCTCTGCAGGTCACGCGCGGCGACGAAGACGCGCTCGAGCACAACCTACAACCGAGAGAGGAGCATAGGCCGGTGGCTGAGAGGACGTGGCATTGATGGCGAGCGAGCCTTCGTGGAGGGGGAGGAATTGAGGCCGGTTCGGCCGGCGAAGGGAGGCCGGTTGGCGCACCAAGGACCGCCGGCCTAGCCTCCGTCGACCGGCACCCCGCGCCTATAAATAGGGTGTCGGGGGGAAGGCCAAAGGAGCAGCGAGCTCTGAGAGCTTCCCACTGAGAGACTTCGGGGGAGGAGTCGACGAGCGAGCAAGAGAGAAATCGGGTCGCGAGCTCGGGCCGACCTCCCACCGAGAGACTTCGGGGAGGCCGCCGCGAGCGAGTCCGAGGAAGTCGATCCGGCCGGTGGAGGCTCGGATCCGGCTCGAGCGAGAGGGAAACCGGAGGAGGGAATGCCGGATCCGTGAAGCCGGAGGCTCTCCGCCACCGCCGCAACCGCGCTCTCTTCTTCTGTCCCCGCCCGACGCCGTGCCGCGACTGACCCGCCAACGCCAGCCCGGATCCGGAACCGAGGAGCTGCCGTCGCTACCCCGCCATCGTCACCCGCACCTCATGCCCCACGTCGCCGCCACCGTTCATCGCCTCGCCGCGCCGTTGCTGCAAACAGGGTAACGGTTCTTTGCCGCCATCGCCCTCGGGACGCATCGTCGCCGTTCTTTGTCTTCCTAGTCGCCGCCGCGTCACGGTTCCGTCGCCGTCATCGCCGCCGCCGTCGCCGTCTCGTCCGGTGAGGTTTCGGTCTCCGTAGGCGCCGCGAGTAGAGAGGTGGGAGAGAGAGATCGCGCCGCGAGCCGGCCGGGCCGAAACCCGCAATCGGGTAGGGTTTGGCCGGGTCGGGTTGTCGGGCCAGGCGTCTGGGTCTCTGCGGGTCGGTTGGGCCAGTTGCGTGTGGGCTGATCTCCCGTGGGCTTGAGGATGGGTGTCCCTTATTTGTGGGCCGCGATTAAAAAAAAATGGAGAAAAAAACCTGAGTCGGGCCCGCAACGCGGGCCCGTCTGTGTCTCGGGCGAACGAAGCGGGTCGAACCCAACCCGGGATCCGACCCGGTTCTTTTTATATTATAATATAAAAATAATATTTTAAATAAAAAATATAAAAAATAAAAATAAAAAAATAAAAAAATAAAAATTTATTTTCCAAAAAAAATATTAAAAAATGTTTTAATTTCCAGAAAATCGAAAAAATAATAAAAAATGATAAAAATATTTTATTTTCCGAAAAATCAAAAATATCAAAAATATTTCATATTTTCCAAAAAATGTCAAAAATCCAAAAATGCCAAAAATCCAAAAAAAGCTAAAAATTCATGAAAAAGCCAAAAATGTATTTTTCCAAAAAATACCAAAAACCCCTTTTGTGTCCAAAATATTAGAAAATGACTCAAAAAATGTTTTTTTCCAAAAATGCATGGAAAACCCCTCGAACATCCAAAATGCGTGGAAAATCCTCGAGCATCCAAAAAACCTCGGGTTTAAACAATATTAGGTACCGAAAGGGCATTAGTGATTAACTAGTGTAATCAAGTCCCCGATCCTAATTTCTCCGGTTGCGCGAGCAAGTATTTCTCCCGATACTTCGCTTGGGTTTCTAATCAACCCACCCCAAATTGATTAGTGGCGACTCCATTTTAAAAATTGATTTACGGTTTAAAAACTCGGACTATTAAAGTCGTGAATTGGTAGACTTGGGAGAGTCTAGGCTTAATTAATTCAGCCGAGCCATTAGCCTCCTTAGGCGCCCGTACCTGAATGCGGGCGCCGAAAAAAGGTCGCGACGACTTGGCGACTCCGTTTGGGACTTTGAGGACTTAGGCCATTTTTGTCTTGTTTAAATTCTTTACGACTTAGGTTTTTTCTTTATGCGGGTCAAAAGCTTAGAAATTCATTTTAATTTTGCTTAAAATAGATTATCTTGTGATTATAAACTGTTATGCATGCTTTATTGTTTTAGCACTACACATGGCACACACAACCCGGCCGCCGGACCAGGCCGCCATAGGATTTCTAGGATGGTGTTAAGAAAGATACGACCTCGAACGCGAGACTGCGATGTAGAGGTTGCCTTTCTTTTCCCCGAATTTCTTAGCCGAGGTTAGGAGGGTATGCTGCTAACGCGAGACTGCGATGGGCGGATACCTTTTTAATTTCATCAAGTCTTCTGAGTTAGAAATCGAGCCGCACGTCCCATGTGCATGTCTTTGTGCTTGCCATTTTTCTTTAAAAACAAAGTGATTTCTTTACTTTTACTCAGTCTTTTTATTTGGCCCATGGCAATGTAGGATAAACTTTTCAAGTCCTAGTTTATATGTGATAGGGAAAGACGATATCCAGTTCATTCCTGCTCCCAGGGCGGAGCTCTTCAGATGGTGGGGTCAATTAGATCAGTTTGCCCAGGAGCGCGTGAAGGCCAAAATTGGTCATCTCCTATCGTTGATCCAAATCACGGTTCGTCCTGAAGTCATACAAGTCATGGCACATTTTTGGTGCCCGAAGACAATTACTTTTATATTCGGTAGGTTTGAGCTAACCCCAACCCTGGAAGAATACAGCATCATCACTGGAATGCCTCTTGAGAAAAAGCTTATCAAGCCATCGATAGGCGCCCTCCCATGGCGCAGGTTAGCACGACTTTTAGGAGCTGAAATCCATGTCATGAGACAAATTCTTGAAGGCAACCATAATACCTGCCCACTAGAATTTATGAATGCATGTTTCCAAAATCAACCTATGACCCAAAAAAGTGAGATTTTCCTCCTAGCCTTTTTCGGGCTCATCATCTTCCCCCATCAAAGAAATGCCATAACTCCCAAGATGGCATGGATAGTTGATCAGATCTTAAGAGGGGGGAATTATGTCAACATGATTTTAACTGAAACATTCTTGTCTTTTAATCGTTTTAAAGACAACTCGGAGAAAATCATGCGAGCCTCTCCTGAAATTTTACAAGTCCGGTTCTTCTCTCACCTAAGCGAATTTCGAGACTTCATGCGATCGCTCGAAACAAATGCTTTTGAAAATCCATTACAAAAATTTATGGTTTTAGGACCGTACATTCCCAATCAAAGCTGTTTAAATTGGGTAAGCTTCCTAAGAAACCCAGCTCTCCCGAGGCATTCCAATGGTGTGCTGGTTGGTTCCATGAAAAGAGGGCCCGCTTTGCTTACATGCGCACCCGCCCAATTCCGTTGCTCGGTCTCACCGGCGCCATTCCTTACTACCCGTATCGGGTAGCACGACAATATGGAGCCCTTCAGGAGATCCCACCGCCTTTCAAGATGATGGTCCCTCCAGTTCTTTTCAACACAAGCCGTGACTATGAATTCGAAATTTCTACCGCTGAGGAAACCTGGGAAAAGTGCCATCGTAAAAGGATTGTGATACCTGAAGGGCTTGAGGGAGAAGAAAAAGCCCACCACGCCTCCATGTCCTACATCCACAACCATTGTATCCCGACAAGATGGAAGCCATTAGTCCCTCACTCAGTCAGCGAGAGTAGCCCGCATGAGCAAGCAGAGCTCATGGAGAGGGATTTGGGAATGGACTGGATGCACACCTCAGAGCCAACCCAAGGAAGCAGGCATCCTCGCAAGAGCAAGGCTCCCCGTCGCATATAAATTGGGAATCATGTGCCCTTTAGTGTTAATAGTGTGAAAGTTTTGTCCCATTGTTTAGGGACTCTTGTTTAATATCTAGTATTTCATCCCGTCTTTTCAATTTCAAGTTCTAGATGTTAGGAGTTGGCGTCTATAAATCCTCTTTTGATAAATAAAAAGCAGTTAGACCATTGCCATGGGTCAATCTTTGTTTACTTTTGTGCTCATTCATTGTTTTCACAACCACCAGGTAATTATGAATCGTCGGCCACCACTCGTCCGTGAATGGCCTCATCCAATAGGGGTCGATCAGAATGATGTACAAAATCGCCTCATTAATATTGAAAACGGCGTAGGACAGATGTCTATTGTCCTTCAACAACTCTCGAGACAAATGAAATCCACTCAAGCTGAACCCAACTCTATAGTTGCCTCAAACACCGTCATGACACCCGCAAATTTGCCAGAAAATAGCCAGTACTATGGACAATTTGAAAGGATCATGAAAAAGTTAAACCAGCTGCAGGGACAGAATCCCATGGACCTTTCCAATTATGCCGGCATTGAAATCCCTGAAAAGCTCAAAGCACATGAATGCGAAAAGTATGCTGATACCTCCCGCCCAGAGACCTACTTGCAGGCCTACTTGGTCCGAAGGATGATTCAATCGTACCAATCGAACTTGACTGGCCCTGCCTTGCGATGGTACATTGTCAAGAAGATTAGTCCCCTTAAAACTTGGAAGGAATTAATTCATGTTTTCCATCAAGAATACGATATTGACATCACCTCTGACATCACCTTGCCCTACGAAGAGCCAATGATCGCGGAGCACGAGGAGCTGTTAGCCATTGAGGTAGGAGAGGAGCATGTCAATGAAGCCTTGCATGATAAATGGGCAGTTGAGCAACATCTTGTTACTGGAAAATTTCCCACTAGGAAAGGCAAGGAGCCTTTGTACAAGGTCAAAGACACAAAGTCTGTTCAAGAGTGGGGCACGACTGGACAACTTCCCAAGCTTACTCCAAGAGCTAGGATCCAAAGAATACCAACCCCTATCAACCTGGAAAGTGAATCAGACAATGAAACTCTAATGTCTCTCACTTCCCTTGACAGAATCAAGTTAGCAAAACGAAGGGCCTTACTCAAAAGGTCTGGACCATAAGCCAAGAAAAGAAAGCCCAAGCGGATAGATTCAAAGATCTACCGACGAGCCATCGCACCAAAGCTTTGAACATTCCCAAGAATACAACTTTGAGGGCCACCATCCTCTAGAGTACAATCCTGAAGACTTCCCGGCCCTAGAATACAATCCCAAAGACTTCCAGCGTTATTTCAACAATGAAACTGACGATTCATCGTATAACTGTTTCCTACTCTCATCCGGAGATGAAGGCCCGTCAGAAGAAGAAGCATATGTCTTTGTCCGCTATGATCCTAACGAAGTACTAAGCTCATCCTTTGACCATGAGGATAGCCTCAATGCTTCATCCTCATTCGGGAATTTTGACCAAGAAGAAAGCAATGGAGTAATCTCGGCGAATCCAACTTCCCCGAAACAAAAATATGCGGTGGGAAAACCAATGGCCTAGCCAAGACATGCCCGGCTCGTCTTGTCCTCGTAGGATCATGACCCCTAGAGAGATGTGGATACCTAACCTCCGCAAATATAACGGCATGACTTGCCCCGTGGCCCACTTGCAGTACCTCCATGTTGAAATGAGTCGGTACTATGGCCCGATGTCGTTCACAACTCAGGCATTCCAAGAAACTCTTACGGGGTCTGCATTGCAATGGTTCATCACAGCAAATATTTATCTCCTAAAGGATTGGAATGAGCTGACTTCCGCATTCTTGCATCAGTATCAAAACCAGATCGGAACTGAATTGCCTTGTGAGAGTTTGGCTCACTTCACAAGAAGACCAATGGAGGATTTCCAAGCATACGCAGGGAGGTGGAGAGCTTTCATGATGCAAACCCGTCCTCAACTGGCCGAAGATGAGTTAATGAAGCAGTTCATAGAAGCTTTGTCCTGCAAGCATCGCTGTTGGCTGCATGGGTTACACTTCCATAGCTTCAACGAGGTAGTCATTGCATGCGAATACTTCGAGTCTACTGAAGGCGAGGAATTCAAGCACGCTTAGCTTCAAGACCAGCACTATCAAAAGCACTCCTTTACACAGGAGTTTTCAGGGGTTTTACTCGTTTTTGTAATTTCATATTTCTTATCTTGTCTGGTGTGCTACTGTTGTATTTTCCATTCCAAGTACTCTATTGTATAGTTCTAATGTTTTGTTTTAAGAGCATGAGGCGGTACTCCAAACCAGCCCAGTGATGTTATCCAACCATGAAAAGAAAATATCATCCAAGGAGAATACTGAGGGCTGGGCTTCCTCATGCTTTTTCTCCCCTAAAGACGTATTTTGAAAATAAAAAATATTTCATCACTCGAAAGTTTTTGTTAAAACAAGATGATAAATTTAACCATGTTTGTCTTTCTGACTCATTCACTTCATGTCTCAGAAGATCATTCCCATCCCCTTTGACTTAGTGTGACATGGGGCATTTGAAGCAAGCACATCAAAGGCGAACTCACCAAATTCAAAGACACCCCGCCAAGAAAACAGGGCAAATAGAAAGAATCATCCTACACCAAAAGAGGGTAAGTCTTATCCTCTCGAATATAATTTGGAAATGATGTCTTCTCTCTTCTATTTACAGGATACAAAAGATGAGATGTAATAGGTACGGGCATAGAGTTGAGATCGAAGCATCCATGACATGCCTCACTCCTGCCTAGCTTCATCCTGAGCCAAAGAACTATCTTGTCGCACGACGCGCCCAAACGGCTAGATGTTACAGTATCAACTTCAACATAAGGAAGGAGTTCCTCCTCTTCCTTTTAAGTGATTACTGTCAACAGGAAGAAAATCTAGACAGTCAAGGTGATCTATAGCCTCACATCCTGGACAATGACTTTGGAATTTAGAAGCTTCACTCCAGACGCATATTCTCGCAAGAAGTAATTGCCATAAGAGAATTGGAGGTTTTGATTGTCCATCTTAGATTCCATAGAAGCTTGAAGTACATGACTTTGCTCAATGCTGCTAATGGTCATATAGTCAAAGATAAAAGAAAAATTCCACAGAAGGAAGGCGTTGAAGATAAATCGACAACCATCAATCATACATACATGGCCATGAGTGAGGAAGGCCAATCGAAAGAAATGTCAAACTGTGCCAAGACGAAAAGGCCGTTATCGACATTCAAATATCCCTAGGAGTCAGCAAATACAAACTTTGGAGAAGAGTAATTTGGTATCGTTTCCAATACTCCCAGTGTCTGAACTCACTTTTGACATATTTTCTCCTATTGACAGGAAGCATAGGATTCAAGAAACAAGCTTAAAGGTTAATTTGGACAAATCAAATGACCCATATCAATTTACCTAACTTGGTATAAAAGGACGTGTCGTCCTGGAGCCGGTTCGGTTAAATAAAAAAGACAGCGCCCTACGGACACCGTCGGCGCCCTAGCCGAGTGGTATCCGGAAGAAGCAAAAGGTCCAAAGTCGGGGTTCGAATCCCCGACGCGGCAGTTGGCCGCTTGGTAAAAAAATAATAAAAAAATTTTTTGCTTCTCTTGCACTTGCAAATTACGAGAGAAGAGGTGACCTAACGAAGCAAAAGACATAGGACTTCGTGACCCACTTGCACTTCAAGTCCATCCAATCATCTACAAACCAGTGAAGGAAAACATTGGGAATCTAAAACCAAACTTGATGGTCAATATTGGCCAAGTGAGGTTCGTGGAATTGGCCAAGTGAGGTTCGTGGAAATGACCCGCATCAAATTCACCTGGCTTCGTGTAAAAGGACGCGTCATCCAGGAGCCAATTCAGAGAATAATCGACCCAACGAAGCAAGGGACATAGGACTTCGTGTCCCCCTCTCACTTCAAGATCACCTAATCGTCTCGCAAACCAAAGGTGAAGGGTAAAGTTGTATCGCTTCCAATTATTCAACTCTTAAAAGAGTTCATGACTAACACATTCCCTCTTGTTTGTTGTAGGATCACCCGATTGTCAAAAGCAAGGATAACGAATCAATGAGAAGCATGTCTTGTTTGTTGCGGGATTACGTGACTCACAAAAACAAAGATAATAAATCAATGAGAGGCATGACAAACTCTCCTAAGCAAAATGACGTCCCGAGTAATTGCCAAAGCAAATGACGAGAGATCCTTCAGCCTCAACTCACATTAGATTTTGGTCGACTAATTGATCTACTTGTACATCTTCTCTTCTAGGGGCAAAAACAGAAAGGCCCATCAAAACAATGATTAGATTCCTAACCCCGGCTAATCCTTCTTGTGGAACAATCCATCAACACCCATTTGTGAATAACCCTTTTGATATTCGAAATTTAACATATTTGGAAACACCATTCTGTTAGCCCCTAAAGTTGTCAATATGGACTTTTTTGAGTCAAAACCATTCACTTGTTTTGAAGAATTCAATCTCCATCATATTCGAAATGTTGCATGTCGTTTCCAGATGAATTCTGCATGATGATTTTGCCTGTCTAAGTCACTGATTCCACTGAGGATTATTAAAATAGACAGCTAAGTGAAGAATACAAGATTAAATTGAGCATGCTGGATGAGGTGCGTCAGAATGATGAAAGGCAAGCCATATCCTACACACAGTCCCCCATCTATACACTTGTGAGATGAGTGCAGAAGATTCCATGGCTGCAGGGTAAAGAGTTCTCTCGCGAATGGTACGATAACCAAAATGGTGAGAGGCATTCCATCGCTCACCCCATTGAGCCCCATGCACCGATGAAATTTCTGTCAAGAACCACCCCACACCGGGGCAGATCGGAGGCGAAGCAAGCATCACAAAGTGAGAAGAGAGATAGAAATTTTCTTGCTCGCACTTGCATCAATCTTTGGGTGTCTTTATTGCATATGAACACTCGCATTAATTTAAGTGCCCTAGAGTCATGAAGAGCAATTCTTTCTTTACGCACTTGTATCTATAACTCAATTGAGTCTGTAAATTCACCTTCACGTGGAGGCAAAGCATAAGCTACTGCCATTTGAGTAGCATAATCAGAAGTGCCGGCAAAAGATGAAGACTCAATAGTCTAACAAAGGCGTTTGCTTGAACTTGTCAAGATCAGCTCTCAAGCAACAAGAATAAAAAAACATGGGCATAAAAAAGCAGTGTACCTGGTAAAAGCAAGGTCAATGCCCATAAATGAAGAACTGGAATAAAAAAACAGGAGCATGAAAAAGTAGTGTGCCTAGTAAAAGCAAGGCCAATGCCCTCCAAGAAAAAAAATACAGCCAAGAAAAAGTTGTTGTTGTGGTTCAATTGATAGAGCCTCCATCTGATAGTGAGAAGAAATACCGGTGACAAATGCCAAGGCAATCACCAGCTCTCGCCCTTTTACACATGAGTCAAGCCAACATTGCATCCCATTGTAAAAGTCTCTTCAGACTAGGGGCACTTCAATTAACGTAGGATTTCATATGTGCATAAGCATCGCTCGAAGAAGTACGAGCAAGACTATTCTATCTCTTTTCACAGGACTCTTGACTTGCAAACCTGGAGATGATCGTGCGGCACTTTGTTCATGAGCCTTGACCTCAATGGTCCCATTTGATGAGCTATTGACCAAGTCTTCATTTCAACAAAGACCTCTCACATTGGTAAAGTCGTACCACTTGCGAGAATACTCGGACCCCTACTGACATGATGACGGTAAGATAGTGTGGTCCTTATAAATCCTGCATTAATGGTCAGGATAGCCTTCTCCAAGAGAGTGAGTGAAAAGTCCTTTCAGACTGAAAGTCCCTCATCTGGCATGCTCAAAGCATCTATATTCCGAATAAATGTTGTCTTTCAAAATCTTCCCCGGTGGAAATCGATGATGCAAAATTGACAAGATTATCATGCATAAATCACATTTGAATTTATGAATTTGCAGTATATACAATCATGTGTGCATATTGTGCAAATGGCGTACATACTCTCGTAGATCGGAGATATTGCCGGGTAAGCATATCCATATCCCCATTTGTCTTAAGGTACTTACCACTTTGTCCGGTACTCTCTTCTTGACACTTGACTTGTTCAAGTCGTCCCTTGAGTTTGGGTGCTTGCAACTGTCTAAGTATCCCCTTGTCTTTGACTACCCACCACTTGCCTACCCCCTGTTTTTAAGTGCCTACCGTTACTCAGGTGCTCCCTCTGTTGACACTCAACCTGTTCGAGTTGTCTTTAAAGTTTGGATGCTCGTGACTGACCAAGTATCCTCTTGTCTTTGAGTACCGGCCACCGTTCGGATACTCCATTTTCCCGACACTCGACCCGTTTGAGTTGTCCCCAGTATTGATACTTGTGACTCGACCAAGTATCCCTTTATCGTTGAATACCCGCTGCTTTGTCTAGGTATCCCTATTGTCTTTGAGTATCGGCCACCGTTCGGATACTCCATTTTCCCGACACTCGACCGAGTTGTCCCCAGAGTATTGATACTTGTGACTGACCAAGTATCTCTTGGAATACCTGCTACTGTCTAGGTATCCCTCTTGTCTTTGAGTACCGGCCACTGTTCGGATACTCCCTTTTCCTGACACTCGACCTGTTCGAGTTATCCCCAGAGTATTAATACTTGTGACTGACCAAGTATCTCTTGGAGTACCTACTGCTGTCGAGGTATCCCCATATCGTCAAGTACCCACCATTGTCTAGGTACTTCCTTTTCATGACACTCAACCTGCACGAGTTGTCCCCAAATAATATAGCAACTGTTCAAGCATTCCATTGCTTCGCTTGACACCACCGTCCAGATATGTTTTCTAGCACTTGGACCCGCCTGAGTGGTCCCAGATGATATCATTAATACTTGTGTTCATCCAAGTATTCCAAAGATTTCTTTGTACACTTGTGGCTATCCGGTGTCCCACCCCTTTTAAATGCTTGCAGCAATTCAAGTAAACCTCATACCACGCTCAAGTTTATAATACCGGGAGGTGAGAGACCTTCACGAATATCTCAGGTACGTCCTTGATATTCCCATTACCAGGAGGTGAGAGACCTTCACGAATATGCGGGGCACGCCCTCGATATTCCCATTACCAGGAGGTGAGAGACCTTCACGAATATCTCAGTTACGTCCTCGATATTCCCATTTACCAGGAGGTGAGAGACCTTCACGAATATGCGGGGCACGCCCTCGATATTCCCATTTACTAGGAGGTGAGAGACCTTCACGAATATGCGGGGCACGCCCTCGATATTCCCATCTACCAGGAGGTGAGAGACCTTCACGAATATTTGAGGCACGCCCTCAATATTCCAAATACCAGGAGGTGGGAGACCTTCACGAATATCCCAGGTACGTCCTCGATATTCCTAATTACCAGGAGGTGAGAGACCTTCACGAATATCCAAGGTACGTCCTCGATATTCCAAATACCAGGAGGTGAGAGACCTTCACGAATATGCGGGGCACGCCCTCGATATTCCCATTTACCAGGAGGTGAGAGACCTTCACGAATATCCAAGGTACGTCCTCGATATTCCAAATACCAGGAGGTGAGAGACCTTCACGAATATGCGGGGCACGCCCTCGATATTCCCATTTACCAGGAGGTGAGAGACCTTCACGAATATCCAAGGTACGTCCTCGATATTCCAAATACCAGGAGGTGAGAGACCTTCACGAATATCTCAGGTACGTCCTCGATATTCCATTTACCAGGAGGTGAGAGACTTTCACGAATATGCGGGGCACGCCCTCGATATTCCCATTTACCAGGAGGTGAGAGACCTTCACGAATATTCGGGGCACGTCCTCGATATTCCCATCTACCAGGAGGTGAGAGACCTTCACGAATATTTGAGGCACGCCCTCAATATTCCAAATACCAGGAGGTGGGAGACCTTCACGAATATCCAAGGTACGTCCTCGATATTCCCAACTACCAGGAGGTACCCCTTCGATACCTGCGAACGCTAGGTATCCTTTAAGAGTTTGTACTTGTGATTATCCAAGTACTCTTTCAACACCTGCAAGCAATCAGGTACTCCTTCGATACCTGCGAATGCCAGGTATCCTTAAGAGTTTGTACTTGTGATTATCCAAGTACTCTTTCAACACCTGCAAGCAATCAGGTACTCCTTCGATACCTCCGAATGCCAGGTATCCTCCAAGAGTTTATGCTTATGATAAGTCAAATGCCCCTTTTAACGCCTGCAAAGGCCCAAATATCCTTCAGGTTAGTACTTGTGAATATCCAGGTACTCTTTGATATGCCTGTGAATGTCCAGGTATCTTCCAGAATCGATGCCCTGAGAAAGGTCAGCGCATCCTCCCGAGAAAGGTCGGGTTCCAACTGGTGTCTTCGACAGAAGTCAGACGCCCCACAAATCGATGCCTTGAGAAAGGTCGGTGCATCCTCCCGAGAAAGGTCGGGTTCCAACTGGTGTCTTTGACAGAAGACAGACACCCCGCAAATCGATGCCCTGAGAAAGGTCGGCGCATCCTCCCGAGAAAGGTCGGGTTCCTACCGTGTCTTTGACGTGTCGACACCCCAACAAATATGATGCCCTGAGAAAGGTCGGCACATCTCCCGAGAAAGGTCGGGTACCAACTGGTGTCCTCGATACAGATCAGGAACCCACAAGCAGATGCCCTGAGAAAGGTCGGCGCATCTCCCGTCAAGGCGACCGAAGAAAGGTTCGGGTCCTAGACAAAACCAACTTATTGCTCTAACAGGCGACCGAAGAAAGGTTCGGGTCCTGGAAAAGCAATTCCCCGTCAAGGCGACCGAAGAAAGGTTCGGGTCCTAGACAAACCAACTTATTGCTCTAACAGGCGACCGAAAAAAGGTTCGGGTCCTGGGAAGGCAATTCCCTGTCAAGGCGACCGAAGAAAGGTTCAGGTCCCAGACAAATCACTTATTGCTCCAACAGGCGACCGAAGAAAGGTTCGGGTCCTGGAGAAGCAATCTCCTCATGCAACAGGTAAGGTGATGCCTTGATACTTGCCAAAACTCGGGGTTCACACCCTATCTCACTCACTCCCGGTAAGTAACTACAGGTATCTTCTTATCTATCTTAGAATATGTAATGTTATATTGCTCTTTTCCGCATAAAGTAATAGGTCCTAAATAAAATATAATCTATTGCGCATGCATGGATAAAATTGAGGCATCAGTCTGTCTTTGAATGCAACCTCCGCGAGCTCACCTTCAAAGAGGGGCAGCTGTTGACACCTCAATTTTAATTAGTTTTATTAATTAAGTTTTTAATTTTCTCTTTCCGGATAAATAAATGATAAAAAGATAAAACAGCAAAAAACAAAAAGAAAGCAAGAAAAGAAAAACAAATAAAGAAAAGCAAAAAGCAAAAAGCAGCCCCCACCCTTTTTCTTTCTTCGCACGACCTGCCCCCCCCCTTTTTTCTTCTTCCTCCCATCTTCTTCTTCCTTCGTCTTTCTTCCGCCTCTGCAGTCACGCGCGGCGACGAAGACGCGCTCGAGCACAACCTACAACCGAGAGAGGAGCATAGGCCGGTGGCCGAGAGGACGTGGCATTGATGGCGAGCGAGCCTTCGTGGAGGGGGAGGAATTGAGGCCGGTTCGGCCGGCGAAGGAGGCCGGTTGGCGCACCAAGGACCGCCGGCCTAGCCTCCGTCGACCGGCACCCCGCGCCTATAAATAGGGTGTCGGGGGGAAGGCCAAAGGAGCAGCGAGCTCTGAGAGCTTCCCACTGAGAGACTTCGGGGGAAGAGTCGAAGAGCGAGCAAGAGAGAACTCGGATCGCGAGCTCGGCTGACCTCCCACTGAGAGACTTCGGGGGAGGCCGCCGGCGAGCGAGTCCGAGGAAGTCAGATCCGGCCGGTGGAGGCTCGGATCTGGCCTGAGCGAGAGGGAAACCGGAGGAGGGAATGCCAGATCTGTGAAGCCGGAGGCTCTCCGCCACCGCGCAACCGCGGCTCGCTCCGCGTCCCCGCCCGACGCCGTGCCGCGATCCGACCCGCCAACGCCAGCCCGGATCTGGAAATCGAGGAGCTGCTGCGCTACCCCGCCATCGTCACCCGCACCTACGCCCCCCGTCGCCGCCACCGTTCATCGCCTCGCCGCGCCGTTGCCGCAAACAGTAACGGTTCTTTGCCGCCATCGCCCTCGACGCATCGTCGCCGTTCTTTGTCTTCCTAGTCGCCGCCGCGTCGCAGTTCCGTCGCCCGTCATCGCCGCCGCCGTCGCCGTCTGTCCGGTGAGGTTTCGGTCTCCGTAGGCGCCGCGAGTAGAGAGAGGTGGGAGAGAGAGGTCGCGCCGCGAGCCGGGTCAGCGAAACCTGCTAATCGGGTAGGGTTTGGCCGGGTCGGGTCGTCGGGCCGGGCGTCTGGGTCTCTGAGGGTCGGTTGGGCCAGTTGCGTATGGGCTGATCTCCCGTGGGCCTGAGGATGGGTGTCCCTTATTTGTGGGCCGCGATTAAAAGAAAAATGGAAAAAAAAACTGAGTCGGGCCCGCGTTGCGGCCCGTCCCGTCGTGTCTCGGGCGGACGGCGGGTCGGACCCAACCCGGATCCGACCCGGTTCGTTTTATATTATAATATAAAAATAATATTTTAAATAAAAAATATAAAAAATAAAAATAAAAAAATAAAAAAAAAAAAATTTATTTTCCAAAAAAAATATTAAAAAATGTTTTAATTTCCAGAAAATCGAAAAAATAATAAAAAATGATAAAAATATTTTATTTTCCGAAAAATCAAAAATATCAAAAATATTTCATATTTTCCAAAAAATGTCAAAAATCCAAAAATGCCAAAAATCCAAAAAAAGCTAAAAATTCATGAAAAAGCCAAAAATGTATTTTTCCAAAAAATACCAAAAACCCCTTTTGTGTCCAAAAAATTAGAAAATGACTCAAAAAATGTTTTTTTCCAAAAATGCATGGAAAACCCCTCGAACATCCAAAATGCGTGGAAAATCCTCGAGCATCCAAAAAACCTCGGGTTTAAACAAGATTAGGTACCGAAAGGGCATTAGTGATTAACTAGTGTAATCAAGTCCCCGGTCCTAATTTCTCTGGTTGCGCAGAGCAAGTATTTCTCCCGATACTTCGCTTGGGTTTCTAATCAACCCACCCCAAATTGATTAGTGGCGACTCCATTTTAAAAATTGATTTACGGAGTTAAAAACTCGGACTATTAAAGTCGTGAATTGGTAGACTTGGGAGAGTCTGGGGCTTAATTAATTCAGCCGAGCCATTAGCCTCCTTAGGCGCGCCGTACCTGAATGCGGGCGCCGAAAAAAGAGGTCGCGACACGCATGTGCAATAAAATGGAAGGGGTCAATGACTCGTCCTAAGAAGTCGCAAAATTTTTTATCGACCAGAGAGGGATGAGTACACGCTCGGGGTTTGGGGCGTGACACGTTGTGCCTTTTGTTTTATGACTAATGATATAACATCCCGAATTTTGATGGTTTAACCTCTAATGTGGTAACAATACTGCAGGGAGTATGATATGCAATCACAAACCAATCCATAAGATCACTTCGCTTTTTCTTATGTTGAAGTAAATAGGAGGTGGACAGATTATAAAATAATAGTTGACAGATTTTGCCAAATTATTAAAGATCAAGTAATGATGCAAGAGTGACAAGATAATATCAAGTGCATGTAGCAGCACAAAACTTAAATGGAAAGACACTATTCAACAAATTCAGCACATAACAGGCCATTCAACCCCCATATACACAATTGCCAACGATACCAGTGGATGGAAGCTTGCTTGTTTGCCCAACAATTCCTCAACATAACATCTAACCAACAATTGCAGCACTACACAAATTCTAGGAAAGTCACCACTCTACAATAAAGATCATGTTTATTCAGAGTGCTCAAACTTGACATATATTTTAAGGGATATCATCATCTACAAATTTTGCTTTATGAATGTTGAGAGGGGGCATCTAATAAAGGTAGAGTGCTTGATCCAGGCAAGATGCTTGGAGTGTTGAGCCGATCGAAGTTGATGCTTCATAAGAGCTTAACCATTGGGGTTACTCTTCTCCAAGTTCCTGAATGCTTCACCGAAAGCCTTGTTCATAGCAAGGATGACCACAATTATATTAGAATCTTTCAACAGCTAGGTTTCAAATTCCTTCATAGGCCTAAACCGGGCGAATGTGTCGATTAAATTATCCTTCTGTAGGAACTGTAGTTCTCAATATAGCTTAGGCAATCCTTGCTCCGAATAATAGTCACTATTTCCTATCGCCTCTTCTTCTAATAGAGGATCTAGTTCACCGACCACTAACATCTTCAATTGTATCACTGCCATGTCCCTAAACAGGACCCTAGAACTTACACTTCTTTCTTCGTTTTTAACCCGATCTTCACCTGATAAAATTTTATCCTTGGAAGTCCTCAAAATCCTCCTTAGTGTCTAGCATTTGACGAAGCAATTGCATGGGCATATGGCGACCTGACCGAACAATAGAAGGCAGATAAGTAATTCATCATGATTGTAAGTTCAAGCATGCTGGACTTAGAAATAGCAAGGGCAAGGAATTTCACATGATGCGGTTGGTATTAAATTAAACCGCTCGAAACTTCACTGCGTTCCTCTACAACAGAGGCCCTTACCCCTTTTTGAGGCTTTCCCCTACATGCTTATTTTCTACCATAAGGCATTTGCACAAGAGCTTCAGCCTCTCATGGGTCCCAAATTCATCCGCACCCTTTTTGACGGAAGTGATCAAGCTTCTAGACTTCATTTTGTCGCAACATCTGCTCAAAGATCCCATGAGAAGACTTCAAGTGAGATGGGAGGCATCAAGAAACACAAAGACTTCCCATGTACCCAACATAAGGCATTTCCTCCCATCATTTCCTGTCCACCATTTTTGACTTTTGGTCTTCACACGTACAACAAAGTTTACAGCTTGGTTGACACTATTCTTATGATCTGCCATCCTTGTTTGATATTTTGATAGTTTTGAAAACTTGAATGCCATTTCTTATTATGGTTTTGTCATGTTCCATTTTTTTTTTTGTCGAATTGTTACATCTGATTTGATTTGTTTCTTTATTAACACTCTCCTTCATTTTTTCTATAAAGAGAATTTCCATAATCACAATCAAAACATGTCAAAAAAGAACAAAATATGTTGTATCTCCCACTACTAGAAGAAGTAGCACCGAATCAAATATTACAAGGGGCGGAATTATCATTAAAAACAGCACTTTCATATCTATGAAATTTGTTCTCATTTTTCATCTTATCTAACAAAGTTTCCAGCTATCTCATCTATTACCTGACATGGCTTCATTTTCACATTTCAGTTTCAAACATTTCATACCTATCTCCCTATTACATTAATAATGATTGAGCCCCGAGGTTGGATGGACAAATTGAACAATGCAGCCAAGTCCAAGTCAAATAGAAATCCTCCCCAACTATCAATAAAAGGGGCACTTGGGTTGGGGCTTCTTCCATGTTTCTGACCTTTTTTCTTTTTGTCAATTCAATAGATTGAAAACTAGGCTAAAACTTCACCAATGCCCACCAAGATATGACCAAAAATAAATATATAAAGAATAAAATGCTAGAAGATAAAAAGACCTTTTGGCATGAATCGAACCTCCCATTTGACATATCTCGTTGGCTTACAAACGCTCCCGGCAAAGCAAATCTCGTTGGCTTCGAAGAAACACTGCGATCAAAGCAAAGACAGAAGGGCTCTTACCCGAGATTTCTCCAGATACAGAACGAGAGAAGCAAGAGGTGGTCTGCTATGTGCGCAACGGGGATGGCCGAGGTTGAGTGAGAGGAGTAGGGTTTGTGCTTGAAAAAGACGAAGAGGAGGGGTTTGACCGTTCAAGTTACAAGAGAAGGGTTTTGTAGGAGAAAACCAGCCGAGTTGCTCTCGTGTCTCTCACATGCGTATTTTCGAACCTTAATTTAGCGGTGTCGTTGTGAAGTGCATGCAGTTCTTATCAAGCCGTTTTTTTTAATCCTTTTTTTGCGCTTTGCATTTTCCATGGAAATAAATAAAAAATAAAAGGCCGGTCACTCATACGGGGGCACCGCCTATAAGTGGAATCGATAAGAGAGCTCACCAGCAGTTCAAAGATTGATGAGTCGAACGAGATTTGAGTATCTAGTGCGGTTGAACGAAACACGAAACAACAACATGGTTTATAGTCACCTCTTGCAGGATTCCACGACCATGCCCGACCTGATACCTCAACAAATATGTGCCCGACCCATAATTTTTATCCAGGCCGGGTTTTGGTGACAAAGAGAGAGGGGTTTTTCTTTTGCTTAAGAAATGATCATTGGGCAAGCCCACCCCCCCCCCTTTTTTTTTTATCGAAGGCAGGCCCACCCTAAGCGGTAACAAAGCGTCCACCCTGGCCGGTGCAGGCCAAGACCACCGGAACCATTTCGGTGAGGAGGCCCGCCCAGAATATGGACACGGTGGGCCAGGCCTGCCTAGCCCACCCGACAAAAAATAGTCTGAAATTTGGAAGTCAAAAGGAAAACTTAAGAGAGAAAAACAGAACGGTACAAATAGATTGATTGCACGTAAACATCTAATACTCGAAAACAAGTTACAGTAACCGGTGATGAGTCCACCTTTGAGAATAGTGCATCACCTTAAGTCCATCAAATCGAAGTAGACATAAGTAATTAAGAGTGCATGGGATACACAATCCCACTCACTATGTAAATAGCAATATCTTATATCACTACATAAAGCAGTGAGAGCCATTAAATGCAGGTCTGGTGTGCCTAACTCCCCCATCATTATAAATTTCGGTTGTGGGCATAAGAACATCCAACGTTCTAGAAGGAGAGAGACAAGCAATGGGAAGAAGAATGCAGGAGAAGGAGAAAATTTCGATCATTTTTTGTCTTTTTGCCTATGCTGTTATAATTTTGATCTTTTTTAGATGATTAGTTTTGATATATACTGCACGTTCATCTTGATAATCTACTCTAGTTAATTGCTAATTATAGCTAAAGTACCAAACCTGGCATAATTCTTCAATTATTAATTTATTTTGTCGATAGAAATGATTGGAGATCTCCCTTATGCTAGTTAATGAATAATTTGCTATTTATATCTTTTTTTAGTTTCAGCATTTTATTTTTGCCAATTTTACAGCATGTATTTTCTGATGGATAGTTTTCTGCTGGAATGAATGTTACTTTAGATTTTGCAAGGGAAAAATTATGTCCATTCAATTTGATGAAATATTATGAATGGGCGCCATGTTGGATACCCCCTTTCCCTCATTCATGATTCTCTCCATTAATTGTTGTGTCTTCTTCTTACAACAGCCATGGCTGCTAGAGGTAGAGCTCCACTCGCAGCTATGGATGCCAAATCTCAAGCTCGTGGCCACCATGGCCGTTCGAGCTCGATCTCTGGGCTCGTGGCCGCAAGTGGTGGTCACAATTGCACAAGAAAACATTGGGGCTTCTTGTTCAAGAAGCTTGGGCTCAAGAACCTAACTTTGCAATTGTGGGTGATGGTGTAATTCTCGGTAACTTCAACTCCACCTACTCACTCAATTACCTACATTTGTGGTTTTACCTAGAGCATGAATTGTTGTCGAAACTAATGGTGGGGCTTGTCGCCATGGAGGCTGTAATTGGTTAGTTGAGATGAGAGGAAAGATTACATAGGAGGCAAGAAGGTCTGTAACTTCCCCTCCACCTACTCACTCAATGGTCAGAATTTGCAGTTTTACCTAGAGTATGAATTGTTGAAGGAACCTGTAGTGGGCTTGTGGCCATGGAGGTTTTACCTGGGTTTAGTCTAGATTGTTCCATTTTGTTTATGTTCTCTTCTTGTGGAATTATAAGTATGCTGATAAATATGTTTGTAGTTTCGATAAATTGATTTATTTTGTAGTTGCAACTTGCTTGTATGTTCTAGACTTTCATTATTTCTGCAAGATTGTTGTCTATAAAAGAATTCCTTGCACTGCTACTTACTAATTTCGGAAAAAGCAGGCTAGTTATGCTGAGGAATTAGAGTGACAAAGGTGAATTAGAGAGTACCACAGTACTGGGTATATTAATATCAGAGGGGAATGCCATGTCAGATGAGGCTGTGTGGACATTGACCGAAAAATTTTCGCCCTGCTTTTTAACCTAGTTAAGTGGGGCTTAATAAAGCTAGTTTATTACTGTGACTGATGCTTTTGCCTTCTTTGGAAGGCTAGCAATTGCGAAATAGCTCATGCTTTTTGTGCAATCTGAGGGCGAATTGGTGTACCTTAATACCTTCGTTAATGAATGGACTTGGTTCCAGTTAACCGAATCTGAACCCATTTTTTGTTTCTTTCTACTTTGTGATTTGCCATTGTTAATGGTGATTTCTGGCAAGAGACTATCTGAGAATTGATTGTTCCGGCACCAAACAGTGGTGGCAATCCGATGATGGATTCAAGAAGTTTCTCAACATCAAAATTTCCTCCTTTAGTTTTCTCTGATCATCCGCAGCTGGCATTAGAGAGAGGGAGAGAGAGAGAGAGAGAGATTTCGAGAGACAGCACCCGCAGAAAACTGATCCTCGAGGCTTGCTAGTCGTTGTCTTGGAGGTTGCTGGCCAATCGATGCATTTATCAAGCAAAATTGAACCACGAACGGCAACGGCATAGAACAAGCTTAATAAGGCCACTAACACCATCCGGAGTATGGTAATGGAACAATGGTTACTATTATCGAAATTAGACCAGAGCTCCAAATTTAAGAAGCTGGCCTGACATCAGGTGAGAATTATCAACTGCAAACCGTCCAGGATCTCACCAGATTCCATTTGGTCGGAGGAGATGGATAAGTAAGGGCAAAAAGGTCTCAGCGATGGCGATGGCGATGGATGGCAATGAAGGCGACGCTTGTAAAGCTGGAGTCTTGCACCTTAAGATCATGGCACAATTTTAGCATGCAAACCACGTCATATGATGATGTATAATATGTCAAAACGAAGGTAATGAAGATTACTAGCATTCTGTAGTTGATCACATCATGAAAATCAGCCATATATATCATCATATGTTCAATATGACGCAATCAGTCCAGAAATCGCGTTTACACTATCAACATCCACTAATCATGCCTTAACAGCCATTGATTAACATCATATCCACACATATCCTTCTCGAACTATTGTCGAGCATTCAGAATGATGATCCTAGCCCCGGCCATTATATATTGATCCAAAAATCAGTATTAACAACCTCACTTCATAGGACGAGAATCATAGAGGATAGAAAGCCTACATTTGTTCGTTCATGAACCGACGATCAAGTAACCTTCAGAGATGTCTGTCATTCAATGATGAAGCTGCTATATGACAAAAAAAAAAAAAACACTGAAATCAGTGGAGAATCAGAATCCATATTGTTCTGTAATAAGAAACGAAAGAAAGAAATAGAACACTAAGCTTACGAAAGAAAGAAATAGAACACTAAGCTTTGATTCCCCTACTAAAACCGAATCCATATTGTTCTGTAATAAGAAACGAAAGAAGGAAATAGAACACTAAGCTTTGATTCCCCTACTAAAACCACAGAACGCGAGGAACGTAGAGTTCAACTTGCTTGGCGTTTCATCATATTTTGTCGATGATGAACATGCAATGGTGAGGGCGTTTCACTGTGGACATCATCGGTGAGGAAGAAGCGACATTTCGGCGTAGGTGTTTGTCCATAGCTGACTCAGAAGCAAAGGCCATAAAAACACGAGAAAAGCATAGATTCGATTCAACCATCTCAACACAATCAATCATAAGAAATGAGATTTCGAAGATTGGTTTCATGGAGTTCAATTCGGTCTTTCGTTCAAGCATCATATCAAACAGTTCACATGGGATTCGGAGTACGACTTACAACTCAGTAAAGCAGCTTCGATTTCATAGGACTAATCCACGAATCTATCAAATGGACTCGGGGTTATTGATTCCTAAGAAGCAAAAGAAAACTGAACATTAGAAAGAGAGAGAGAGAGCATTGCCTGGTTCGTGATGGACAATGGAGCGACCAGAATCAATGATTCCAGAAATAAACAGCTTCCGTTGAGATCGCTGATCGAGGTTAGGCTCTTGCACGCCGGAGACGGAGATGGAGTCGGGCCGGAGGTATCGTCGCCCTTGATTCTGCGAACCCCCTTCTCCCCAATGAAATGCCGGACTTTGCTTTCCTTTCACTCTTGGGCTCACGTCACGGATTAAAGAAAAAGGAAAGAGAAAGGATTGGGCCTGAAAAGAAGTGAAAAGATGGGGTGACGAGAAAGGAACATTGGGCCAAACCCAAGGGCTCAGCCGGCCCAAAACTCGATGAAAATGGGCTAGCTAAAACTAGGCCTCATCCCTATATTTATAAAGTAATTTAGACGCGCTATCATTTTTTTGGTTAAAATTATGTGAGTTTCCAGGCAGGCATTCATCGCCATATACCTAGAATTTTCCTTTGAAGGATGTGTAGACTTGACGCTCTTGGAAATATACGGGCCCACGTATTTAACAATGGACTAGAAAATGATGCGGAAATGCGATGGTAATTTCTTTCATTCAACTTGTTTGGCAGCTTAATGAGAGAGAAAAATTCAAGATTTACAAAGTATTTGTTAATGGGATCCACTTGGTTAAAATAAAAGTCCGTGGGATTAAGGATGGTATCCGACAAATTCCAAATTGTTATATAGATATTTCCAAGAAATTTTATGGAAAGATTACAAAAAAACTAACCGTCTTTACCTATTCGTGATTGCAATTCACACCATATTTAATCTTAGAATACTATACTTCTGCATATGATACACTCACACTTTTTAAAAAGCAATAATTTTTTATACATGTTTTTCCTAAAGCAAATTCCACGGGGAGAGAGAGAGAGAGAGAGAGAGAGGGAGGGGAGGGACTCGAACGCATAACCCAGGTAACCAAGTCAGAAAAATCATGCAACTTCTCTCTCTTCAATTAATCTTTTATCTATCTTTTTCTTCTTTTTCTTTTATCCTTTTTTCGTCTTCTCCTACTCCGCCAGAGATGCAACGCCTCACCGTCTCAATCCACCGGAGGCGACCAACTCATCGTCTCAGTCCCCAACGTGGCTGCGAATGCCGGTTGCTGGCAAAAACAGAGACTCGCCAATCATCCGGGTTGCCTCGCAATGACGAGAAATGCAGGTCTCGCTCAGGCGCTCGCTTGGCCCTGCGAGGTGCACCGGCCCGACCTTTTCACTCTCCTTCCAAGCTCGAGGGATCGCCATCGCAATCGATAATCATAGCCTCGGAAGATAACGTGGGGGTTCGGGTCAAAGGTCGCGGCGTTCGATTTCGAGAGAACAAAAGAAACAAGAAAAGAAAGAGAACAGAACATCTCAATCCACCACCTCACCACTATCTCAGTCCTCCGTCGTCACGCTCATGCTCGGCCAGCAAACTTGAGCCTTAGGTTCGGATCTAAGCTCAAGCGAGCTCTAGATGGAGCTCTAGATTTGCGATCAAGAGCGGCATCAAGCTCCTGGCCAACCTAGGAGGAGTTAGACAAGAGGTGGCCGCGGTAGAGGTCGAAGAAGAAGCGGATGAACATGGCGGCAAAGATGGAGGTGACGTGCTGGAGGCGGCGGAGTCTTGGGAGCGTTGGAGGGCTTTGAAACGCAAAAGAGAGAGAAGAGGGAGAGTTGTACAATTGAAGAGAGAGATCAATTATAGGGATTTCAGATGATGATGGGCTCAAATGTCAAGGTGACACATGCCACACTAAAAAGTGGAGCTACAACTCTTTTTCTTTTCTGTTCATCCTTTTCATGATTAGTCTTTTCTTCTCTTCGTGACACAAAATTAAAAAAAAAAAAAAAAAAACAATCAACCAACGATCAACGTCCAATTGCAACTGTGCAAATGAAACCGGTCATTTAGGATTTTCAATGAAAAAGAAAATGGTAAAAAAAATTTAAAATTTCACGAATAGATTAGTTGTTATGAGGTTAGGTTGAGAAATATGACCACACTCCACGTAATATTAATATTGATTCAAACCATACTTTAAACATACCTAAACAATATGAAGAAGGAGTTGTAGAGCGACGATGGCATCTTCGGGCTTGAGAAAAGAGCTGGAGGTGGGAGGATAAAGGAAATAACAATCACGATATTATTACATTGCTACTTTATAAAAAGTATGTGCCCTAAGTGTGTTATATACGTGTTGTGCTAGCATCGTGCACGTGCCTTGCCAAGATCGTGCACGTGACGTGTCGGCATCATGCATATTATGTGCATATTCCAACATCAACATAAAAAAACTTAAATTTCGATTAAAAAAGCATAACAAATCCAATTGACATAAGTACTAATAAGTCATAAAACATTTTTAACTAAATTAAAGTTTGGCCTAATGTTGGTATTTCCCCCACAACTCGAGACAGGGCAATCATAAAACTCATGGACATCGCGTCGCTTATGACCCGACCCATTGCAACACCAATTGCGCCCCCTTGGGCACGCAACCAACCTCATCAGGAAGATCTCTAAGCTGTAGACCAATGCTACCGGTCCCATCCCAATGGAAAAGGAGGTCGTCTAGCACAGCAATGAGACGATGCATATGGCATCAGCCCACTGGACCTCCTCATGGTGGTGGATGATAGTGAGGGATACACCCAAGGAGGCGAGTGACAAAATCATCTCGCCAACGCCAATGAGCATCAACCTTTGCCACCCCATTCGATCAATGCTAATGGTGCAGACCAGGGTGAACATGGTCTTCACAAGGTCCACTACTATGAGGAAGAGGAGCTGTTCCCTGTGGTTGACAATGCTCGTCTGCTAAAAACTGCAAGGACCTAGACAAGTATGGTGTCAGCTCGAGAAGCTTGTTGAAACAGGTAAATTCCAAACACACAAATGCTCATGTGTAGGATTGATCGGGTTGGGTGGATGACAGCTTGCCACACACCCTCCCCACTGGTCTGGCTAATGACATCATCCAGCCGACATGCCACCTCCTCCTCAGAGTCAGAGAACCATGCCAGAATGTCCCTCGCCTCCTCCACACGACTATGCTTGACAAGCCAAAGAGGAGATTTTAACATGGCCAAAACCCCAAAAACGACCAAGCCAAAGGGGATTCCTCCAAAATAGGTAAGATCATGCGAATTTGGTGCGCATCTTGGATAAGAAATAGTGGGAGACGTAGACTAGGTGGGTGCCCCCGTTCATGAAAATCAGAAACACCCAAACAAGCATAAAAAAACAATCAACTTCTTTAACTTAAATTTTCTAACCTTAATTTTTACTTAGACAAAAGTTGATAATAAATTTTAAAAAATAAATATATGCTACAAAATTAGGAAAGAAAAGAAATGAAATGACTACCTCAAGGAACGATGTGAGCAGGTCGTGGTAAAAAGTGGGAGATATCTCTGTAATGTAGACAGAAGCTATAGTAAGGGTATAGCTTACCCCGATATTGATGATAAGGTGGCCTAGTAGTAAGTAGAAGAAACCTGGCTCTAAGATCATGAAGAGTGAGCCGACAAAGAGAATGGTTCTAGTCAACACAACCTTCATACAGTTGGGAAGTCTGTTGGAGGTGGACCCAGCTAATGCCCACCCAAAGAGGGAGAAGAGTTTAGATATTCTCAACCACCAATCATCGTCCTCACTGTTTAACTGTAGGTCTGGCTTTATGTATACGCTTGCCTCACTCATCACTCCAATTTCTGCCAAAAATCTTATTTGTTATACTAATATTCCAACTAAATTTGGCCACATATAATAAATTGAAAAAATAAAAATGAAAAAGAAAATATTCTGTGAACTATTTTCCAGGAACTATGATTTATCTCAAATTGGTTAAAAAAGAAGGAAAAAGTGGATGATGTTATATAAAATTAAGTAATTTTTGTTGCTTTTTTATGCATTAAAAAAATGACCTTTGGTAATAGATTTATCATTTTTATTAGTAATAAAGCTAGACTAAAAAAAAAAGTTCACTCAAATATAACCAAATTATTGTTATCATTTTTTTGGGCAACATCATCGATTTACAAGGAATTGATTAGTTTTTATGGAAAAACTTGATGGAATGCTTGGAAATATTGGACACAATGTTAGAGAGCTTGAGAGAGGAGGAGAGGGACTAACCAAAACCTAGCACGATGTAAACTATAGATGCTGCAATCGCATAGCAGGAAGCAAAGTTGTTATAGCGCGGCCGGTTCCCTTTTCCTACTTCTTCTAATAGGCGTTGGACTCCTAAGTGTGTTATGCACATGTTGTGCTAGCATTGTACATGTGCCGTACATGTAGAGTGAGGCTGGCATCTTCGGGCTTGAAAAAAAAGCTGGAGGTGGAAGAATAAAGGAAATAACAATCACGATATTATCACATTGCTACTTTATAAAAATTATGTGCCCTAAGTGTGTTATGTACGTGTTGTGCTAACATCCTGCACATGCCGTGCCGAGATCGTGCACGTGACGTGTCGGCATTGTGCGTATTATGTGCATATTCCAACATCAACATAAAAAAAAACTTTAATTTTGATTAAAAAATAATAACAAATCCAATTGACATAAGTACTAATAAATCATAAAACACGTTTGACTAAATTGAAGTTTGGCCTAATGTTGGTATTTCCCCCACAACCCGAGACAGGGCAATCATAAAACTCATGGACATCGCGCCGCTTATCACTTGGCCCACTGCAAGCAACCTCATCGAGAAGATCACTAAGCTGTAGACCAATGCTACCAGCTCCATCCCAATGAAAAAGGAGGCCGTGTAGCACAGCAATGAGAAGACGCATATGGCATCAACCCATTCGACCTCCTCGTGGTGGTGGATGATAGTGAGGGATATACCTAAGGAGGCGAGTGACAAAATCATCCCGCCAATGCTAATGAGCATCAATCTTCGCCGCCCCATTCGATTAATGCTAATGGCGTAGACTTGGGTGAACATGGTCTTCACAAGGTCCACTGCTATGAGGAAGAGAAGCTGTTCCCTATGGTTGACAATGCTCATCTGCTAAAAAATGCGAGGGCCATAGACAAGTATAGTGTCAGCTCAAGAAACTTGTTGGAACAGGTAAATTCCAAATACACAAATGCTCATGTGTAGGATTGATTGGGTTGGATGGATGATAGCTTGCCACACGCCCTCCCCATTGGTCTGGCAAATGACATCATCCAGCTAACATGCCACTTCCTCCTCGGAGTCAGAGATTTGTGCTAGAATGTCCCTCACCTCCTCCACACGACCATGCTTGACAAGCCACTGGGGAGATCCTGGCATGGCCAAAACCCCAAAAACGACCAAGCCAAAGGGGATTCCTCCAAAATAGAACAGGTAAGATCGTGCGAATTTGGTGCGCATCCTGGATAAGAAATAGTGGGAGACGTAGGCTAGGAGGGTGCCCCTGTTCATGAAAATCTGAAACACCTAAACAAGCATAAAAAAACAATCAACTTCTTTAACATAAATTTTCTAACCTTAATTTTTACTTAGGCAAAAGTTGATGATAAATTTTAAAAAATAAATATATGCTACAAAATTAGGAAAGAAAAAAAAAATGAAATGACTACTTCAGAAACGACGTGAGCAGGCCGCGGTAAAAAGTGGGAGATATCTTTGTAATGTAGACAGAAGTTATAGTAAGGGTATAGCCTACCCCGATATTGATGATAAGGCGGCCCAGTAGTAAGTAGAAGAAACTTGGCCCAAAGATCATGAGGAGGGAGACGACAAAGAGAACCGGTTGTAACCAACACAACCTTGATACGGCTGGGAAGTTTGTTGGAGGTGGACCCGGCTAGTGCCGACCCAAAGAGGGAGAAGAGTTTAGATATTCCCAACCACCAATCATCATCCTCACTAATTAACTGTAGGTCTGGCTTTATGTATACGCTTGCCTCACTCATCACTCCAATTTTGCCAAAAATCTTATTTGTTATACTAATATTCCAAGTAAATTTGGCCACATATAAGAAATTGAAAAAATAAAAATGAAGAAGAAAATATTATGTGAACTATTTTCCAGGAACTATTTTCTAGGATGATTTATCCCAAATTAGTTTAAAAAAAAAAAAAAAAAAAGAAGAAAAAAGTGGATGACGTTATATAAAATTAAGTAATTTTTGTTACTTTTTTATGCATTAAAAAAAAAGAACTTTAGTAATAGATTTATTATTTTCTTTAGTAATAAAGCTAGACTTTAAAAAAAAAGTGACTCAAATATAACCAAATTATTGTTATCGTTTTTTTTTTTTGGCAACATCATCGATTTACAAGGAACTGATTAGTTTTTATGGAAAAACTTGATGGAATGCTTGGAAATATTGGACACAATGCTAGAGAGCTTGAGAGAGGAGGAGAGGGACTAACCAAAACCTAGCACGATGCTAACTGTAGATGTTGCAATCGCATAGCAGGAGGCATAGTTGTTACAGCGCGGCCGGTTCCCTTTTCCTACTTCTTCTAATAGGCGTTAGACTCCTAAGTGTGTTATGCATGTGTCGTGCTAGCATCGTACATGTGCCGTACATGTAGAGCGAGGATGGCATCTTCGGGCTTGAGACAAAAGCTGGAGGTGGAAGAATAAAAGAAATAACAATCACAATATTATCACATTGCTACTTTATAAAAATTATGTGCCCTAAGTATGTTATATACATGTTGTGCTACCATCGTGCACGTGCCATGCCAAGATCGTGCACGTGACATGTCGGCATCGTGCGTATTATGTGCATATTCCAACATCAACATAAAAAACCTAAATTTTGATTAAAAAAACATAACAAATCCAATTGACATAGTACTAATAAGTCATAAAACATTTTTGACTAAATTGAAGTTTGGCCTAATATTGGTATTTCCCGCACAGCCCAAGACAGGGCAATCATAAAACTCATGGACATCACACCTCTTATCACCTAGCCCATTGCAACGCCAATTGCACCCCCTGGGCGCGTAACCTCATCGGGAAAATCTCTGAGCTGTAGACTAATGCTACCGGCCCCATCAAAAATGGAAAAGGAGGCTATGTAGCACAGTAATGAGAAGACGCATATAGCATCAGCCTACTCGACCTCTTTGTGGTGGTGGATGATAGTGAAGGATACACCTAGGGAGGCGAGTGACAAAATCATCCCACCAACGCTAATGAGCATCAACCTTCGCCATCCTATTCGATCAATGCTAATGGCGCAGACTAAGGTGAACATGGTCTTCACAAGGTCCACTGCTATGAGGAGGAGGAGCCGTTCCCTATGGTTGACAATGCTCATCTACTAAAAATGCGAGGGCCGTAGACAAGTATGGTGTCAGCTCAAAAAGCTTGTTGGAATAGGTAAATTCCAAAAACACAAATGCTCATGTGTAGGATTGATCGAGTTGGGTGGATGACAGCCTGTCACACGTCCTCCCCACTAGTCTAACTAATGACCTCATCCAGCCAACATGCCACCTCCTCCTCGGAGTCAGAGATCCGTGCCAGAATGTCCCTCGCCTCCTCCACATGACCATGCTTGACAAGCCACCAGGAAGATTTTGGCATGGCCAGAATCCTAAAGGCCATCAAGCCTAAAGGGATTCCTCCCAAATAGAACATGTAAGATCGTATGAATTTGGTCTATTTGGTGCGCATCTTGGATAAGAAATAGTGGGAGACGTAGGCTAGGAGGGTGCCTCGTTCATGAAAATTTGAAACACCCAAACAAGCGTAAAAAAAACAATCAAATTTTTTTAACTTAAATTTTCTAACCTTAATTTTTACTTAGACAAAAGTTAATGATAAATTTTAAAAAATAAATATATGCTACAAAATTAGGAAATAAAAGAAATGAAATGACTACCTTAGGGAACGACATGAGCAGGCCGCGGTAAAAGGTAGGAGATATCTTTGTAATATAGACAGAAGCTATAGTAAGGATATAGCCTGCCTCGATATCGATTTACAAGGAATTGATTAGTTTTTATGGAAAAACTTGATGAAATGCTTGGAAATATTAGACACAATACTAGAGAGCTTGAGAGAGAAGAGGGACTAACCAAAACCTAGCACGATGCAAACTATAGATGCTGCAATCGCATAGCAGGAGGCATAGTTGTTATAGCACGGTCGGTTCCCTTTTCCTACTTCTTTTAATAGGCGTTGGACTCCTAAGTGTGTTATGCATGTGTCATGCTAGCATCATACATGTGCCGTACATGTAGAGCGAGGATGTCATCTTCGGGCTTGAGAAAAAAGCTAGAGGTGGAAGAATAAAGGAATTAATAATCACGGTACTATCACATTGCTTCTTTATAAAAATTATGTGCCCTAAGTGTGTTATGTACGTGTTGTGCTACCATCGTGCACGTGCCGTGCCGAGATCGTGCACGTGACGTGTCGGCATCGTGCGTATTATGTGCATATTCCAACATCAACATAAAAAACCTAAATTTCAATTAAAAAATCATAACAAATCCAATTGACATAGTACTAATAAGTCATAAAACATTTTTGACTAAATTGAAGTTTGGCCTAATATTGGTATTTCTCGCACAGCCCAAGATAGGGCAATCATAAAACTCATGGACATCACGCCTCTTATCACCTGGCCCACTGCAACGCTAATTGTGCCCTCTTGAGCGCACAACCTAATCGGGTAGATCTCTGAGCTGTAGACCAATGCTACCGACCCTATCCCAATGGAAAAGGAGGCCGTCTAGCATAGCAATGAGAAGATGCATATGGCATTAGCCCACTCGACCTCCTCGTGGTGGTGGATGATAGTGAGGGATACACCTAGGGAGGCGAGTGACAAAATCATCCCACCAACGCTAATGAGCATCAACCTTTGCCGCCCCATTTGATCAATGTTAATGGCGCAGACCAGAATGAACATGGTGTTCACAAGGTCTATAGCTATGAGGAGGAGGAGCTGTTCCCTATGGTTGACAATGCTCATTTGCTAAAAAATGCGAGGGTTGTAGACAAGTATGGTGCCAGCTCGAGAAGCTTGTTGGAACAGATAAATTCCAAACACACAAATGCTCATGTGTAGGATTGATCGGGTTAGGTGGATGACAGCCTGCCACATGCCCTCCCACCGGTCTGGCTAATGACCTCATCCAGCCGACATGCCACCTCCTCCTCGGTGTCAGAGATCCATGCTAGAATGTCCCTCGCCTCCTCCTCACGACTATGCTTGACAAGCCACCGAGGAGATTTTGGCATGGCCAAAACCCCAAAAAGTGACCAAGCCAAAGGGGTTTCCTCCCAAATATAACAGGTAAGATCGTGCGAATTTGGTGTGCATCCTGGATAAGAAATAGTAGGAGACGTAGGCCAAGTGGGTGCCCATGTTCATGAAAATCTGAAACACCCAAACAAGCATAAGAAACAATCAACTTCTTTAACTTAAATTTTCTAATCTTAATTTTTACTTAGACAAAAGCTTATGATAAATTTTAAAAAATAAATATATGCTACAAAATTAGGAAAGAAAATGAATGAAATGACTACCTCAGGGAACGACGTGAGCAGGCCACGGTAAAAGGTTAGAGATATCTCTGTAATATAGACAGAAGCTATAGTAAAGGTATAGCCTACCCCAATATTGATGATAAGGCGGCCTAGTAGTAAGAATGGTTGTAGCCAACACAACCTTAATACGACTGGGAAGTCTATTGGAAGTGGACCTAGCTAGTGCCAACCCAACAAGGGAGAAGAGTTTAGATATTCCCAACCACAAATCATCGTCCTCACTGCTTAACTGTAGGTTTGGCTTTATGTATACGCTTGCCTCACTCATCACTCCAATTTCTGCCAAAAATCTTATTTGTTATATTAATATTCCAAGTAAATTTTGCCACATATAAGAAATTGAAAAAATAAAAATGAAAAAAGAAAATATTATGTGAACTATTTTCTAGGAACTATTTTCCAAGATGATTTATCCCAAATTGGCTAAAAAAGAAGGAAAAAGTGGATTATGTTATATAAGATTAAGTAATTTTTGTTGCTTTTTTATGCATTAAAAAAAGGACCTTTGGTAATAGATTTATCATTTTTATTAGTAATAAAGCTAGAAAAAAAAAGTGCACCCAAATATAACCAAATTATTGTTATTGTTTTTTTGGGCAACATCATCGATTCACAAGGAATTGATTAGTTTTTATGAAAAAACTTGATCGAATGCTTGGAAATATTTGACACAGTGCTAGAGAGCTTGAGAGAGGAGGAGAGGGACTAACCAAAATCTAGTATGATGCAAACTATAGATGCTGCAATCGCATAATATGAGGCATAATTCCTACAGTGCGGTGGGTTCCCTTTCCCTACTTCTTCTAATAGGTGTTGGACTCCTAAGTGTGTTATGCACATGTCGTGCTAGCATCATACATGTGCCGTGCCAGCATCGTGCGTATTATGTGTATATTCCAACTAGGGGTGAGCACGGTTTCCGATTTTAAAGAGGGAGGTTCTAGTTTCCGAGTCCATTTTTCTTGGAACCAGTGGTTCCCGGTTCCTATAGGAACTAGAACTGGAACCAGATTCTAGAATATAAAATGTGAAAATCCTAGATTTCAATTTGTTTCTTCCCCTTTCCCATTTCTGTTTCTTCTTTTTCCCTCTTCGCCTTGTCCCCGACTCCCCCATGTCACTCTAAAATCTCTCTCCAATGATTCAACTCACTCCTCTCGACGATGCCCTTCGATGACCTCAACGCCCCTTGACACCGCTTGTCATCACTCGCCGCCCTCGACGCCCTTTGACGCCACTCAACCCTCCGCATTGTTGGACGCCCCTCAACGCCGCTCGATCCTTGGTGCCGCTTGATGCCCCTTGATGATGCTCGACCCTTGGAACTACTCAACGCCCTTCGATGCCGCTCTCCTCTCTTGAAGTTGCTCAACCCTTGGTACCGCTCACCTTTCTCAACGCCTCTCAACCCTCAGCATGAGTATGCACTCTTTAGGTCCCTACACTTAGATGCCTATGTCCATGAGAAAATAAACAGAAAATGAGAACGATATGTGAGAATGCTCATTCTCTATATCTGCATGTAGAAGATCCATACCTTTGAGCCCAGATTATTTGACCGTTTGACAATGCGATCAAGCTGCATTTTTAACAATTCCAAGGCTTGTGAATTATCACCATTCTCTACAACAGCTTCTATATTTTTAATGGAACCTACTCCTTCTTTAGTGGTATTTGAAGATGCGATTTGTGGTCTCCTTTTTCCATGCACAAGGGCTATGAACAATATTTGGACAAGGATTGGTGAGAGAACTACATAGTTTTGGCAAGTGATCTGATTCATTGTTTTTTCCTTCTCAGTTGATATATCCACTGCTCTACCCACTCTATCATAAGTTTCTCTTATGAGTATGTCTTCTAAGGCAGTGATGTCCAGAGATTTTTGAATAAGACGTGTTGTGTGCCAGGAATTTGCAGCTCTTGAGATATTTGAGTTGGACTACACAAAAGTGTATTTCTCGGGAAGAAACATTTGACATGACTTAGGGGTTGGTTTTTCCTTTGAATGAAAAAAGTGAGCTACTCAATCATCTATCCTAAATTTGCATAAGAAATACAAGCTATATGAATAAATGTATAGATATTATGTAGTTGTTATGAGAAAATAACTTTTAATTTGAAGATCCTTCTTATTGCAGTATTCGTTTGTTGTTTTTATGTATGTGAGAATTTTTTTAAGGCCTCAATGTCATAATAGACAAATGGCTAATAATGGATATCAATTGGACTCTGCCATATGCTAATATAAGATGGTAATTATTTACTTATAGGAATAAAGGCAGTGAGAGTAACAGGTGAGTTAGCTCCGTCCCCTATTTTGATATGTTGAATGCACATTCAAAATTTATCTAGCAAATGCTTTTTCATTGGAGTTTTTGAGCATTTTTTAGTATTAGGCGTAGATACTATTTTATAGTTGCTGCATATTTGCCTACATAGAAGGACATCTATAGTCATTGAGAGTTCACCTTGATAGATTTAGACGCACATAGGATGGCACCAATTACCCTTGGTTTTAGAGCTCACTAATGTTTTCCCTTTAACTTTTTGTAGCATTGTGAATATCAACGACCCTAGCATGGCAATGAGGTCTTAGTACTGGAATTGTTGGACCCCTAAAGATATACTTGAACCCATTTACATATTATATAACCCGGAAGTAAACAAATTTCAAACCCTTAATGATGGTGCAATCACAGTAAATATGCACAGTAAATGCCTATTTCTACTCATATGCAACTTGTTCTTCTACTTTGTTGGGTGGGTAATGGTGAACTTTTGTGACTTCTGTAGCTGTCCAAGCTAAACTTGTTGGATCAAATAATCTTCAACCGAACTGAAACCGTAGCCAAACCAAGTGAGGGATCAATAACTAAATCGATCCATTTAATGAATGTTCGGATAGTAATATGGGTTTTAGATCAGTTTATTCGATTTGCAGATTTGCCTGTTAAGGACGAATGTCTGAAGTGTTGCTATTACTCTTCAAATAGTTTTGTCTACCTTGCATAATTGATCTTAGCATGTTCCATGAAAGATTCTAGCTAAACCTAACATTGGATTGAGTCATAGATTTCATGTTCCCTTTTCCAGTAAAAAAACATATGAATGTCAAGTAATTTGGGTAATGAAAGTAGGGTCTGACTGACTACTGCGTCAGTAATTGAGTTTTCTTCGAAGAAATAAACTTGAGTCCATACAAGCGAATTACAAAGTGAGAAATTGTGACATTTTTTTATTTTGTTCCAACAAATGAGCAATTCCCCTTACATAGAATGTTAATCTCCAATACAGCAGGACCTGTCCATTTGTCCCATGCATAAGAAGCACCAAGAGCATCCATAACTTTCATCTTTATACAGCTTCTCATAAAATAATCCTCCGGCAGTTACAAATATTGGGTTCTAGAGATTTTAAACTATTATTTTTTTTGACTTGCAGGTGTCTGATTGTTATATGTTACTCCATCTGAATTATTAATGCATTGAGATGGTGGAGCTTTATTGGTACATTTTTTAGCAACCAGACTAAGAATATTGCTCTTGTTTTTATGGTCTAATTTGTTCTATGGTGTTATAAATTCCTTGATACAAAGTTCAAAAACAAAATTTATGGTCTAGTGAATTTTGTTCCATTTTAATGCAGACTTTTGCTCAATTTCTTCTCTTTTATCTAATTGAATTTCTCACCAAGAATTCTTTTTCCTATGTTGATAGTTTTGTTCGTGTTGTATTCTCTTTTATGAATGACAAGCTTGTTTATTATTGTTGCGCTCATTTCATTTTTTTAAACTAAAAATGAAACTGAAAAAAAAAAAAGGAAAAGAAAAAGAACCTGTTAGAAGCTATGACTGATCCCGGAACTTGTGACAAGGTAGATTCCAGATTTTTGGTTTCAATGGGCAGATTCTAGGTTCCAAAAAATGAGGACTCTATACTCGAGAGTAGGTTTCAAGTTCTAGGTAGAACCCGTAAGGAACTTAGAACCACTCATCTCTAATTCCAACATCAACATAAAAAACCTAAATTTCGATAAATAAAAAAAAAGTATCACAACTCCAATTGACATAAGTACTAATAAGTCATAAAGCATTTTTGACTAAGTAGGAAGTAAAGCTTTTTCAACTTGGTTTCTATTATTTTTATTTTTTAATCAAATTTAAAATCTCTTATCAATTTTTTAGGGATTTTATCAATTTTTTTATGACTTTTGAAATCTTTAAATTTTTTACTGAATTTGAATTTTTTTAATGATTTTTATTAATATTATATTCGAGGAATGAGCTTGGACTGATTTTTAATTTTATTTGTTTAAAACTGAAAAAAAGAATGTATGCAACTTTTTAGATATAAATTTTGACAATAAAACTAAAAAAATCAAATACATACATACATACATACATACATACATACATATATATATATATATATAAGACCAAACCCTTCATTAGATTTTTTTTAAATTGAAAAAAAAAAATTATGTATGCAACTTTTTAAATATAAAATTTGATAATAATGATAAAAAAAATCAAATACATATATATATATATATATATATATAATTTTAAAAAAATCAAATCCTTCATTGTTTTTTTTAATTTTTATTTTTTTAAAATTGAAAAAATAATCTATATAACTTTTTTAATATAAATTTGGAAATAATACTAAAAAATAAAATACATATATATAATATTTTTAAAAAAAATTCAAAACCCTTTGTCAGAATTTTTCAATTTTTATTTGTTTAAAAAATAATGTATGTAATCATCTAATTTCATTTGACAATAGTTTATTCAATATTATGCTGCGTAATGTTGCTCTTTTAAAATGCAATAACTCATTCAATTTATAATTTGTTTTATGAACTTGACATTGTTTCATATGTACACTCAAGTAGTATTAGATACACTAGCACCGTATATCTATAACATTCGTAGCAATTTGGAAATTGGATTTATTGAAACCTGAACCCCTAATGTTGGATAATCAGGCCGAATCGAGTTGAAATCCATCCAATCGGGCATATTATGCAAGAGAGGAGGCTTGGAAAAAAATTCAAGCTCATTTGAGTTTGAGTATTAGACCAAGCAAAGCCTAACTTAGCTCGACGACGCCGATAGTTGATGTTAAGGGTTTCTACACTTTCCACTCCAGAAAACTCTCGTTTTTGAGTTTCCACATGGAGACAAACGATTAGCTCACTAAGGTCAATACGTGGATCGAAAAGAAAGATATGTAGAAGAATATTAAAGATGTGTTCTCTTCAGCTTAAATGAAAAGTAAAACTACACCTCTTTATACTTTCTCGTCAAAATTTAAAATATCATTTAAATTTCAAAAAAAGAAAAAGAAAATTTGTATGTAAGCCTACAAGTTAATATCCGTACTTTTATGAAAATTTCAAGGGTTCAAGATTAAAAGAGAGAAGTCAAAATATATGGACTATAATTTTTTAATGAAATGCGAGAGAGAGAGAGAGAGAGAGAGGAAAAATCGATAAATTATTTGAAATTCTAGATTATAGGGCAACATATATATGAAGTGACATAAAGCATCATATTTTGTGGAGGTCTTGACCCGGCCCACCTGTTAGGTCCATTCCATAAATGTGTGAGCTTGTCTTTCAATGACGACCGAGAGCATGCATCATTGAGTGACGGCGATAGCTATTGTGATTTCCCTCTTCATATGTATGAAGGAGGAGTAGAGTCTCAAGAAATGTGGGTTGGAGAAGAGTCTTGAAATCCAAGATGTGATGGATGAACCACAATTCACTCATTTTTAAGGGTTTTTGCTTATTTAGACTTTGTTCTTTTCATAGAAAATGCAGCATTTCTGGAAAATACTTTTTAAGAAATCATTTTCCAAAAAAAAAAAAATCTCATTATCTTCCTCTATTCGTTTAAAACCTGAAAATAAAGTGGAAAATATTTTTCGTTGTTCCGTAAGGAAAATGTTTTCCTCTACGTATTTTTTTTAATATTTTAATATTTTTTATTTTTTAAATCAAAATTTTAAAAATATTTAAAAAAATCGATTTTATTATTACTATGATTATTTTGTTTCTTTTCTTGTTCTTTCTTTTATCTTCTTCTTCTTCTTTGGCCATTTGCCGACCACGCGACGACCGGCGACTAGTCAAAGGCTAGCTTCCGCTAGCTCGCCGATCTCGCGAGCGGCTAGCCTGAGCTCATTGGCCTCTAGCCTTGCCAAATCAGTGAGCCGGAGGCTCATGCTCACCGCTAGCTCGCCGATCTGGTGAGTGTTGTGCCTCGAGCTCACCACTAGCCGGAGATCAGTGAGTGTTAAGGTCTAAGCGTGAGGGCAAGCCTTAGGCTTGTTGGCCTCTGGCTTTGCCAGAGGCTTGCACTCACCACTGTTTGGCGAGCAGCGAGCTCGAGCTTGCCAAAGGTCGGTGAGCCTTGAGCTTGTCGCTCACCGAGAGATCGGCAAGCCGGGCGAGGCCCAAGGTTGGTGGCGCCATCGGCAAGCCTCGAGCTTGCTTGTGGCTGGTCGTCGACGTAGCCATGCCGGCAACTAGCCAAAGAGGAAGGTGGAAAAAAAAGGAAAAAAGAAAAGAAAAATAGAAAAAGGAAAAGAATTTAAAATTCAAATTATAAAAATAAAAAGAAAATAAAAAGAAAACAAGAAAGAAGGGACCTAATAAGTTATGAAAGGAGAGAGTGAGTAAGGAAAATATTTTTCTAATTTGAAAAATGGAAAGCATTTTCCCCTATTTTTTCTTGATGAAAAATGATTTCCACAACTAGTTCATTTTCCGCGAAACGAACACCGGAAAATTTGAAAAATGATTTTTCAAAATTTATTTTTTGCGAAACGAACGGACCCTTAAATGAAATTTAAACTATGTACATTGAATGTAATGCGATTATTCTAAATGCAATGAAATGCAAAATATATGTATATCAAGATGACATGCAACATACAATTAAATGAGCCTAACATGCAAGCTATATATCATGCGATTTTAATTAAATGACCTAATCTAAGGACTAAAGATGATAACATTCAACTATATTTGCATGTGTTGACAGATGAATTTTTGTTGACGCTTTAAATAGTCATTCATTTTGCAAAAGTATTAAAATTTATAAACGTTAAAAAGCCAAAAAAAAAAATTGAAAAATGAATAAAGTGAACTAGATAAAAAGTGAAAAAAAAAATGAAATAAAAGGATAGGTGAAGATATACATAAAATAATATTTAAAAAAACACACACACACGAGATCCCTCCTTGCTACATCAATTTAGGCGTCCGTTTATTTTGTAAAGCAAGAAAGATTGTTTTTTTTTTACAAGAAAGCAAGAAAGATTAATTAAAAGGTAAAAACATAGAAAAAAATAATAAACAAGAAAAATAGACAATATGTATTTGTATAGCCCGGCCCAAGCTGTCCTCTTCTTCCTTGGCACGCTCACGTTGGAGAGAAGGGGGTTCGCAGAGTCAACGGCGATTTGGAGTCGCGCAGATTCGATCGATTTCCCCTTCTTCGCTCGTCGGGACGGTGGACGGCGGACGGCGGACGGCGGACGGCAGACGGCAGTGCGGGACCTGCCGGTGATCATGGCTCCGGTCGACGTTGCCAAACCTCAGCGGAGTAAGTGGGATCGACTTCGGTTCCTTGTTTGTTTTCGGAAGACGCTTTGCGTGCGGTGTTTATATTCCGGAACGTCGATGGACCAGTTCATGTTTCCTCTTTAATTTATTTAATGTCCTTGTACGCTAGCTTAGCTTAGGAGAGATCTATATGAAGCGATTTCATATGCCCTTTCTTTTGGCCCCAGTAGAAGTACCCTTTACAAATTACTGATCCCTTTTTTTGCCTTGTGTGTTTTGGCAGGCGGGCACTGTCCTTGAACTTATTGGCAATGGAACTGGTGCGGAAGCCTTTTTGCTTTGGCGGAAAAATATCTCTCAGTCGCAAGACTTGCCACAGTTTGATGTTGCCTTTTCCTCTGTCTTAGGTACATTATCAGAGATTACCATAATGGCCTACTTTACCTTGAGTTATCTGCTTTGGCTTGAAGGAAGATGGTAGCATCCAATGTAGCGTTTAGTTATGTGTTTATACAAGACAGATCTATCATCGAAAACAATGCTGGGATATGGCCAGTAAAGGACTTGAAACTGTGAGACCATTTTTGATGGACTGTGGAGCAAGCTTTTCTTGCTCTAAATGTAGATTGTTGCTTGAAGCTACTGTAGATTTACAACTCGGAGATTTGGTTAGAGCTCAGTTTGATGGCAGCAGCTCTGTTTCAGCAGATAAACTATCTCATGCAGAAGAGCCCTATCAGTCAGCACTAGACAGAATTGCTCTTCTTGGATTGAGAATTCCTGTCAGTTTCTCTATGGCAAGGAAATAGCGATAGCCTAATGGTCCAAAGACCTATTGATAAGAGTGATAATAGTAGGACAACTAATGCTTCGCTCCACTCTTCATCTAATCAGCAGAAGGGAAGATGCGTTCCCACAAAGGAAAGACTCACTGGTAAGGTGGAAAATAAGACGGGCAGAAAGGCAAAGACTCTGCCTAAATCAACAATAAAGGAATTGCCTGTAACTAATGATGGCTATAAAAGGTTAACTCGTTCGAGATACAGATGTCTAAGTCAGGGTACAAGCCTACCAAGTGATGTACAAGTACAGCCGACAACTTTTTTCAGAAGGAAGGCATGTATCTGGTTGCAATGACAATTCAGATAAGACAGAGGGGCTTTCGCATTGCAAAAGCTTAACACATGATTCTGGTACTAAGGCTTTGTGCATTTGCAGCAAACGGAAGTGTTGGAATTGCCTGCATGTTGAGAATATAAAATCTGCGTCCATGAACAGTTTCATACATATGAGATTGGAGTTTTTCTCCAGGTGGCTTTCATCACGGCTATCCACTGGAATTGGTGAGTGTCATTGAATCTTATATTACTGTCGAATGCCTGCTTTAAAAGCACATTTTTCGTTTTCTTTTCTGTTATATAAATGTTTCTGTGCTGCATTTCAGGAAAATGCCGAGGAACACGTGGTCAAATTCATAAAACACACGAGATACTGTTCCAGAGCATATCTAATGTAGTTAGTGGAGACATTATCAGGTCAATGCAGTGTTCCGGTTCCCCTACTGCTTGATTTAGTTGGGAAGGAGAGTGGAAGAGATGGTCTTCGAATTGAACGTGCTGCTGTGCTTTACAACATTAGTTGGTTTTCTTTGAAGAGTTACCATGCACAGAATACAAGGTAAGCTTCTGGAGATTGCATTTATGTCCCGTGTCTCCGAATCTTTCATTTGTCTCGTGTTCTTGTTCTGGAGTCATTTACTCAAGCTTCTCATTATGATTACTTTGTGGTTTTTGTTCCTTTTCTGGGGAAATTCTTGTGATTTAGTATTGACTCTCTCTTGTATCTTGGCCATATTTACATCCGCTTCTTTTCTTGGCCCTAGACAGTCCACGTTTTATGGTCGTATGGCACCGTATCTGTAATCTTTTTCTGAAAATCCTCAAAACATCAAAGTTGAAGCCAACTTCCAAACCTTTCATTTGACGTTAGTTTCATTAAGATTGAAACGTTCAGGCGAAGTCGCCTTGAGCGAGGCTCGACCTACCTCGCCCGATCGCCTGAGGCTGAGGGATGTTAACAGTGTGGCAATGAACGAACCAGCAAGAACGAGTAGAACGAAGCAATAATAGGGAACGATGAGCAACCTCTCACCCTTCCCCCCCTGTGAAATCTTTCTTTTGATTTCCACCAAATCCTCGGTTTCCATTTCTTCACCACCAGACTTCCCTTATTTTGTTTTCATCAAATCTTCCTGCCAACTCATTCCACGATCTTTGCATTTTTCTTTTTGGTCGAAATCCCACGACATTTTTCAGAGGCCTCTGCATTTTCCTTTGCGTAACCTCTCCCATCTGGCCGAGATCTCTGTGAGCGACCTAGCCCTCACACTCGACACTGTCGAGCATTGCCTAGATCTGGCTGAAGCCACCTTGGCTGCAGTCCCTAGGCCTCGTCAAGCCGGTGAGAACTTCACGGCAACGATTATAGGGAAAAGAAGTCAAAGGAGGAAGAAGAGAAAAAAGAAAAATAAATAAATAAATAAATTCAAAAGAAAAATTATTAATAAATTGCCATATTAGTATCACCCAGACAATCAGCATCGGCCGTTGTCCATGTCAGTACTAGTCAAGACTAAATTGATATAATTGTAAAATATTTAAAACTAAATTAGTAAAAAATGACCTTGTGAAAGTAGAAGTCACTAGGATAAGCTTGGCCAAAAAGGTAGGAAAGCAAGACATCTTCGATGGGAGCTCGAATCAACCAAATTGAAACAAAATCATATCAAGGCATGACAAGCGACATTTAAGAGACTGAAATATATTCAAGAGAAGTCGTCATAAACTTTATGCTCGAGGATAGCCAGAAGGGGTAATGGAAAAGATGGCGAATTGAGCTATATTTGGCTTGTGAGCGTCGTCTTTGACAGCTTGAGTCGCTTTTTCTTTTCTTTTCTTTTTTTCGGACAAAGGGAGGAACTCCTCCAAAGCATAGTGTTCCACTGAATTAACGAAACTAACGTCAAATGAAAGGTTTGGAAGTTGGCTTCAACTTTGATGTTTTGAGGATTTTCAGAAAAAGATTACAGATACGGTGCCATACGACCATAAAATGTGGACTGTCTAGGGCCAAGAAAAGAAGCGGATGTAAATATGGCCAAGATACAAGAGAGAGTCAATAAGCTTAGACCATAAATCACAAGAATTTCCCCAGAAAAGGAACAAAAACCACAAAGTAATCATAATGAGAAGCTTGAGTAAATGACTCCAGAACAAGAACACGAGACAAACGAAAGATTCCGAGACACGGGACATAAATGCAATCTCCAGAAGCTTACCTTGTATTATGTGCATGGTAACTCTTCAAAGAAAACCGACTAATGTTGTAAAGCACAGCAGCACGTTCAATTCGAAGACCGTCTCTTCCAGTCTCCTTCCCAACTAAATCAAACAGTAGGGGAACCGGAACACTGCATTGACCTGATAATGTCTCCACTAACTACATTAGAAAGAGTTCTTCAAACTTTTCCTTATAAGAAAATATTATTTTCATCTCAATTATTAGCTCTTCAAACATTTTCTTATCAAGAGTTCTTCAAAAGTGTTTCAATTTAAAGGTTTTGCACATTTTTTATTTTATTTACTTTTTAAATTTGGCGTGAAGTTTTTATTTAAGTAACTAAATTGAGTTAAATATAAATGTGTTTCGATAAGATGGGTCAGATTAAGTATGGGGCGGGTATGGATCATCTAATTTACATTATATGAAAATGAATTAAAATAAATTAAATGAGTTAATATGGGTCGAATTATTTCCGACCCGACGCAAACCCGATTTGATTCGTGCATTTGAGGGCTCCAGTATGAAAATCATACCTTTTCCTTCTCCTCTAACCTTATACTCGAGAAAATATTGGGTGGGTTTAACACTCCACATAGGCGAGATGTACCACCATACAAAAGTTGACACGTGGCAAATTTGGGCCCCCCATCGCACCTTGTCTCTCCGTTAACTCCGTCTCTCTCCCATTTACTCTCTCTCCTCCCCTCCGTTTCTGCCCACACCTCTCTCCCCCCCTTCTCTCTTACTTCTCTTTTTTCGAAAAAATTTCCCTCGTTAGTCTGACACACGCAAGGGAAAAGACAAGAAAAGCAGAGAGAGTGAGAGAGAGAGGTGGGAAAGAAGAAAGAAAGCGAGGGAGGAAGTCTTCTTCTTCGCCCATCTTCGACCGAGTATCCCCCATTCCCGACGCCGCTGCTTCCCACCGCCTCGACAAGCTGCTCCTGACGCCGTTGTTTTTCCCAGCACGCCACCGCCGTTGCTGCCCTGAGCACCGCGACACCCCTTGCCCGCCACTGCGGATGTGACCTCGTCCTCGTCCTCTTTGCCATCGTCTGCGGGTTCCTCGGCAGATCCAACAGCGGCGGGGACGAGGGTCGGCGGGGTCGTACCAGACGTCGGACTCTCGGAAGTCGCCGTCGTCTAATCCGGGGACGCCGTACAAGTGGCACGACAGCTACGACCGTCGGAACTCCGAGGGGAGCGAATATGGGTTCTCCGGCAGTTCGTCTGGCCAGATGAGAACCAGCAGCTTGTACTCGGATCTGAGGGCGCAGTACTCGCCGTGGGATTACGGCGAAGGGCGGCGGAGACTCTACGATGATACCCATCTTGTCGCGGGTCGGGGCTTCGGGACGAAACCGGTCTATTCCAGGAGAAGAAGGAACGGAGAAGTAGAAGACGAAGAAGAGAAGAAGTTTGAGACCAAGCGTGTGGTCGCCGAAGATAGTGGTGATCGTAATCTTTGCGGTCGAGGAAATGGAAGTTTCAGTCACGCCTCCGCCGCGAGCGCGAGCAACTGGAAATGATCGGAAGCCGAGGAGGAGGTATGAGACTGTTGCTCACACGGCTAAGGATGAGGTTAAAAAACCGCCAGTGGTGCCGCCGGCGCCTCCGCCACCTCTGCCGCCACCAAAGCCCATGTGTTCCCCCGATGGAGGAAAGAAAAGAGAAGTGGAGAGAGAAGAGGGGGAGAGAGCTGTGAGCAGAAACGGAGGGGAGGAGAGAGAGTAAGTGGGAGAGAGACGGAGTTAACGGAGAGACGGGACCGACGGGGGGACCCAAATTTGCCACGTGTCGACTTTTGTATGGTGATACATTTTCGCCTACGTGGAGTTTTAAACCCACCCAATATTTTCTCCCTTATACTCTGCTTTTCTGCGTGTTGATCGGACAGTTTCGGCCACGTGGTGAAACCCCTTGCAATGCCACGTGATAAGCAGAGGGGAAGTCTCCCTCCGTTATCTTTCAGATCCCGAGCGAAGAGCCGAAGGCATTTTTGTTGTGTTGTTTTTATCGTACGAGACATAAAAGAGCGAAAGAAAGAAAACATGCCACTGCATGTGGGATTAATTTCCTGAACCACAAATTTAAGAAGTTTTTCCTGTATATATCTTTTGTAACGTGAGCAAGAGAAAGGTGCATTATATATTATATATCTAGTATGGAAACAAGATTAATTTCTAATATTAATTTCTTATATATCACCCTAAATAATCTCAATTATGGAGTATATATTTACTAACTTAGTCCTTCCACACAAGTCCACGTTATCCATTTTTAGTTACATTAAATTTTTAGAGTCCTTAATAATGCTCAAGGCGGCCTCTTCCTTGATTAGATTTAGAATTCCAATGAGCAATGAAGAGACTCTTGGATGGCAAATGAAAGCTCATGTGAAATGGGATGACGTGGGATGTTTGTAACTTCTTCGTGTAGTTATCTCATGTAATTTAAATACTTAACAAAATTAGTGGGGATTTAGATTTTAACGGCTGTAATGTTGGATTATTGCAACTTGATTTTTTTCATATTTCAACCACTAGGTTTCATTTTTTTTTTTTTTGATATATTAAATATTTGATGAACAAAAATATGTAAGCTGCGCTTTATATGCTTGTAGCTAATAGCTTACAATTTCAATATCTTGATTTTGTAGCATAAAATTAAAATAGTGATTTTCTGGAATTAACTATCAAATCGTAGATTGTTATTATCCATCTTAGTGCAGGCGATTATATTGATGCAACTAGTACATTAGACTCCTCCCATTGAAAGTATTATCACATCTTTTCCATTCTCAAGTAAAAACCTTTTTTTCTCCCCCTCCATTTCACATGACAGACACAAGAAGGAATGGCTGACCATTATCATGTTCCATTCAGTGAGAATGAGACATACAGAGAGTTCTTACTTGAGCTATTCGAAGAAGAAATACAGCAAGGGAGCCATTATCATATTCCATTCGGCAAGGACGACAAAATAAAGTGTAAAGCTAATGGCTCGATAGAAAGGCATAAGGCTTGCCTTGTGGCGAATGGGTATAATCAACATGAAGGAATTGATTATGAAGAAACATTTTGTGTTTTAGTATAAATAATTAGTTATACTCTCTCTCTCTCTTTTCATATTCCACGAAGAAGTAGGGAAGGGAACTGGCCGCGCTGTAGCAAGTATGGCTCCCTTCCCTTACTTCTTCTTGGAATAGAAGGAGTAAAAACCTTGTATATGTATCATCCTCGCCAATGGAATATGATAATGGCTCCCTTCCTGTGCTTCTTCTTCGAATAGCTCAAGTAAGATCTCTTATGTAGAAAACATTTCCCACCAGAAAGTAGAAAACCATGTCACAAGCTTTCAACTCTACCTTGCTCCTTGATGCATAACTTGCTAGTTTAGCCATTCCAAGCATTGCAAAGGGAATGACATATATAACTCCATTAAAGATGACACTTGGCAGATATCCAGTCACGATGGAACTCAAGCCTGGTCTGCAAACCAATTCAGTTCATCAGAAGGACGACCAAGTATGTATCACAGGGAAAAGCTGTACATTTGACAAAGCAAATCACAATAATGATGTCAAGCAACTCCATGTACTGGTCTTAGGAATATTGCAAAAGACCATGCCTAATATGTACATTCACGAGGAGTAATAGTCATATACTTCATTAACATGGCAATTTGAACTCAATTAATATCTTGAGTTTAGAAGAGCATGGTCTTTAGATCCTGTCTAGCATGCGACAGAGAGCTCGGAGACCTGGAAGCAGCATGCTCATCAACCAGGCAGATGGTGCATTACATAACCTCCGAAGTTAGCGAGGCCATGTGCGTCCCTCATCTGGGCTAACATATCGCAGTACTATACTAACCCTCACCATCTGATCAAAAAATTACAAAGGAACAGGAATAGGAACAGAAAACTGGGGAAATCATCACTTGGGAATGAAAGACAGTTGTCTTTACAAGATTAAAAATCGAAAAGAGTTCACGCTTTATTTTATACATGAGCTGCTGCTACGGTATAAAGGCAGCATCCATAGTCCACAACCATGTTTGTTGCCATTTCGGCTTGCACAGACGGAAATATTCAATACGAAGTAAATTTGCTGCATCATGATGGTTAAAGATTTAGCAAACCACAATGCCATCCCCTCAACCAGCAACTAGAAAGCATACCCTACTCTTTTTCAGATTTTCTTGCACAATAATCACTAATGAAACTATTCAAGTGCTTGACAAACTCAAATATTGTAAGAGCTTGATGAAGATAAGAACCTTACATCAATTGCACGGCCATGGCTGGAGGAAACCACTTCCTAGGCTTCTCAAATCTGGCTATTCCTTGAACAGCGGTCGCTGGAACAGCAAAGAAAATAGTAAGGAGTGTTGCTGCAAGGGTTAGGGCGAGCGACATCAGCGACTGGCGTCCGGCGGCGGCGTCGAGGGCAAGCGGCGTCAGTGAAAGTGTGAAATTGTGAATGAAGGGAAATTGTGAACACTGAACCGGCGTCGAGAGATTTGGGGCTTCTTTTGGACTTTGGAGCCCTAACTGGTTCCGTAACCGGAACCGGTCCCTTTAGAACCGGAACCGCGCTCATCCCTACCCACTAGCGCTCCCGGAGCAAGCGACGGAGTAAGCGCGGCCCTCATCGGGAAGAAAGAGGTCGGGAGGGAGCGTCGCCGTCGTCGGAGAGCGAAGAGGCCGTGGAGTACAGAGAGAGGCCGTTGTCAAGAGGGAGCGCGGCCGTCGTCGGAGAGCGAAGAGGCCGTCGAGTGAAGAGAGAAAGGCCGTCGTTGGGAGGGAGGGTTCAGTGCGTTGGGGCGTAGACCCGTTAAACGGGTGGGTCGGGTCGGGTTTGAGTTGGGTCATAAATGATCCGACCCAAATCGACCCATTTAACTCGTTTATGACCCATTTATTGTAGTGCAAATTTTTTGACCCATACCCAACCCGACCTATACCCAACTCATACCCAACCCATTTAACGAAATATAAAAAAGCTTATATATATTTTCTAAAATGGTATTCTTAACATGATTTTATACAATACAAATTTTAATTAAAAAAATCGAATTTTAATTATTTTTTTATTTTTAAAAATTAAATTTTTTATTATTTTTATTTTTTTAAAATTAAATTTTTTATTATTTTTAATTTTATTTTTCTCTTTTCTTTTTCTTCTTCCTCTTCTTTGGCCGGCCGCCGGCCACGACGACGGCCAGCGACCGGCCACGGGCGAGCTCGCTCGCCGGCTTTGCCGACGCCATTGCGCTCGCCCTCGCCGGATCTAGCGAGGTTGGAGCCTTGCCCGACGCCGGCGAGTTCGAGTCTCACCCGATCGGCAAGGCTTGGGCCTCGGCGGACGTCGGCGAGGCCTTCGCCTCGCCAGATCCGGCGAGCTCGAGGCTCGCCGAGCGTCGGCGAGGCCTCCACCTCGCCCGGATCGGCGAGCTCGAGCTCGCCGACGCCGGCGAGCTCGAGGCTCACCTGGCCGGTTGCCGGCCATCGCCGTGCCGGCGACCGGAGGAAGAAAAAAATTATAATTTCAGTTTTTATAAAAAAAAAAATTATAAAGTTAAAGAGAAGAAAGAGAGATAATGAGGTTTTCGGTGAAAAATGGGTTAATAAATGGGTCATAAACGGGTCAAAGAGTTGACCCATTTAAAACCCATATATCTTAGTGTTTACCCATTAAAACTTATTGTGGGTGCTTTATAAGATAAAACTTGACCCATTAATGACCCATTTAACTATAAATGGGTTCATAAATGGGTTGTACAACCCATTTAACACCTCTAGTTGGGGGTAGAGTGCAGAGAGAGCGTCGAGCGTCGGAGGAGGAGGAGGAACGGCGGGCGGCCGGCGGCGCAGAGGAGGAGAAGCAGCACCGCCGCTGTGATGGACGCTCTCACCATCGTGAAGAGAACACCAAGGGTTGGCTTAAATGCATGTCCGGGTGGAAAAAGAGGCCTCGGATTTCGCAGAAATCACGGCGTTCGCCACTCAAAAGTCTCCAACTTCACGTGGGTATTTAGTACATATTCCTGGGTTTTGATTGTTATCCCTTTCCTCAGATTCCAGATTATGTTTTACTAATGATAAGTTTACCTAAACTTTTTATTAACATAAAAAAAAATTCAAATTATACTCACCTTTATATATTTACATTCTTTATGACACTAAAAAACCTCAAATTTTTTTTATGTGTATATTAAATTTCTATCAAAATTCAATTATCAAAAACATCATTTAGCCAGTGATGCTTATTCATGGAATATTGTTATAAAATAAACGTATGACATAAATATATGTTTAGAATTTTTTGATGTCACGTAATAAATGTGTCACAATAAATATAATTGATGAGTTATTTGAGGCTTTTTTCTTAAAAATTATTACTCATATTTGGAAGCTTGTCAGGGAGGCATGCCTCTTCCCTTCCTACTGCTAAGGATGTAGGAAGCCTTTGCACGTTTGAGAGAGGAATTACTTTTCTTTCTTCTTAGAAGGAAAGAACGAAGAAGAAGAGAGAGAAGATAATAAATGTGTGGAGACTCTGCAGAGGAAAGAGAGAGAACATGCAGGGCTAGCGCGCAAGCTAGATGAGAGAGAGAGGTGATTATTTCACATGCATAAATTCGATCTTGGCGAGCCAGCCCCACAACGCCACGCTTCATGATTGGTTGCAGACCATGCTTTCGGAGCTCCTAATATTTTCTCCTACTTGTCACGTGGCATTGCAAGGCCAAAAACTATCCGATCAACACGTAGAAAAGCAGAGGTCTAAGGTAGGAGAAGATACAATTTTCGTACCCCTCGAGATAAGACAAACAATGCCGAAAAGGCGCTAAGACTACTGATTTCCAATCAAATGAAAAGAATAAAACAAAAAAGCAATAATCGCTTATATAAAACAAAAAAAACCATTGGAGTCTAACTTTGGGAATGAGACCTTCATGATACTATTGAAATGATAATATTTGGTTCATTAAGCATTATTTCGTTAATGTTGTAACTAGTAAATGTGTTATTTTCTATAGAATGAGAATAATAGATACCTAGTTATATCCTAGCCCCATGCACCGATTGAGGAATAGATGTGGAAATTGAATGCAATAAAATGGGAATTGTATTAAACAGAATGATAATGACAAAAAATAAATGCTTGAGAAGGATGTCAAGGCCCTTTCGGTCATTTTCTGATGTTGAACTTAAAGCTTCCTGATTTCCTAGAAGAGGATGGTCCTACTCGTAGATCTAAGTGGTCTATTCTTACATATTGTTACGGATTACGAAAATGAACAGAAAGTGGCACACATCTATTGAAGATGCTATTAAAGCAGCAATTGAAGGAGTGCCACATTACTGACCAAAAAAAAAAGGAGTGCCACATTGCCCTGCATGATTGATTCCTATAACATTTCTTTCAATCATCCGGTCTAAATAACAATGTCCCCAAGGTCCAAGAAGTTGCAGACTATCCCAAGCTTTGGATTTTGTATGATTTTTCTATCTCTCGTCCGTTTGAATGAAGAGAATAAAGTATTATTGGACGGTTTTTTATTTCAAATGTTTTACGTGAAGACATATTGGTTCTAACCAAAAAGGAAAAGGGGAAAAAAACAAATTTCTAGTATTGTTGTCACTATACCTCTCATGAGAACGCTATGCAACTAAAAGCACTAGTTTCCATAAGTTGTTAATAGCCTTGTCCTTCCAAGGTTTCCTTTCCATCTAAATTTTCCATTTAATATTTATGTAAAGCATTTATGGGAGAGAAAATGGCACTATTGAAGCTGATATGAAAATCATCTATGTATAAGTGTCAAAAAGAGAAAAGGGAAGATTTCTTTTTAGTATGCTAAATATGGGTTCAAAAGTGGGCAGCGGATGAATTTGAATCTTGTTGGTAATCTTTATTAATCGCACGTCCCAAACCTAAGTTATAATCGTAAAAAGTTCACAATTTTAACCAAAGATTTCTGCTTAGAAAAGAATTTGAACTTATTAGAAATTAATCTTTATATAGAGATTGTATATAATTGTTCTACACATCATAACTTTGTTAGTATTCTCGTATTCCAAGCCACTAAGCTCGTGAAAATACTCAAATTTCACGGGACTCTTTAAAAAAAAAAAAAAGATAATTGGAAAGAAGAAACAATTATTAATGAAAGTGCATAGACCCTGGTTAGATGTATGCTTTTCCTCTTTCCTATCTATCTTACCATTAATGGGGCCTGGAGATGGCTATTTTGAACTATTTAAATTAAAATTATATGGTGTGTCTAAAGCAATTTACAAAGTAATTTATATGGTGGAAATAGGTGTTGTCATTTTTTGGTTAAAATTATGTGAGATTTGAGGCATCATCGCCATATACCAAGAATTGTCCTTTGAAGGATGTGCAAACTCTATGGTCTCCACTGTTAGAAGAGTTCATGAAGAGTTTATGGCTCAATTATTAAACAAGAAAGGAAGTGCTCGGCTTTGTTCTGCTTGCTTACCATGTGATGCTCAACACTCTCGAAAATATACCCGCACTGAAAATTATAATATCTCCTTAATTAGTCGCCTTAGCAAATATATGCCCATGTATTTAACAATGGACCGGAAAATGGTGCAGAAATGGGATGGCAATTTCTTTCTTTCGGCTTGTTTGGTAGCTTAATGAGATAGGAAAATTGAAGACTCGTAAAAAAAAAAAAAAAAAAAATCAGTTTTTCTTTGAATTTTATCTTCACTCTTTTTCGTAAATGCAAGCGTATGGGCAAACGATTTGCAAAGTATTTGTCAATGGGATCCCCTTCATTTGAAGAGGCAAATAGAAATAAAATTCGACAGGATTAAGGATAGTCGGACAGATCTAATCGTATCCACCAAAGTCCAAATTATTATATGGATATTTCCAAAACATTTTATAGAAACATTGCAAAAAACCTAACCATCTTTACTTATTCGAAATTGCAATTTGCACCACATCTAATCTTAAAATACTACACTTTCTGTGACATCCCGAATTTTGACCCCATCCCGAATATATGAAATGGGCATTTCGTCAACGTAACTATGGTTATTTTTTTTTTGAACTAATCACTCATGAGTTAACGAACGTATTGAGTGAAGCCGTTAAGGGATTTATCTATGGTAAAATCCCTAAAAGCTACATAACTAGTTGGATTGGGCTAAAATCGCGTATGATCGATTCTAACCATGGAATTTAATTTGATTTCAGGAATCGAATATTCGAGCGTGTCACAATTCATTTTTAGGACCTCGTCCCCATCGTTCGTCAAATTATTGACGAGTCCGAAATTTCGAAAAGAAATTATCGGAGGAAAAATTAAAGACCGGAAGAAAATAAAAATGGAATGAGAAAAGGAAAATAATAGAAGTAATAAAAATAATGTGTTTCCTTATTAAAGTATATTTTCTTTTCCTTTTTTTCTCTCTCTATTTTCTCTCTCTCTTTCCTCCCTTCTTTCCCTTCCCTTCGTGCGACACAGCCCCCTTTCCACCTTATTTCCCTTTTTCCCTTCTTTTTTACTTTTCAAACCTAATCCCTTTTTCTCTCTCTTCTTTCTTCTCCCCCATTTTTCCCACGTGACCGAGCCCCCCTCTTTCTTTCTTCTTGTTCGTGAAAAACCAGAAGTGAAAGAAGAAGAACAACAGCTCGCCGAAGCTCGTCGCCACCGCACCGAAGCCGGACCTCCACCCACGCGACGCCCGCTCGTGCACGCCGCGCGCTCCGCCACCGTTCCTTTACGCCTCGTTGTCCCTGCCGTGCGCCGTCCAGGCCGTTCGGCCTCTGCCCAGCCCTATTCCGCCTCTGTCCGGCCACCTCCGGCCACCGTTCGACGCCGCCAGACCTCCACCGGCCCTCCCCGCACCTTGCCGCCCTTGCTGCTTTGATTTGTGGCTGTTTTGTGTCTTTTTACAGCCATCTCAGCCACCCCGCTGAGTGGGTATCCAGCTGGTTCGGGCTCGCTTTAGGGCCATTTCCGGGCCCCGAACCTGAGCCGTGTTTTGGGAGGAATCGATCCTCACGCCGTTCCTGTCGGATTGATCCGAGTTGCGTGTGATTGTGTTGAGTAATCTCACTAATCCTTGCTTAGTGGAATAATTATACTTAAGGTTGTTTAGTTTTAATTAATTAGGTTTAGGTGGTTAGATTAGTATAAATTAGTGTTTATTAGTCAATTGTGATGCGAATTAGGTAATTTGATAATGCAATTAGCACATAGATGTGGTTTACTATTTATTGAAGGTAGCCCGGGATTTTTCCCGACCCTAATCGGGCTTCAATTTGGCAATTCGGGCCTAAGTGGAATTTTTAGTAATTAAATATTAATTTTCGAAATTAATTTAATTAATTAATTAATTTCCGGAAATTCAACCGGGATGGCCGGTGATCGGAATTTTATGCTGATGATCGTGGTGCAGCCCGTTTATTTAATTGGGCTTTATTTTGAGCTAAATTGAATTTTTAATATTTATTAATTAATTATTTTTCAGAAATTAAGGTTGAGATAGCCGGCAACCGAAAGTTCGTGCCAATTGTCGTGGTACAGTCCGTTTATTTAATTGAGTTTTACGTTGTGTTGAATTAATTTAATTGTGGATTTTTAGGGATTATTCCTAAATCGAATTAATTTGAATAATTGACTGGTGAATAATTGAGTATCGGTTGCCAGTGATAAAGGTATTGTGGCAGACTATTGATCATACTGGAAATTGTGAAAATGAAAGTGAGTATGTAAGATGTATGCTGACTTGATGACTAAGCATGTCATCTAAGAATTTGGTCATGTGTATAGTGGATCCATGATAGGTTCCATATCACCTTGGAGAAGGCACATGCACTTGGTGAACTGGTCTATCACCTAGGAGAACGCACGTGGGCTCAATGATTAAGTGTGGCATCTTGAAAGAGACACGTAGGCTCGGTAATTTGATGCATTACTTCAGAGAATGCACGCAGTCTCAATGAGTACATTTTACATCTTGAAGAGACATGTGGGCTCGGTGACTTTGATGCATCGCCTTAGAGAATGCACATGGGCTCGCTGATTTAGAATGTCATTTTAAAGGGCACGTGGGCTCGGTAAATTAATGCATTACCTCGGAGAATGCACGTGGCTCGGTGATAAGGGATATCGCCTCGGAGAATGCACGTGGCTCGGTGATTGGTTTTATCAGTTGAGACGGTAGAGCAATGACTAGAATGACCCGGGAAATGGTTAGAGTGTCATGTAATCGACTAAGTCGACTAGTATTTGCTTTGATTTGATGCGGTGAAATGATTGATTAAATGGAATGATCGGTGAATGGTTGATTGAGATGTAATCGACTAGGTCGATTGATCATTACTTGAGTTTGATGTTGTAAATTGATTAATTGAATGGAAATGACCGTGAGTGGTCTTGTTGGCATGTAATCGACTAGGTCGATTTGATCGATGCTTCGATTTGTGATGTGATTGCTTGGGTGTCTATTTGATCTGTGCTAACATGCGAGTGAGATCTGAGGCTAAAGTAAGTCCTCTAACTCGTGCTGTGCTTAGGCAACCATGCGGTTTATTGGTTCTCTAATTGAGTCTTAGTAGGGTAGAACTCGCTGAGACGTAGTCTCATCCCGATTGTGGGACATCATTTCAGACCCTTAGAATGGTAGGACCTCCACCTCCTCATCCTTGTATGCACTACGGTGTCCCAGAGCATATTTTAGAATTTGAGACCCACTTCCACGTCCACCCTCATCCGGAAGGATTAGTGTATGTATTAGTTCAGTCGACCATCTGAGTTAACGTGGGGAGGAAGACCAGAGGCCCCACAGATATCAATCTTGGTATCGTGATTATTTTGGTGGACATAGAGAAGGTCCTATTTCGAAAGAGGACGTGCCTTTTGACGTGATGGAAAAGGCGTTCGGAGAGGGAACAATTGATTGAGTGGATGGATCGGTAGTGGATGCGAGGGACCTGCAGTAGGAGACCGAGACTTGCACTCCCGTATATTTGACCGGAGGAAGACGAAGACTGGGGAGCAGCTGAAGAGATGCCTGAAGATGAGCCGGCATCTGAAGCCAAGGATGAAGTTGAAGAAGAGAATGATGAGTTGGAAGAGAATGGACTAAGTGAAGAGGAGTCAGAGGAGGATCAAAATGATCCTGAATATGATCTGGATGAGGACTAAGGTCTCATCCTGTTTTTGCAAGCTAAGAGTTTTGATCGGTGTGCAGTAGATGAGACTCGTGAGTAGTATTATATCATATACTATCTAGTTTGTTTGTTTAAAAGTGTGGGCGTGATTTTCAGTTATGAAAAAGGTAGCCACACTTTTCTATCCCATTGTTTTATTGTCTGGCGATTTTCTTTATGCTTCCGCATGCGCATATTAAATGAACAGGGTCGGCGATATATAGTCTTGGGATATCGCACTTTAAAATCGACTAAAGATAAGGGATGTGTGCATGCCTGATGATCGGGGCGTGACATCCCCTTTTTGTGGTCTTAAACGAGATGTCACACCCCGATCCTCAGGCACGTGCACATCCCTTGCCTTTGATCGATTTTAAAAATACGATATCACAGGACTATGTATCGTCGACCCTGCTCATTTAATATGCGCATGCGGAAGCATAAAGAAAATCTCCAGACAATAAAATAATGAGAGAGAAAAGTAGGCCTACCTTTTTCATAACTGAAAATCACGCCCACACTTTTAAACAGACAAACTAGATAGTATATGATACAATACTACTCACGAGTCTTATCTACTGCACACCGATTAAAACTCATAGCTTGCAAAATTAGGATGGGACCTCAGTCCTCATCTGGATCATATTCATGATCATTCTGATTCTCCTTTGACTTCTCTTCACTCAGTTCATTCTCTTCCAACTCATCACTCTCTTCTTTAGCTTCATCCTCGACTTCAAATGCCGGCTCATCTTCAGGCATCTCTTCAGCTGCTCCCCAGTCTTCGTCCTCCTTCAGTCGAATATACGGGAGTGCGAGTCTCGGCCTCCTGTTGCGGGTCCCTCATATCCACTACCGATCCATCCACTCGATCGGCTATTCTCTCTCCGAACGTCTTTTCCATCACGTCAAAAGGCATGTCCTCTTCCGAAATAGGACCTTCTCTGTGTCCATCAAAATAATCACGGTACCAAGACTGACATCTGTGGGGCCTCTGGTCTTCCTTCCCCACGTTAACCCAGATGGTCGACTGAACTAATACATACACTAATCCTTCCGGATGAGGGTGGACGTGGAAGTGGGTCTCAAATTCTAAAATATGCTCTGGGACACCATAGTGCATACGAGGATGAGGAGATAGAGGTCCTGCCATTCTAAGGGCCTGAAATGATGTCCCACAACCGGGATGAGACTACGTCTCAACGAGTTCTGCTCCACTAAGACTCAATTAGGGAACCAATACACCATATGGTTGCCAAAGCACAGCACGAGTCGATGACTTACCTTTACCTCAGATCCCACCTACATGTTAGCACAAATCAAATAGATATCCAAGCAATCACATCACAAATCGAAGCATCGATCAAATCGACCTAATCGATTACATGCCAACAAGACCACTCATGGTCATTTCCATTGAATTAATCAATTTACAACATCAGACTCAAGTAATAATCAATCGACCAAGTCGATTACATCTCAATCAACCATTCACCGTTCATTTCATTTAATCAGTCATTTCACTGCATCAAAGCAAAGACTAGTCGACTTAGTCGATTACATGTCACTCTAACCATTTCCCGGGTCATTCTAGTCATTACTCTATCGTCTCAACTGATAAAACCAATCAATGAGCCATATGCATTCTTTGAGGCGATATCCCTTATCACCAAGCCACGTGCATTCTCTGAGGTAATGCATTAATTTACCGAGCCCACGTGCCCTTTAAAATGCCATTCTGAATCAGCGAGCCCACGTGCATTCTCCAAGGCGATGCATCAAGTCACCGAGCCCACGTGTCTCTTCAAGATGCCAAATGTACTTATTGAGATCACGTGCATTCTCCGAAGCAATGCATCAAATTACCGAGCCCACGTGTCTCTTTCAAGATGCCACACTTAATCACCGAGCCCATGTGCGTTCTCCCAAGTGATAGACCAGTTCACCGAGTGCACGTGCCTTCTCCAAAGTGATATAGAACCTATCATGGATCCACTATACATATGACCAAATTCTTAGATGACATGCCTGGTCATCAGGTCAGCATATATCTTACATACTCACTTTCATTTCCACAATTTCTAGTATGATTAGTAGTCTACCACAATGCCTTTATCACTGGCAACCAATACTCAATTATTCACCAGTCAATTACTCAAATTAATTTGATTTAGGAATAATCCCTAAAAATCCACAATTAAATTAATTCAGCACAATGTAGAACTCAATTAAATAAACGGACTATACAACGACAATCAACACGAAATTTCGGTCGCCGACTATCTCAGCCTTTAATTTTCAAAAAATAATTAATTAATAAATATTAAAAATTCAATTTAGCTCAAAATAAAGCCCAATTAAATAAACAAGTTGCACCACGATCATCAGCATAAAATTCCGATCACCGTCATCCCGGTTGAATTTCCGGAAATTAATTAATTAATTAATTAATTTCGAAAATTAATATTTAATTACTAAAAATTCCACTTATGCCCAAATTGCCAAATTAAAGCCCGATTAGGTCGGGAAAATCCCGGCTACCCTCAATAAATAGTAGACCACATCTACGTGCTAATTGCATCATCAAATTACCTAATTCGCATTACAATTGACTAATAAATACTAATCTATACTAATCTAGCCACATAAACCTAATTAATTAAAACTAAACAAATTTTAAGTATAATTAGTCCACTAAGCAAGGATTAGTGAGATTACTCACTGGAATCACGCGCAACTCGGATCAATCTGACGGGGACGGTGCGAGGATTGATTCTTCCCAAAGCACGGCTCAGGTTTGGGGCCCGGAAACGGCCCAAAAGCGAGCCCGAACTAACTAGATACCCACTCGGTGGGGGTGGCTGAGATGGCTGTAAAAAGACACAAATCAAAGCAGCAAGGGCGGTAAGGTGCGGGGGAGGGCCGGTGGAGGTCCGGCGGCATCAAACGGTGGCCGGACAAAGGCGGAATAGGGCTGGGCAGAGGCCGAACGGCCTGGACGGCGCACGGCAGGGACAGCAAGGCGCGAAGGAACGGTGGCGGAGCACGTGGTGTGCGCGGGCAAGCATCGTGCAAGTGGAGGTCCGGCTCCGGTGCGGCGGCGACAGGCTTCGGCGAGCTATTATTCTTCTTCTTCCACTTTTGGTTTTTCACGAACAAGAAGAAAGAAAGAGGGGGTTCGGTCACATGAGAAAAATGGGGGAGAAGAAATAAGAGAGAGAAAAAGGGATTAGGTTTGAAAAGTCAAAAAGAAGGGAAAAAGGGAAATAAGGTGGAAAGGGGCTGTGTGGCATGAAGGGGAGGGAAAGAAGGGAGGAAAGAGAGAGAGAAAAGAAAAAGGAAAAGAAAATAATACTTTAATAAGAAAACACAATATTCTTATTACTTATATTATTTTCCTTTTCTCATTCCCTTTTTATTTTCTTCCGGTCTTCAATTTTTCCTCCGATAATTTCTTTTCCGAAATTTTGGACTCGTCAATAATTTGATGGACGAGGTCCTAAAAATGAATTGTGACACGCTCGAATATTCGATTCCCGAAATCAAATTAAATTCCATTGTTAGAATCGATCAGACGCGATTTTAGCCCAATCCAACTAATTAAGTAGCTTTTAGCGATTTTACCGCGGATACATCCCTTAATAGCTTTACCAAATAGGTTAGTTAACTCGTAAGTGATCAGCTCAGAGAAAAAAGACCATAAGTACATCGACGAAATGCCCATTTCATATATCCGAGATGAGGTCGAAATTTGGAATGTCACAACTCTTCCCCTCTTATAAAAATTTCGTTCTCGAAATTTAAATCTTTACTAATCCTTAAACAAAAAGGTGGGGGTATCGTCATTCATCTAGTCTCACTATTCTCGGTTGCTTCTTCAGTCCCGTGGCATTGTCAGACCACTTTGACCAATGACACTATCTTGGTTCACTAAATCTAATCTTTCTAAACCAACAACTGAACCGACTTCTCACATACGACACTCTATCGTCCACATCTATTCTTCAAGATTTAGCACGTGAGTCGAGTCAAGTTCGTACGTCCTCAACCTCGACACGTGAAAGACGTCATGCATTTATGCCTACCCCAGCGGCAATGCAAGACAATAAATTAGGATCTCGATTCTTTTCGGAATCTCAAAGGAAACTACATACTTTGGTTCCAGATTTCTTCCCTCCTTGCTAAAGCACAAGGTATCCCTCATTGGTGACACCTCCAAAAAGATGTAATCACAAATTTGTAACTTTCTGAGCCTTCAATGCTCAACAATACAACTTTTCTGGCGGTACTGAGCGGTTTATAATCTAATTCTGATCATAACAATTGCAATCACTGATTGCTAAATTGACTATAGGCATGTTATCTTCCTTTCCCCAACTTCATCCCAACATATTGGTGTTCTACACGCTCAGCCATACAACGCTTTGAATGGAGCCATCTGGATGCTTTGCTGATAACTGATGTTATAGGCGAATTCCACCAGATAAAACTCATCTTCCTAACTTCCTTTGAAGTCTATTACACAAGCTCTCAGCATGTCCTCGAGGGTTTGAATTTCGACATCCTAAAATTCGACCCCGTTTCGATAAAGTGAAATGGGCATTTCGTCGACGTGCTTAGGGTCCTTTTTCTCGAGCTGATCACTCACGAGTTAACTAACCTATTGAGTGAAGCCGTTAAGGGACGTATCTGCAGTAAAATCCCTAAAAGCTACTCATTTGTTGGATTGGACTAAAATCACGTCTGATCGATTTTTAACCACGAAATTGAACTCGATTTCGGGAATCGAATTTTAAGCGCATCATAATTCTTATTTTTAAAATCTTGTCTCATCGTCCGTCAAATTGTTGACGAGTCTGAAATTTCAATAAAGAAATTATCGGAGGAAAATTGAAGACCAAAAGAAAATAGAAAGGGAAAGAGAAAAGAAAAGAACAAAATAAGACCATGTGGTGTTATATTTTGTATTGCTTCTTTTCTCTCCCTCTCTGTTCTTTTTCTCTCTTTTCTTTCTCTCCCCCTCCCCCTCGTGCAATTTTTCCCCCGCCGACTCACTTTCCTCCCTCCTTTTTGACCGGTCAAAACTCTCTCTTACCTCTTCTCTTCCTTATCTCTTCCCTCTCTCTCCTCTCTCCTTCTCTCTTAACTTTTTCTCCCTCCTTCTCCTGTTTGCTCGACGCCGAACGAAACCAGAGCAGAAGAAGCAGCGAAGACAGCAGCACCAAGAGGGGAAGATCAGAGCAGCTCACCATCGCCGCCTGTGCTCCGCCACTTACCGCCCGCCTTAGCTTCTCCCTCGCCCCCTTAGCTGTTGTCGCCACTCTTCCCTTCTCTTCCTCTCTGTTCGTGCGAACCAGCGAACCAGAAGCAGGAGGAGCCGAGACAGCAGCCAGTCGCCATCGCCGCCTACGCACCGCCACAGCTCGCCGCCAGGCCGCCGTACTGCCATCTGCGCACGCCCCGAGTCCGTCGCGTGCTGCCACCCCTTCCTCGTGCGATCCGGCCTCTGCTCAGCCCCTGTTTCAGCCCGTCCAGCCATCTCCGACCGCCATTTGACCTTGCCGAACCTCCACCGGCCTTCCCCCGCGCCTTGCCGCCCTTGCCGTGGTTGTAGGTTGATGTTTGTGTGTTTTTCCAGCCATTCCAGCCACCCTACCGAGTGGGTTTCCAGTGGCTTTGGGCCCGCTTTTGGGCCGTTTCCGGGCCCCGAACCCAAGCCGTGCTTTGGGAAGAATTGTTCCTCACGTTGCCCCCGTCGGATTAATCCAATTTGCACGCGATTTGGTGAGTAATCTCACTAATCCCGGATTAGTTGACTAATTATGCTTAAGGTTGGTTTATTTTTAATTAATTATGTTTATGTTGTTAGATTAGAATAAATTAGCAATTATTAGTCAATCGTAATGCGATTTAGATAAATTGATTGCGCAATTAACAAGTAGAAGTGGTCTACTAATTATTGGAAGTGCCTCGGGATTTTTCCCGACCCTTAGTGGGCTTCAATTAGGCTTTTCGCGCCTAAGTGGAATTTTTAGTATTTAAATATTAATTTTCGGAATTTAATTAAATAATTATTTATTTTCCAAAAATTCAACTGAGATGGCTCGGGACCGGAATGTTATGCTGATGACCGTGGCAAAGTCCGTTTATTTAATCGGGCTTTATTTTGAGCTGAATCGAATTTTTAATATTAATTATTTAACCTTCGAAATTAATTAATTATTTATTTATTTTCTGAAAATTCAATTGAGATGGTAAGTGACCACAATATTATGCTGATGACCGTGGTGAAGTCCGTTTATTTAAGTAGGCTTTATTTTGTGCTAAATTGAATTTTTAATAATTATTAATTAATTTTCGAAATTAATTTATTAATTAATTAATTTTGGGAAATTAAGATTTTGATGGGCGACGACCGAAATCTCGTGCTGATTGTCGTGGCACAGTCCGTTTATTTATTTGAGCTCTACGTTGTATGAAATTAAATAAATTGTGATATTTTAGGGATTTACCATAAATTGATTGAAATTGAGTGAAATTGAATTATTGATTGGTAGATGGTCGAGTATGGCTAGTTAGCTATTGTAATGCCTTGTTGAGCTGTAAGTGGAGAGAGCGATGAGAGCTAACTGAGAAATCTATTGGCTAAGACCGATCAAGTACGAAGTATAGACAGGCGTGGTTCGGTGATAAAGTACATCACTGTGCGAAAACGGTGCCTTAAAGAACGCACGTAGACTGTCTATGACTTATGGTAGGCATGGTTCGGTGATTAAGGATATCACTGTGCAAAAACGACGCCTTAAAGAATGCATGTAGACTACCTATGAATCGTGACAGGCATGGTTCAATGATGAGGAATATCACTGTGCGAAAACGGCGCCTTAAAGAATTCACGTAGATTGTCTGTTACTTATGTCACCTTGGCGAAAGCGACGCCCGAGAGAATTAATGGAGCTCTGTGACTAAATGTATTATTGGAGGTTTTATGGGATGGAGTGAATGACCTAGAAATGGTCTAACTGAGATGTAATCGACTAAGTCGATTGATCTTTGCCCTGATTCGATGTTGTGAACTGATTAATTGAATGAGAATGACCTTGATTGGTCTTGTTGTCGTGTAATCGACTAGGTCGATTCGATCGATGCTTCGATCTGTGATGTGATTATTTGGGTGCCTATTTAATCTGTACTAATATGCAGGTGGAATCTGATGCCAAGGTACGTCTTCTGACATGTGCGTGTTTAGGCAGCTTATAGTATAATGGTTTACTAATCGGGCTTAGTGGGGTAGAACTCGCTGAGACGTAGTCTCATCCCAGTTTGGGGAAAACATTTCAGGATCCTGATGAGGAGCTGAGGAGGAGTCTGGGAAGGAGAACTCGGAGATTAAACCTGAGGAGAAGAAGTTTGGAAGAAGAAGATAGTCCCGAGAGGGGTCTTGAGTACGGCTTGGATGGATTGAGATCCTATCTTCTTTTAAGATCTCCATTTTGATGTGAATAGAAATAGAGTAAAAAGTTGTGAAGTGCTCTGATTTGTGTTTTGTATAAAAGTTTGGTTATAAGTTTCAATATGAAAATTATGGCCCTGCTTTTCTATCCCATCGTTTTATTGTCTGGGGATTTTAACTGCTTCCGCATGTGCTTAATAAATGAAAGGGTCAACGATACATTGTCCTGGGATATCGCATTATAAAATCGACCAAGTGAGAAGAATGTGTGCGTGCCCGAGAATTGGGGCGTGACACTATGGCTACTACGATGTGCTTCAAATAAAATATCCTCTCTAAGCTCTATATTGTTAGGTACAACCAAACATCCACGGAGTCTCAGTACCTCATCATTATAAACTTGAAAATCAGCCTTTATTTTATCGGTATCCTCTTGAAGAATTTTTAGTATGTTTGGATCTGTTGGTTGGAGTTGCTTGATTCTGACCTGGACATCCGGTTCAATTCTGAGGGCGGCTATAAGACTCCAGAGGTGGCCTACCTCAAATTTGAACACCGAATCTCACACTTTTTCGATTAAATTCCACTCCTTAATCAATATATGAGCCACTGAAGACTTTCGACTCAAAGCATCGGCAACCTTATTCGCCTTTCCTGGGTGATATAAAATATCACAGTCATAATCTTTCAACAATTCCATCAATCAATGCTGTCTCATATTCAACTCATTCTGAGAGAACAAATACTTGAGACTCCGATGGTTCGTGAAGATCTGAAACTTTTCTCCGCACAAGTAGTGCCTCCAAATCTTCAACGCAAATATGATGGCTGTGAGTTATAAGTCATGCATCGGATAATTCAATTCATGAGATCTCAACTGCTAGAAAGCATATGCAACGACTCTGTCACGTTGCATTAGCACGCAACCCAATCCCTTGAATGACACATCACTATAGATCTCGAATCCTCCTATACCAGATGGAATCATCAGCACAAGTGTAATAGTCAGCTTTTCCTTAAGCTCTTGAAAACTATGTCGCACTTGTCCGATCACACAAATTTCTCTTCTTTCTTCAAGAGTCTTGTCAGAGGTGACGCTAACGATGAAAAACTTTCCACAAACCATCTGTAATAACCTGCTAAACCCAGAAAACTTATGATCTCTATCACTGTCGTCGGTCTTGGCCACTTGATCACGGCTTCTATCTTGCTCGGGTCGACGGAGATTCCTTCCCCGAAATCACATGACCTAAGAACGCAACACGAGTCAATCAAAACTTGCATTTGCTAACTTAGCATACAGTTGATGAGTTCTTAAGGTCTGGAGTACTACTCTCAGATGATTCTCATGCTCTTCATCACTTCTCGAATAGAACAAGATATCATCTATGAACACGATAACAAATTGATCTAAATATTCATCGAATATTCGGTTCATCATATCCATGAAAACAGCTGGAGCATTTGTCAACCCGAACGGCATCACTGTAAACTCGTAATGACTATGATTCATTATCACAAGATGCTCCATGAACTCACACTATTCATGTGGCGTCAAACTCCTACCTCAGTAACTAGTCAAGCACAACTATTGCTAGTGATTCCCCTCTCTTTCACTTTTACTTCAACAGTTTAAGTTCTACCAACTCAGCACAAAACTCTACTGCGTTGCTCTGATAAAATCACCTCCAATACATTCTTTCTCTGATCGGTGCGAGGTCAATTCTACTCCCATTCTTTTCGCTATCCTAGTGGCATTCTGGTTGCATTAGTGCTGTCTATGCCACCTTAGACTTCCACCGATAGTCCTTCACCCGATGGTCATGTTGGTCATCATCACAACAGGTTCTAGTCATACTCGGATACTAGATTTATCCATGCTTCCTTCTACAATTTCGACATCTATCTGGTGCGTCTTCTATCTCTTATCAAGTGAAAGCATGCACTCTTTCTGGTACCAGAGACCTATTCCAAAACTCCACTGTGCATTTTATGGCACATTTCCTCTAATCTGTCCCATCGGCCTTCTAGGGCTGTCTCCGGTCAGGTAACTCTAATGGCTATACTCAAAACAAATTCTTGTCCTAGGAAGGACATAAGACCGGTCTCTACCATCATGTCCAGAAACAATATGATCCATTTAACTCAGTGCTGATCTGACTGCCCCACCTTCCTATCGGGTAAAATAGGATACTTTTCACTTGACCTCGGTCTTTTTCCGATCGATTTCCATTTCTGCTTAAACTGGATATGTACCTTGACTCGGATGCAACGGCTCGCTCCCAGATCATATCTTCACACTGGACCTCAGCAGGTGCGGCAACAACGGCAATTACGGCACTTACGATGATAGTGACAGCAACAACAGCAGTGGCTCAATCCGGAGCTTGCTAGCTCAACCAAATCCAAGGACTAGCGCCTGAACAATCCCATCAAACCTAGAATCGCTCGGTGCTGCTACACTAGTACCAACCTGCCATGGCACTCTTATACTCGAGCTGGCCAGAGCTGACACTCTGCCACAACCACCTCGGGTACCGACCTTTGTCGGTGCATTATTCCGAGTCACAGAGGACATTGTCCTCTTACTAAGAGTTCTTAGCTCCTGCTTGCTCATGGTTCAGTCTTTATACTGAAACTCGTCTTCCAAACCCACATTGGATTAGAAGGTGAGCGATCCATGCACAACAAACAATTTTAGCATTAAGCTAACACAGGCATGCACCAGCATGAATTTAAAGATCTTTCTTACTAACTATTCCATGGTCAACGCTCCTTATCACTCCAATCTTGAACTTCGCTCTGATACCACTTAAACGAGATGTCACATTTTCGCATATGATACACTCTCGGTTTTTAAACAATGATAATTTTTTTCTCCATGTTTTTCCTAAAGTAAAATGTATGGTTTCGAGTAAAAAAGACATCCCGATGCAAATGAGAGACTGGAAACAACGGTAAACAAATTTAAAATTCCACGAAGAGAGAGGAGAGGAGAGAGAGAGAGGAGGGACCTTGAACACATAATCAAGAAACCCACATGACCAAAAAAGAAAATAACAAATAATAAAGACACCCAGATGGCAAATGGGCCACCAAGAGGAAAGGAAAGAGATGGTGGGGCTAGCCAAAAATAGAGAAATATACATAAAAAGGAAAAAAAAAACTGCCCGACTTCTATTCCCATTGGGAGAACAGAAGCACAGGATCTTTGACGGCCATGTTTTCTTAAAATTTGCCAAGTAGCTAAATAGCTATTTAAGAAAAACATTTGTACCATAACTTTCATTTGATCACTACCAAAACTTCTTTAAAATGTTCACCAAATTCTAGAAATCTAACATGACATAACACTTGTGGTGAATGTTTTTAAGAATTTTTTGCACTCAAATAATCAATTGAAAAGCAATATGACACTCAAGAAATCATGCCCAAGCATTTTGGCATGTAAGTAATTGGTCTAGTACTAAACAATTTGGGGCTTAAGACTTTGGTTTGGTTTTTACCTGTACATTAATAATACTGGTAATTCCTTGCATACCCCATGAGTTTTGGCATAGGGATTTCACCTTTGGACTGGATTGAAACCAATTTAGTAAATATGCAAAAACTAATCTTTGTCACCTTGACATAGCATGAAATGGAGGAAAACAAGTATCGTGTTCTATATGAATTACCAATGATGTCCAAAACCAGCAGTGATTTTAGGTCAGTTTTTATTTTCATCGAAGTCAGCCATTTCTTTTTCGGGATTAAAATTAAGAATTAATATCATGAAAAATCCTAAACTTATATATCTGTGACAAAATTTGCCAAAAATTAATTTTTTACCTACCAAAAAACTCAAACTAGTCATTTGTGACAAATTTGCTATCTATTAATTTTCGTTAAATTAAATTAATATAAATAAACACCACAAACTAGGATCGGAGGATAAAATCTAAAACCAATATACTCGTCAATTGTTATATGTCATCTAACTCAATAATTTGACAATAAAATATAATGAAAACTAATATCACAAATATACTAGTTTCGGTTTTTTGTTGTCAAAAAATTATTTTATGGTAAATTTGTCATGGATGTATCACTTTGAGGTTTTTTTGTATTAATCCTAAAATTAAAGGGCTAACTATTTTTTTGGCCAAATAAATTACAAAATATGGAAGTTATGTTTGTTTTAATATCTTTTAACTTTAATGGCATTTTACCTGCACCAGCTCCATGTTAGGGAATTGCTGCTGGAACCGCTGGGAAACCTCCTTCCCAAGCGGCGGTCCGCCGCACATGACAGTGCAGAGCGAGCTGAGATCATACTCTCCGATCAGCTCCGACTTCATCAATGCTAGCACAACCGGCGGCGACACCGGCAACAAGCCGACTCTATACTTCTCCACGGCCTTCAGCATGGCCTCAAACTCGAACTTCCCCATCAAAACCACGGTCGCCCCCATCCCAAAGGCTCTCAATATCGACGCAAAGCCATACGCGTGGAACAGGGGAAGCGGAAACAGCCAAACGGGCTTCGGGCCCGGCTCGGCATGGTGAGCGCCGGCGACCACCGTGATCATGTTTCTGTGGGTCATGAGTACGCCCTTGACCCGGCCCGTCGTGCCCGAAGAGTAGAGAATCGTCGCGGGGTCGGCCTGCGTGACCCGGTTGACATTGCGGAGAACGGGATCGGTCTCCTTCAGGCCGGTCCAGGACAAAACGGACTCGAACTCGGGCGAGTCGATGAGGATGGTGCCGTGCCTGAGCGTAGGCAGCTTGTGAGCTGCTTGGGAGGTGACGAAAGCGAGGACGGGCTTGCTGAGCCCGACCAGATGGCGGATGTCGGAGGCGGAGCTCATGGTGTTCGCAGGGGACACGACGATGCCGAGGGTGAGAGGAGAGTGAAGTAGATGACGGGGACGCGGAGGGAAGGAGGCGGGAGGACGAGGGCGACGTCGTTCTTGGAGAGGGAAGGGAAGCGGCTGACGAGGAAGGACGAGAGAGCTCGGCATTGCGAGATGAAGCGCGGGTAGGTGACCCGGTGGCCGGTGGCGGCGTTGACGAGGAACGACGAAGAGGAGGAGGAGGGAGAGGGACGGAGGGCCTGAGGCTGCGGAAGGTCCTGGTTTCGGCGCAGAAGCCATTGATGGGTTCGAGTTCTTTGGAGCGGTGACTAGTTTTAGCCATCGTGAAATGATGAAGATGAAGATGAAGATGGCGATGGCGACGGCGGCAGCGACTGCTCGCGGTCTTTGCAGAGACTTAAAAGCACGAGATGATATGACTAATGAACAATGTGCAATTCTCGATGACATAACCACCATTCCCCACTTTTCTTACCGTGTGTTGGCATTTCACACAAAATGCTTGAGAAAGCCTCTCATGAGAAGTGAAAGGAAATTGGGTAAAAAATAATACGATTTTGCTATCACAACAATTTTTGAGCTATTATAAAAATAAGAAATTATTATGAGCAATAAATTCTTTAAAAGCCTGCAATAATTTATAATTTTTTATTAATTAGTTTTTTGTAGTCTAAACGGTTATTTTCGTAATAAATCAAATATTATCATCCAATTATTTTTTGAAATAATAATTCAGATAAAAGAAATTTTCTTGCGTGGAATTGAAAGTCGTCAAATCATGAGTAAAAGTCTTGCCTCGAATGGGCTCCACTTGCTCTTTAACATTGATTATGAAGCTCGAGCGGCTAATGTTTGAAATAAAAATTGGCGGGGCATATTAGGCCAACCGACAGCTCTCCCACCTTAGAAACATGTGCATATTTTTTTGTACCTTTTAACACGGTGCTTCTGTTCTTGATTGGTTTGAAAGTTGGATCCACGTGAAGCACGCCAGCACGCCTCGATCGCCGGTCCTCGTCGGCCGAGCCTCACCGGTAGCTAGGCAAGGCTCGCCCAACCTCACTGAGGCTCGGCCTCGCTAGATCTAGCGAAGCCGAGCCTCACTAGTGGCTAGGCTAGCCTCGCCGGGGCTGGGTGAGCCTCGCCTAGCCACCGGCAGGGCTGGGCGTCGCGAGGCTCGCCCAGCCACCGACAAAGCTAGGCAAGTCTCACTAGGGCTAGGCCTGCCTAGCCACCGGCGAGGCCGAGCCTCGCCGTTGGCCGGGCTAGCCTCCGACGAGCTCGCCGGCCGATTACCGCAACTAGCGGCAACGACCAGCGGTGGCGGATGGTGACAAGTGGCAAGCGGCGAATCACGGGATGGCGGTCAATGAAGAAGAAAAAAATAAAAGATGAAGAGTTTTGATTCTCAATTCTGATTCTGGAACAAGAATCACATTTTTTTTTATTCTTGATTCTACTCCCAATCTGTTCTTGGGAACAAATTTGTTCCCGAAAACAAAAGTTTTACCAAACGCGATTCTAGACTCAAACTAATTTTGGGAACAAAAAATCAGAATTTAGTCATGTTTGGATGGTTACCAAACAAGGCCTTAGGGATCCAAAAACATTATGGCATATTGATGCAGGGATGATAATACAAAGCATATATAAATTTTGATTTAATATGCAGTATCGTTTCTAAACTTTCAATTTTTTAATATGATCCTCAAGTTTTGGCTCAATTTGCAATATCGTCTCCAAACTTTTGATTTGTTCAATATAGATTCTTGAATAATTAATAGATGTTCAACTTAGTTTTAAAACTATATGAAATAATTAAAAGTTGGGGAATTATATTGAACATTGGACTACAATTTAAAATTCACATTAAATGAATTAACGGTTTAGGGAACGCATTAAATATTGGATCAAAATTCATGGATCAATATTACATATTAGACTAAAGTTCATGAATTATTTATGTTATTTTTCCATCGCTTTAAGAAAGAATCCACATGGGGCACTAGCCCTCTATATGGTGTAATAGCTCTATATTTCACTTACTTATATAATAAGATAATTAGATCAACATACTTGAAAATGGCTTTATTTTTTATTTGTCCAAATATATATTTTTTATAGCCTACTATACCGCACTAAATCTCTATTATTAATAATCGCTCAAATAAAACTATTTACAATTTGTTTGGATTGACTTTTCTCTTTTTACTTTTTTCTTAATTAGAAATTTGTGATATATGCATTTACCCTCTTTTTTTTCTGAATTAGAAACACTTGATACTTTCACAAAGTAAAAATATTAGTGAGTACATTCACGTATATTGGCATGTAAATAGGAGGAAGATACTTTTTACTTTTGTTAAATATCAAACGAAGCCTTTTTTGGCTTAACTAATACATAGTCATTACATGTTTTTTTTTTTTTACCTTACAAATGGGTTTCCTTCAACAATGCTTTTTCTATGTGAGGCCCTATTATTAGATTAAAGAAAATATATTAAACCTTCCAGAATCGGGGTGGGAACTAAAAAACTACTAGAGAGTTAGTTTAAAGAGTTGTTTGAGACGAAAGGGTATGGTCGGAGGTCAAGAGTTGTCAAACGAACAAGTTTTTACCATGTCAGGAATGTGGCGTTTGAAGTTGGTTGTTCCGCTTCGCATCCTTCCTATTCAATGGAGTTTGCTTCCGGTATTTAATTCTTCACGCGACCCAGTTTTTATTCCATTCGATCGCTTCATTGATCGTGTCATCTTCTTCACCATCACCGACAATGGCCCTTTTACTCGCACTGTTCTACGTCGTCTTTTCATTTGTTTCAATCTTGTCGGCGTCGTCGACGGACGTGGCCAATGGTTGGTTGCCTTTGGTCTCTCTTTTTCGTCATTTTCTGGGTGCATTCCTTTGTGAATTTTCCCTTCTCCGACCTCAAATTTGGGTGCATTCCTTCCACGGTCTTCTCCTTTGGGTGCATGCATTCCTTTCACGGTCTTCGTCTTTCTCTCTCTTCTCCGCGATGGCCCATTTTCCCTTCTCCGACCTCAACTGGAGATGGAGGAGGAGGGCAAAACCATCCAGGAAAGGAAGGGATGGAGCAGCAGCGGAGGGGAGTGACGAACCCCATCTCGATGTCAAAGGAAAAAGTTTCGTTTTGCGATTCGCAGCAAATCCAAGTTCAGCGACATGTGGTCGCTGATAATGCTTTCATCCCTTCCCCGATCCCCTCCCTAATGCTTGCAATTTGCTCTCCCGTCTTTGTGTGGTCTCTCCATATATTTTAACTCTCTTTTCTCTGAAGTATCAGATGGGTTCTAGCACAGTGGGGCTCGGGCGACACATGTCGCCTAATGAATTGACTAAGATTTTGACACGGTGGAATTTAAGCGGTATCCAATATTTTCTCGATTCCGAGTGGAAACTAAAAGACTACTAGAGAGTTGGTTTGAAGAGTTGTTTGAGATGGAAGGATATAATAGGAGTCAAGAATTGTCAAACGAACAAGCTTTTACCATCTTAGGAATATGTGCTGTTTGAAGTTGGTTGATCCACTTCACATTCTTACTACTCAAAGGAGAATGCTTTCTAGTATTTAATTCTTCACCCAACCCAATTTTTTCTATTCGATTGCTTCATTGATCGTGTCATCTTCTTCACCATCACCATCACCATCACCAACAATGGTCCTTTTACTCGCACTCTACCGTGTCTGTTCTGCATGCGACATGCATGTTCTGAGACGTCCTCGTCATGTCCCTAATCATTTTGGAAACGACTTGGATCTCCTTCTCCGTAGTAAAAGATAATATTTTGACCAGCAGCTCAACCATGTTCTAAGTCTTTCGGAGATATTAACGTTACGTCTTTGTGCAGTGACGATAGATGAACCAACGGTCAAGAGGTCAGACTTCCCAAGTGATTTCTTGTTTGGTGTTGCCTCTTCTGCTCAGCAGGTGAATACCCGTTTCAGCATGATAAATATATTATGACAACCTTGCATATCAGTATTTGTTCAAGCTTTAAATATGCATGTCTTGAAAATGGGAGTTCATGTTGATCAAATACACGATTCATTATGGCCTAAACGGCCGAACAAGTGGGGCTTTTTCGTATTTCCTGCTTAACCAAGACTGAAAATTGTTATTATGCAGACCGAAGGATCTGCAGGTGGTAAGGGACCAAGCATTTGGGATGATTATGCTGCAAAAGGTTCTCGCTTTCTTTCTTTTTTAACCTCGGCTATTTATTATTATATTTCTATACGCCTTACCATTTGATTAAAGCTGAACACACTAATTGGGTTTAGTTCTTCCTCATCTTGTTCCCCGAATTTCACGTGTCCAGGCAAGATCCGGGATGCGAGTAATGCATCGGTTGCTATAGACTCATATAATCGTTACAAGGTGAGTCCAATTCCGTATTTTTTTCAACCATAGACAACAACATAATTCTTTGTAGAACCTGTGACAAATCAGTCATCTGTATATGATAAATTTATCATCATGGGTACAGGAAGATGTAGGAATCTTGAAGAAACTCGGGGTAAACACATACAGATTCTCCATCTCCTGGAGCAGAATTCTTCCTCGTAAGTACCGTACCGGTAGCATTTGCTCTTCCAACCATCTGTTTATTACATGTGAAGATGTGAAGTATTAGCCGATGAAGAGATTCTAATGCTGATCTGCTTGCCACTCTAAATTCCAATGCAGAAGGAACAGTCAGTGGTGGAATAAACCAACAGGGTATTGATTATTACAACAATTTGATAAATGAATTGGTAGCATCTGGTAAGCCAATGACAATGACACCGAGAGATACTGTTGTATTGTGAAGAAGCTTTGTCCTAATCTTACTCTGTGATTACTTGCAGGCATCAAACCTTTTGTCACACTGATGCACAATGACTGTCCTCAAGCCTTGCAGGACAAGTATGGCGGATTCTTAAGCCGTAATATACTGTAAGCACGAGGTACTCTGTAAATTAAATGGTTTGAGTATTAGTTCTTGACAATGAAGCACAAGTTTGGGTTTGGTGTTTCCCTGGATATGCAGGAATGATTTTAGGGACTATTGCGAGATTTGCTTCAAGACATATGGAGATAGGGTAAAGAACTGGATTACCACAAATGAGCCACTAGCTACAGCTCTATTTGGGTATGACCTTGGATTAGCTGCACCGGGTCGGGGTACAAATTTTTCTGCTGGTAACTCTTCTACAGAGCCTTACATCGTAGCCCACACTCATTTGCTTGCACATGCAACTGCTGTTAAGCTCTACAGAGAAAAATTTAAGGTGAGGTGATGCACGATTTTAGTTCCTGTATGCATGCCATTAAGCACACTTCAAATTAATGCTGGCTTTTTGCCTTCATTCTGTCCGATCAACACTCTGCACAAATATCAGACTTGTGTGCTTCTGTTCTCTCAGAAAGGTATTTACCGGACAGTTATATACTTACTGTAGGCTGACCAAAAAGGAGAAATTGGAATTAGCCTCGTGGGAAAAAATTATATTCCATACTCGGATAGTTCAGATGACAAAGCTGCAGCAGAGAGAGCTATGGACTTCGCTGTGGGTTGGTGAGTGAATCTTCCATCTGCATACATGGACGTGATCAGATTTATATACCTTCTTTTTATGTAGCTACAACACACATGAGCTTTCAGATGCCTAATCACAATAGTTGCACCTCCATAAGTTCATATCCTTGGTTCTAAGACAGTTTAAATTACCTGTCTATTCATGGTTTTCCACATTAGCCTTGCTAAAGTCGAGTACCAAAATCATCTTATGGCATTTAAATGACATTTCAGAGATGTTAACTCCCTCTCATCCGAGGGAACTAATTTTGACACTCGCCTCTGACAATAGTAGAGTCGACCCTGTTAGTCTTAGTCAAGACAATTATTGATGCCGCCACTCAGGGATTACTCAATGGGCTGTGTATCAATTTTTCCACCCGTGTTAGGGAGAACGGAGAGGTCCTTACTCTTGCCTGATGAATTGCCTTTGCAAATTGAATCGATGCAGGGTTAGCACTACTTCTGATCTTGCTAGCAAGGGGATTCATTATTTTCATTTCTGTCGATTTCTTTTGAAAAAGGAGGAATGCGAGAAGGGATTACTTGCCAACATTTTTTCTACTTCTTTTGTTCCTATTCTGGGCGTCCATGTCGACCGTAGAACTTAAATATATACGTTGAACACTAAGCGGCCTTTCAGAAAATAGATGCCACATAAATTTCGTGCTAGTTCATTCCCCATGCGATAGTTCATTTTTGGAGAAGCTCAACAAGAAGTCATTATTTCTTGATAGGTTCCTTGATCCGTTGGTGAATGGAGATTATCCAAGCATAATGAGAAGCTTGGTGAAAGACAGATTACCCACTTTCACAGCAGAGGAGAAGGAGATGATGAAGGGGTCTCTCGACTTCATTGGTATCAACTACTATTCAACACAGTATGCTCGAAACATCCCAGAAAATGAACGTGAAGGGGCAATTAGCTACTCTACCGACTCGTTAGTGAATGAAACTGGTAATGACGAGCCATATCTTTACCATTCTAAGATCATGAAAGATGTATTAAGATGATTAGGAATGATAATCGATCATTTTCTAACCCACTCCTCTAAATTTCAGCATCGAGGGATGGCGTATTAATCGGTCCAAAGGTAGTAATGCTTTTACAACCTCATTGCAGCACAACAGTCGAACCTTATTACCACAATAACGGATCTTTGTTTTCAGGCTGAAGGGATTGAGTGGATATATAGGTATCCAGATGGTCTGGTGCAAATTTTGGGCCATGTAAAGCAGAAGTACCAAAACCCAAAGATTTACATTACTGAGAATGGTAGGAGTCGCATTTCTAATGATATATCATCCAGATTATCATCGTACATATCTGGACCTTCCATATAAAAATAACATATTTTACTCAGGAAATATGTTTTATCACAGGTGTCACTGAAGGAAATGTAGAGGGCCGTCCGCTGCCCAAAGCGCTGAACGATCCTCACAGGATTGATTGCTTGAAGCAGCATCTCGCACGTGTCCTTCAATCGATAAAGTAAGTCCTCAATTCCATCACATTTGCAATCCTCACTACTTTGGTTATCTGCCACTGCAATGCAAGCATCTTGTTAACCGCATGTCTAATTTGGCGCATGTGTCAAAAGAGGATGATATGCATGTTTCTTTGCATTCACACCAAGTTATCGCTAATTTGTGATTGCATGTGTGTGGCAAGTCATGGCTTGATCCAGTTTTACTAGGACGACCGGTTTAAACTCTTAATGTTAGCTCTGCCCCGAGGCCAACACCCGGTAACAACTTCTGAAGCTGATCAATTTGGGCAATGCAGGAACGGAGTGAATGTGCAAGGATACATGCACTGGTCACTCGCTGACAACTGGGAATGGGCCTCGGGCTTCAAACCGAGGTTCGGGCTCTACTACACTGACTATAAGGACAACCTCAAACGCATTGCTAAAGACTCTGCCAATTGGTACAAGGCTTTTCTGCAAGGTGGCCAATAATCAATCCTAGCAGGCTGCTCTCAACTGTTGCACGGTAGTCTGAAGATTTTATCTTGTTATCATATAGAGAGACGTGCTATTGTTTATCAGAGTGATACCGAGAGGAGGAACCCGCATGGGGAACGACTTGTGATAATTCTCTGTTGGTCCCGCTCATTCCAATTAGTGATAAAGAGGACTGTCCAACATAAATATGGATAGGAAAACTCTTTTGACCTAATTGGGATGGGAGCTTTAAGCCTTTAGATTTCCCGCCATAATAGCGTTGAACCTCACAAGTTGCATTTGACATGTGATTGACACACTTTCATCCTCTTCTAAATTAGAATCTTGATTAGGAAAGTCAAGACAAAAATGAAGTTAGGGTGCATTTGGTTTAACTTTTAATGAAGGCTTTTCGGAAATGTAAATGCCTTTAGTTGAGAGGGATTTGGTGAAATGCAAAGATTGTTTAGTAACTGTAATTAAAAGTGTCTTGCAAAGCAACTTTGGGAAAATGCGGTTTGGTAAATATATGTTCGAAGAGTCCTTGGTGTGATTAATTTAACTTTTTTTTATTTTAATTTGTTTAAAATTGAAAAAGATGATGATCGTAACTTTAATATTCTCGCGTTGACATAATGTAAAAAGAAACATATTTACAAATTAGCGAGAATATTCCATATCTAAGGCTCACTCAATTTGTGAGCATAGCGAGAAATAGACATGGTTGGACACTTCTTGACAATCCATAGGGAAATCTTAATCAAGTGATGATACAAATAAATATATTTTAACAAGAAGTTTGAGTAGAATCATCAAGACAGGCACGATTGAAGATTGTAGATGTAATTCTACTAGAAGCTTGGTGGGTGGTTTACATAAAATTGCAGTTGAACACCCATAATCACTTGTTGGATCACCAACTTTTCACGGACCAAAAGTACATCAACAAAAGTGAAGAACAAGTTTCCACATATACCTAGTCTAACATAAATATTTTGGTGACTATTCCATGATACAAGGGTACAAGCAAGCAAATTCCAATGGTTCTTGGTCATGACCCAATAGTATCGGTCCTTTTCGTTCAGTGTCAACTTGCCTCCATTCCAAGATCATCTCTAGCATCTATATGGTGACCTTAGTGTTCATCAACCTCTCTGTACTTATCAAGTTCAACCATTTTGTCTTCCCCCACCCAATATCGACATCATACCATTGAAGCTTACAGAGCACTTGTAAAGTTCCCTCTATCACTCTATGAGCTTAGGATTGGCGTGTTATAATAAAACTTTTTTGTGAATTGTATCATAAAAGATGAATTTATAAGAAGAAGTAACCGAAAAAGTGATTAACACCTGAATTTTTAGTAGAAGCAAGTCATTTAAATACAGTAAATTACAAAATACTATTAATCTAAGATCACTTGAATAGTTACAACTTAGAAACTATTAACAACTACTTAGAATTACAAAGAAGGCCTCAACAACTATTGTTGACTGTAAATTCCTGTTTATAATAAAAGGCAGCTGTTTTTGACAAACTATCTAACCTAATAGAGTTCTAAACAGACTTAGCAAGTTTCTCCCTGCTGAATCATCACATGTGATGTTCAACCTGGAAAAAAGGTTTTGGTCCAACTCAAACGTATGATGAGAGTTTTGACCAATTAAAATAAGAAACTTTTCATAAATTTGGAGTCGACACACCGAAGGTCCATTGTTCATAAACTTGAATAATGCAATGCTCTAAGAATAGCTCCCAACAAAACTTGCCTTGAATCCACCAAAGTTCAATGGAATACCATCTTAAATAGGTTTGCTTTGAGGGCCAGGGATAAAAATCATTTTCACCGGAAAAGCTAATATGCGTGAAAGTCACGGATTCTCTCTATCAACCTATCTCGTGGAACTACCATCTTTCAGGACCAAATGCTTTTCCCCTACCAACATTCAATTCATATCCACAGCCCTATGTGACAAGTATTGACGAATATCTTCTTACTTTACCCCAACAGTTGGAGCCACTTGCAGAGGCCATCTTTAGTGGTGATGCCAGCAATGATGAAGTGTAGTTCTTCGCAATTGAGTGCACGCAAAGTCTTGCCACTTCTATTCTGGATGCGTAGAATCCTTGATTAGTTAAATAAAACAAGAGCTGGGTTTTGGACATTAACAAGGGATGGATATGTAAGGGCCTGTTGAGACATCAGATAGGCCATTTGCTTGGTGACAAAATAACGAAGTTGGAGATTTTATGCCTCCATTTATTTTTAGGGGATTAAACCTAGGCGATTTGAATTGCGGTTCAGCCATTTACTAACTTGGTTTTCACTTGGTTATTGAGTAAATGAAAAATCTGTCTAGGCTTCTTCACTAGGAATTGAAAGGCCTTAGGTGGTTCTTATTGAGAACCCTGACTTGGAGTTACTTTCCTCTCTAAAACTCCCATTTTTTATCCCCTGGTGGAAATAACTAAGCCTAAGGATTAGCGATGAATCAACCCTTTCTGAACCCCTTGTTATTTGTTGTTGGAAGGTTGCTGAATGCGCCACGGCCCCTTTCATGGAGCAGTTGCGAGGAATACATTATTTGACAGATCGTGGAGCCCAACAGCTGTCAGTTGACATCGACTACTTAAGTGATGTGCTTTTTGCTTTATCAATGCCAGCACCTGCCGTGTTCTCTACCTTCCGGAAGTGTTTTTCAACCCCAAGAGATCAGCTGAAAGACCTTATGAAATCGGATGCAGCAAACCAGCTAGATCTTCCAACAGCAAATCTTGTATGTAAAATGCGACGGGTGAATTTGGACTATTATGAGTAAATTTTTGATACGGAAATGCGGCATTTGTATAACTAGAGTCTGTAGCTAAGATTCCCGTGTTCCTATTCAATTTTATTTTCCTATGAAGGTCTTGCGGTAAACCAAAACATTTCTCGGGACTCTCATCAGTCAATGGCGCCCAAGATCCTTTCTCCGCATTCATCTTTCCCCTCCCTCTCCCTCACCATCTTACCATCCTTCATTCCAGAGTCTTCATCATTCACATGTCATACCCTCATCTCCCCACCTGAGCTCGCCAGACCCGGACCTGAACCCAAAGGCACCATGAACCTCATCCCCAGAAGAAGAAGAAGAAGAAGAAGAAGAAGAAAGCTCTCATCATCAAATTGTTGTGCTGGCATTTTTCACAAGATTCAACCAAGAGCTCCGCAAACAATCCTGTTTCCAATTTGGATTTTCTTGCTCGATTTGTTTGGTCAATCTTGAACCAATCAAGTGAGACGAAAGTATTGCACATTGTTGGTGGATGAAAACGACAATTCTTCTTTCCCGCTGATCGCTCCAGGTTGACATTGTTGACTTCGACGGCAGTTTTCTGTGTCGTGTAAGTGATCTTGTTGGTGCAAATCCCATCATATCGGTTGTAACGAAGGTAATGAAACAATAATGTAACTTTTGCTGTCATAAATGATTGGTCCAGTTAAGTTTGCTCATGTCAACAATGAAAAGGCTGCTAGGTGTATCTACGTCCGAAAGGGTCCGATCTTAACTGTATTGGCGATTGGGTTGTTGAAGCTACTACAAAGAAAAGGCTCAAGTAAGTTCTAAGCTACTCCTTAGTTTCCATGAAAGAGGATGTGCCGTTCCAATATGGAACGGAACTTTTCCAATTGAGTTTCTTAGATTTTAAGTGCTAGTGTAAGGAATGCCGAAATCATTGTTCTAAATAGTTTTCTCACGAGTGTTTTGGCTAGTGCCCATCTTAAATACCTCTAAGTCATTGATTGGGATTGCTGGAGTCGTTCCGGAAATCCAAAAGGAGAAAAAGTTGCTTATCTACCCCATAAGGAATTTTCGCTCAAGTTGGCTATGCATCCATTCAGAACATGACAGTATTGCTAAGGTTTGGACATGGCATAGACTTGGCTCAGGTACATTGATTCTTTCACGCTATTGGATTATATATATTTAAGTACCAAATTCACCGCAATATCCTCAACCTTATGAGAACAATATGTGTCGAATGGTTGAATTGGCCCTGTATTGCCAACTCTCTCTCTCTCTCTCTCTCTCTCTCTCTCTCTCTCTACTTGCATTTTTGTATTATATGTCTGAGAGATTATTCTTATTTTATTAAGCCAAATAGTATGAAAGTTGCAGTAATAGTATGACCAGATACTTACAAGAGCTTTCTGCTTGGCTAAGGATCAACAACATATAACACGGAAGCACAATTGATTGCAAGATCCAGAAACAAGTCCTCCAAATTTGTGTTAAGAGCAAATTTCTAGGACTTTCCATCAATTATCAACCCAAACTCCATAGCACCTTCTTTTACAGAAGTTAGTTGAAATTTTCATTTTCAAATTTGCTTTGATATACTCTCCGGATATGCCTAAAATGATTGACATTTGAAAAGGACAAAGACCGACTAAAGAATATATATTTTATCACAAAGATTGTATTTCCTAAGTCCAGTCATTGCTAGCAAAGATACCTTTTTCACATAGAGAAACTATTGCATCATTCTTCTTAAAACACATGATAAATTGAATGACCTATTTTACGATAAAAGAGCAAACACCAAGCAACATAAAATTGATGCATGATAATCAATGATTACAAATTCACCAATATTTAATTGAGATATTCAACATTCCTAGATAGAGTGTCAACCGGACATCATCATCACAAATGAGGAGACTCCACTAACATTTAATATTTAATTGAGATGTTCAAAATTACTAGATAGAGTACCAATTGGACATCGTCATCAAAGGTGAGAATAATTGAGAATCATAGACACGATATCAAGCACCTTGGATGGCGCTTCTCCATGCTGGTCCATAAGCCAAATGATTGTCTAATCTCTTCAAATGAGTCTATTTGAAGAGATTAGACAATCATTTGGCTCATGGACAGCATGGAGTAGCACGATCTAGGGTGCTTGATATTGTGTCTACAATTCTCACTTATTCTCACCTGTAATAACAACGTCCAATCAATACTCTATCTAGTAATTAATACTCTATTGACAATTCCGAATTCTCTTTAATTTGAAATGACTCGCCAATTACAATAACACTTCATGCACATAGAATGATTGCAATGCGGCAATACAACCTTCTACTCATCTCCATGCAAATACCACATTCCTCTTCTCTCTTAATATCCATTTCAGATAGCTTTCCCTTGTCTAGTTCATCTTTTCTTTCGTACTTGGCGGCACACACTTCTTTCTGTTTCCTCTCTTCCATGTCAGTTATTCCTTCGTGGAGTTGTAAGGGAGGGAAATATCACACCTAGTCATGAAAAGCGAAGGTTGATGTACGATACAGGCAAAATCTTCTTTGAGATAGTATTTTATGAAAACAGTGGTATTGAGAGTGAATGAAAGAAAAAGAACTCCGTTCCACTAACCATAGAACTCTTTAATGCTACCTTTTCTTTCATGAATGGACACGGTTGTCTTGCCATCTACATAAGCCTGCGATAATTACCATCACATCAGCACATGAACAGAAGAAATGCTTACTTTAAGTCCGTTCCACAAGACAGCCACTATTTCATTAAAGAACAAAAGAAACCAAGAAAGTGCAGTCTACCTTGTAAATGAGAATCCTAGGCAATCCTAAGGTACCAGCAAGGTGGCAAAAGACATCCAGCAGGCTCATGCCTCCATGCGGCGCCTTGTGAGTGGTCAGAGGCCACGCTGACTTGGCAGTCCAAGACCACCTAATATTTTTCTATTGTCCTAGTTCTTCCTCATCATCAACACCTTCGGCTACCACGTTGTCCTACAAATTCCAAATTCATTCGCACATGAAAAAAAGTAAAAATGCAGCAGTTATTGTTTCCCAGTTAGCTTCCTACCGGGGAAATAAAAGAATAACCAAAAATAAGTTCCATCAGTGAGGGAACCAGCAGAAATACTTCTTCTGCGGTAGATTACTTCACCCTTTGCTTCCTCACTGCCCCCGGAAGTTGAGCAGCTGTCTCAGTGGCTATGGCTGTCGAGACCTCATCAACCTTTTCGTCTATCTCCCCCTTCTATGTCCTCCATGTCGAGAGCCGTCATTCACAAATTCTTCCACCACACCAGCCTATATATTCATATAAACAAACTGCATTCAGCAATCAAATATATACCTCTGCTATTCGTATACCCCAGGATGCAGGCTACTCCACAACCCATTGTTTTCACAACTTTACGATGAGAAGTAACAAAAATACTCCACAATTTGCATTTCCAACTTTTTTCCACTTCGCAAGCCATATTCCAGCAAGTGAGCAAGAAGTGGAGAACTAACATTCCCAAATTGCTCAAGATAATGTTCCTGAATTGTGCAATATAAGGTCATATTGATAGAGTCGTTCATTTCATTATCTTATTTCTCATCCACTCATGAAGGTTCAAACTATCAGCATGATTTGAAAATGATAAAGCTGAAAAGGAGATAAAAGTTTCCATTGTCTCTCAACACCCATTTACTATCAGAAAAAGCTTGAATATGGGCTCGTCATTCTGAATATGAATGTTGATGACAAAAGGAATATTACTATGCAAATATACAGTTGACGAAACCCCCATAGGAAAGAGTGCATCATGCAAATTATAAAATCACATCAACTAATAAAGGATCAATTGATACAGGAAATGTACCTTGGTCATTTCTTTGCTTACCTCTCTCATCGTAACAGCCATTTCAGGAGCTTTAATAAGATCAGTAACAAGCTTCATAACCTCAGAACTCTTAGACAAGTGCCCCACGGTCCAAGCAATTGCTGAAAATACAATCAAAATAAATTGGTTAAAAAGGTGGAGAAAGAGATCTTATGCCAGAGAAGTAGAGCATTTTTCAGTTAAAGAAGTGGCAACATTCAGCACTAAGAAACTGAAATCTAATTTAAATAACGCCATGCCACTCAGAAACTTGTCAACCACAATATCTCCTACAGTAAAGGCATTAAGAAGGCTGCTACCAATCTCCTCTCCGTAGACGGATGATTTGATATAACCGTAATGCTCGGCAATTTTATGCTTATTTTCACAGGATTTCTTATGACGCCTAATTATCCCCATCACAGACAAGCTTCCTTGAATGGAGGAAATGCCCTCCCTCAAGGCAAAGCATGGACACTTCAAATTAAAACAGCAAATTTTCACATAAGAAATCTATATGGAAAAATTTAAACTAACATAAGAAAACCATACCAACAGCTTAAGGACAGGTCACGAGCCAAGTTTCACTCCCAAGACGAAAGACCGAAAGATGATCACTTAGTCATATCTAAAACCATGCCATGATAATATCTAGGAACAAAAATGATACTGGAAATCATAACCACATTAAAAGCTACCTCCCCACTAGCGCTCCCGGAGCAAGCAACGGAGCAGCAAAGAGTGATCGCCGGAGCAGAGACGGAGGAAGCGACGGAGCAGAGATGGAGCAAGCATTGGGGGACGGCGGGGAGCGGCTGCTTGACGGACGCCGGAGCACCAACAACAAGTGCGGAGTAGCAAAGGAGAGCCAAAGCAGAGACTCAAAACTAGAAAGTCTTCGCTCGTCGCCGTCGTCGAAGAGCCGTGGAGTACAGAGAGAGGCCGTTGTCAGGAGGGAGCGTCGCCGTCGTCGGAGAGAGCGCGGCCGTCGTCAGAGAGCGAAGAGGCCGTCGAGTGGAGAGAGAAAAGCCGTCGTCGGGAGGGAGGGCTCAGTGCGTTGGGGTAGAGTGCAGAGAGAGCGTCGAGCGTCGAGCGTCGGAGGAGGAACGGCGGGCGGCGGGCGGCGGCGGCGCGGAGGAGGAGCAGCAGCACCGCCGCTGTGATGGACGCTCTCGCCAGCCATCGTGAAGAGAACGCCAAGGGTTGGTTGGCTTAAATGGAGTTGGAGAATGATTTTAATGGAGTTGGCTTAAATGCATGTACGAGTGGAAAAAGAGGCCTCGGATTTCGCAGAAGTCACGGCGTTTGCCACTCAGAACGCTGCAACTTCACGTGGGTAACGACTGATTGTGATCCTCATGATTGTGATCCCTTCCGCTCGGATCGCAACAGGAGAAACTATCCTCAGATATTCCAAATTATGTTTAATCATACGTTTACCTAAACTTTTTATTGACATAAATAAATTCAAATTATATTTATCATGATAATATTTGTTATGACTCGAAAAAAATCCCAAATTTTCTTACCTATATAATACATTAACTTTCTATAAAAATTCAATTGGCAAAAATATCCTTTAGGCATTATGTCAACACATTTTTCCCTTTCGTCTGTCTATGGAAGTAGATTTCTAGTGATGTTCATTAATGGAATATTATTTGTGAAAGTAGATTTTTAGTGATGTTCATTGATGAAATAGTGTTATAAGATAAATGTGTCACATAAATATATGTTTGGAATTTTTTGATATCACGAGTAAATATGTCACAATAAATGTAATTGATGAGTTATTGGAGGCTCTTTCCTTAATAGTTATTTATCATATCTGGAAGCTTATCTGGGGAGGCATGGCTCTTCCAGCAGTGATGCAGATGTCTTTCAAGGGCTTTTTGATCATTTTGCAATTGCTAATGAGGCATGCATAGTCTAGAACACATGATTCATGCTCTCTCGAGACATTATATTTTTTGTGGATTGAATACTTCAAAGTTAGTTTGATTAACGATTAAAATGTCGAACTGCAATCTCTGTGACGACAAGGAGAGGAGCAACAATAAGCGTGTAGTAGCAAATGAGAGAGGAAGTCGAGATTCAAAATTCGAAAGCCTTTGCTCCTGTGAGAAAGCAATGGCTTTTCTTCTTCTAAGAAGGAAAGAAGGAAGAAGAGGAGAGAGAAAATAATAAATGTGTAGACTCTACAGAAGAAAGAGAGAGCGTGCAGGACTAGTGTGAAGGCTAGATGAAAGAGAAAGATGATTATTTTACATGCAGAAACTCCATCCTTGGCGCCACCTCGGTTCACGTGGTGCTTCATGTTTGGTTAGAGACCATGCTTAATGAAAAGACATTACAATCAGACATATTTTTCGGCTCCTTTGAAAAACCTTTTCTGGATTTTAAAAAAAAAAAAAAAAAAAAAAAAAAAAAACCTCTTGGAAAACGTTTTCGAATTTTCTAGTGTTCGAAGATAAACTAATTAAAACACCATCGAAATGAAATGAAAGTGGAATCCTACTACTTAATGAATGAGCCTCATAATTTATTCATCTAGGAAACTGAGAGAGACTGAAATGCTAACTTGCACATCACCGTTGTGGACCCAACGCAACTATCCATCTATTTTGACTTATGATAGGGTCAAATCATGCAACACAACAAAAAAATGCAAAGGAAGGTATAAAACTCTATTCTTTCATTATCTTTTGTTACATTCGCAAGGAAGCTCATGGCCAAAGGGTAAAAGATGTCCTGAGAAAGTTGTCCCCACGGGTTTTCTTTTGTGAAAGGGGGAAAACAAAAACCCTCAAAATTATCGAGAAAATAGCTATATTCAACATGTATTCCATCTTTAACTTATTTAACCTAATCGATGAAATAGAGCTCCTCATTCTTTTTTGGAGATCGTTGGAGTTCATGCAGGGGCAACTTTATTTTTAGTTTTATCTTCTACTTATAATCTTCTTCTATTTCCTTTTAAAAAATAATTAAGAAAATAGTATAGAATTTATGATCTTTCGTCTTTTTTAAAATAAAAAAAATAGTATATGAGTCGAAAATGTTACTTTTTACATCCAAAAAAAAAAACTATTATAAAACATCATTTAGGCACTACATGCATAACATAAAAGTTCTTCCTTTTTCTTTTTCTTATATATATGTGTGTGTGTGTGTGTGTGTGTGTTTTAGTAATGTTGGTTTGACATTCATACAAATGAATTAATATAAATGGATCAAGTTAAATAATATCTTCTTCCTCTTCTTCTTCTTTTTCCATGAAGTGTTATTGCAAATGACCCCTCAAAAGACTCAAAACCTCGGAATGGACTAAATAAATAGAAAGAGGAATTAATCTATTGCACCTACCTAAGTTCCCCTTTGAGTTTCATGTTTCTACACCAAGTTAAACTCAATAATAAAGGAGTGGGGACCTGGAAAAAGATGACGGGCTCTCCTCTATTAACATCAAGGTCAAATTGCCATAAGTTGGCATGTCATATTTTGAGGTTTTTTATAACAATGAAATTTACCAAAAATCAAACCCCATTTACATCAAATTGCTTTTTAATGTATTCTTAAAAAACACTTTATCAAATACTATTTCCATTGACCAGAGACTTGCATTTTCTCAAAATGCATTCCCATGGTTGCTTAACTTCCTTGACATATATTATGAAATACAATCGGTATACCTATTTGTAGAAATATATAAGTTTTATTTGCAGTTCAATTTACAATATTAAAATTCATTATATAATAAGATATTTGTAATTAAATTGGAGACTTCAACAATATTTCTGGAGTTCTTTTCGTACTTTGAATTACAAAGAAAAAAACATAAATTTTTATTTGGAGACAAAACAGTCATAAGGTTAAACATCAGCAACTTAGGCGTGCATGGAAACGCTCCAAAGAAGAGTTTCCGAATACTTCTGTACGGATTTTGTTCCCGAACAAAAAAAAAACAGAAACGTTTGGTTGCGTTTCTGTTCTTTTTTTGGTTTTTTGTTCCCGGAACAAAATAGGAACAAAAAACAGAAACAACAAATTCTTGTTTCTGGCCTTGAGAAACACTTCTTGGATGCCCGAAAAGAACAAAAACGCTTCTCTTCTCTTTTTTTTTTTTTTTTTTTCTTTTCTTCTTCTTCTTCTTTTTTTTTTTGGCTTTTGGTCGCCGACCTCGCCATGGCTGGCGACCGGTGACGCCCTCGAGGGTTGGAGACCTCGCCGCGTCGGCGCCGCGGCGAGGCCGAGCCTCGTCGGGGCCGGCGAGCCTCGCCATGGCCGGGCGAGGCTACCGGCCCCATCGGCCGGTCAAGGCGGAGGCCGTGACCGGCCGAAAAAAGAAAAAATAAAAAAAAGAAAGGAAAAAATGAAAAATAAATAAATAATGTTTAAAAAATTAAAAGAATAAAATTTACCAAACGTGTTTCTATTCATTTTTTATTCCCGGAACAAACGTTACCAAACGTGTTCTTTTGTTCAAAAATTGTTCCCCGGAACAGAAACACTTTTTTTTTTGTTTCTGTTCCTTGGAACAAAAAAAGAACAGAAACGTTACCATTCGCACCCTTAATAAATCTTTTAAAACCTCTTTTACTACTTAACAAAAGATTTTGAACTTTTATAAAAACAGTCATTTGGTTAAACAACAACTTACGAAATCTTCTAAAACCTCTTTTACCACTTAACAAAAGCTTTAGAACTTTTCTTTGAAAAAAAAAAAAAAGAACGAAGAAGAAGAAGAAGAAAGACTCCCTCTCATTAAATTAAACACATTAAATGTCAGTATAACTAATTAAATAAGATTGGATTAGAATGATAGATAAATACTTATTTTTTTCAGCATTCAAAGTTAGTAATGATGATGGACAGTGTCCCTATAGCTAGTGATTAAGTGTTCCATGAATGGACATGAACCAAATTTATTGCTCACATCCTCTCTCTAGTTTTGCCACGATGGTGCTGCACGCTCTCTTCTTTATGGCAATTAATTGCTAGTACTCCTAGCCAGCCATCTATGGCTAGGAAACACAAAGACTCTCCTCCACTTATGTCTAATTTTTCTTTCTCACCCTTTAAGATGTTTTTCTTTCTAAAAACTCTTTTACCTCATTTGCCGTGCCAAGCCAAAGAAGAAAGAATTACCTCATTCCGCAATGTCAAATTGCGAGTACATAATTACTTTTTTGACACCAGAATTGTTTTCACTGCTTTTAAGAACAAACCAAATTTATTGCTCACATCCTCTTTCTAGTTTTGCTAGGATGGTGCTACACACCCTCTTCTTTATGTCAATTAATTTCTAGCACTCCTAGCCAGCCATCTATGGCTAGGAAACACAAGACCCTTCTCCACTTATGTATAATTGTTCTTTCTCACCCGTTAAGATGTTTTTCTCTCTAAAATCTCTTTTGCCTCATTTGTTGTGCCAAGCCAAAGAAGAAAGAATTACCTCATTCTGCAATGTCAAATTGCTTGTACAAAATTACTTTTTTGAATGAAAGGAGAACAAATAGGACTTGATGAATGCCACGCAAAGCCTCAAAAGCCGTGAGCCCCTTCATTTTCCAAGGCTGCCTCTTGCCTTGCCCATGTCATAAAGCCCAACCCACTCGTTGCTTCCCTCTCCATCATGGCATTCAATACTGGCTAGTCTCCGAACCAAAAAAAAAAAAAAAAAAAGATACTCACAAAAAGAAAAAAGATGATAAGGAAAAGTGAAGAATATCTTATTCTTACTTTTGTTTCAACTCTACCCAACAATAAATTGAAAAAGAGAGGGAACGAATTTTGAACCACCTATCCTAGATTATGAAAAATAATTAATTAGATTTTCAAGTTTTCCTTTCTTGGTAGGGAGGGAAAGAAGGTATTAGTAAAATTCCATGTTGTGTAAATTATTTCATTAGACATCATCATTTACCCTTAAAATATTTCTAACCATTTCCTTTGGGTCCTCTTAGACTGCATCCTCACGAGGGCAATTGTAACAAATCTTGAAAAAGAATATCCTTATTTTCATTGTAAGGAATCAAGACAATCAAGACAGACTATGGGACTATGAAAAGATTGTATTATTCATGTTCAAGAAGCTAGCTGCTTCTTAACTCCTCATGAATGCAATCTCAAGCATTATTGCAAAAAATTATATTGGGGGAAGAAAGAAAGAGGAACAAGTGGTTCAAGGAAGAGTGAGGCAGTGCGATGAGCAATGAGCATAAACTAGCCCCTCCCCTGCCACCCCTTACTGCTACATGAAAAAGGGAATGGAAGCGAACGACCTCGACCAAACGACAATCACATCACCACCCCCTATGACATTTTAGCACCAGAAATTATATAGAAAAAGATAATAATAATAAATAAATAAAAGTGAAGAAGTGACTGGAAACTGAAAAGTCCCCCTCTCCTCTTCTACTCCCCAAAAAGTAGAAATGTAAAAGGCATTTTGTCACCTTTCTAACCAAATGAAGCCACCCCTAAAAGTTGAGAAAAAAGAATTTTAAAAAAGGAAAAAAATATCATGCTTTAAGAATAATTTTTTACCCTAGCTATAAAAGAAACACAGGTGCATTTTGGAAGGTCCTAAATGTCTTTCACTAAATTAGAAAATGGAAGTTGCTCTAATGTTTGGCAAAGAGGGAGGGAGATAAAGAATTTGGATGGAAAATTTCCACTCTTTTCTTCACTAACTTGGTAGGTTTTCACCCAATTTTCTTGCTCCTTTTATTTTCCAAAAATAGCACAATATCCGATAATTTTTTTCAAGAGCTATGTGTGCCCCGGACACGCCGATCTTCAGCAGCTTCATCAAGGCCATCATAACAACTTGGTCTTCTCGATCTGGCGCGGTCCTCCATGGCGCTTCCTGACCGTCAACATGGGCGGCCTCCAGATCTCCCTTGGCAAGAATATTCGGTGGTCTGTACTATGAAGGCAGCGTGGTTTCTTCACCCTTTTTTATTACTCACTCATCACTTTATTTTATTACCTGTTGACATGTAAAGTTCAGAAATCGGAAGAAGTCCACCACTAACAAGAAAAAAATGCGAAAAAAAAAGCATAGTGAAAGAATTGTTGGTTTCAAAAGGATTTTAAAATACCCTAACTTGATTTGATGACTCTTCCTCAGTCCCCAATAAAGCCGCAAATAAATATTTTTCCTCGTGCTATCCAAGAACGAGGCTGAACCCTAGCAGTTATGAAGACTAAAAAACAGGCGTTGACATCTACTCTTTAAAGTATTAAAAGAGTACACTTATGATATGTTGACATAACATTGTACAATTAGATAAGAGTTTACAAAAAATAATAATTCAGTAATATCCTTTGGCCCAAATCTTGTATAAGGAAACATATAAATCGCCTTATTGGTGAGAATGGAAGATGGAGGTGATGCAATAGTTACAAACCACTCCACTTTTACTACAGTATCGTTTCTAAATCTCCTGATGAAATTTGTTAAAGGCATGGTGAAGAAGAGATGATAATTTGATATTACACCCAATATATTAACTAACTCAACTATTATAGATTAGGGAAAAAGCCACCAAAAACCCCAAACTTTGCTCTGAGTGACAGATTTACCCCGAACTTTATTTTGTGACATGAAAGACCCCGAAATTTGCTAATTGTGACACATTTACCCCATTAAGGGTATTTTCGTCTTATTTGTTTTGTTTTTTCTTCTTTTTTTTTTCTTCCTCTCTCTTCCCTTCGCCGGCCATGGTGGAGCCGGCGGAGGGAAGCCGGCGTCCGGCGAGGGCTGGCCTCACCGGCGTCGGGCGAGGGTCGCCCTCTCCTAGGCTGGCTAGGGCTGCCCTCGCCGGCCTCAGGCGAGGGAGGCCCTCAACTGGGTCGGACGAGGGCCTCCCTCGCCCGACGCCGGCGAGGGGTGCTCTCACCGGCGTCGAGCGAGGGTGCCCTTGCCGATCTGGCGAGGAGGCCCTCGCCCGACGCAGCGAGGGACGCCAACGAGGGTCACCCTCGCCGGCGTCGGGCGAGGAGTGCCCTCGCCGGCGTCGGGCGAGGGTGCCCTCGCCAGATCTGGCGAGGGAGGCCCTCGTCCGACGTCGACGAGGGCCGCCCTCACCCGTCGGGGCGAGGATGCCCTCGCCAAATTTGGTGAGGGAGGCCCTCGCCCAACGCCGACGAAGGCCGCCCTCGCCGCGTCGGGCGAGGGGTGCCCTCGCCGCGTCGGGCGAGGGGTGCCCTCGCCGCATCCCCGCTTGACGCAGCGAGGGCGACCCGCGCCGACGCCAACGAGGGCGGCCCTCGCCGGACGCCGGCTTCCCTCTCGCCGCGTCGGCGAGGCTCGCCCGCGCCTAGGCCGGCAGGGCCGCCCTCGCCGGCGTCAGGCGAGGGGTGCTCTCACCGGCGTCGAGCAAGGGTGCCCTTGCCAAATCTGGCGAGGGAGGCCCTCGCCCGACGCAGGCGAGGGACGCCAACGAGGGTTACCCTCGCCCGCGTCGGGCGAGGAGTGCCCTCGCCGGCGTCGGCGAGGGTGCTCTCGCCGGTGTCGCGAGGGTGCCCTCGCCGCATCCGGCGAGGAGGCCCTCGTCCGACGTCGACGAGGGCCGCCCCTCTCGCGTCGCGAGGGAGGCCTCGCTGCGTCGGCGCGAGGTGCCCTCGCCGGCATCCCCCTCGCTTGACGCAGGCGAGGGCGACCCTCGCCAGACGCCGGCTTCCCTCTGCCGGCTCTGCCATAGCCGGCGAAGGGAAGGAAGAAGAAGAAGGAAAAAAAAAAAGTTTTTAAAAATAAAAAGATCAAAATGCCCTTATGATTTAGGGTAAATGTGTCATACAAATGAAATATTAGGATTTTTTGTGTCACAAATAAAAGTTTGGGGTAAATGTATCATAGTTAGCAAACTTCGGGGGTTTTCACGTTACAAAATAAAGTTCGGGATAAATGTCACTCGAGGGAAAGTTTGGAGTTTTTGATGGCTTTTTCCTTATAGATTATGAAGTTTATGAGTATTAACATGGAGGAAAAAAGTAAGTTGTACGATTGACTTGCCCGAGAGAGAGAGAGGAAAATAAATGCATGCAGGTGCGAAGGTCTAGTGATATTAGGGGAAATAAAAATATTTTCTCGTGGCCCAAGGTCTATCATTTCTCTCCCTCACGTATTGTCAAAAAGGGACACCATTTGCACTAAAGATAAAAAAGACAAGGCTACAAAAGAGTAGGGATGCTTTCTTGTTGGGCGTGTCCTGAAGAAAGAGTAACGAAGAGAGAGAAGGGAGGTCGAGAAGTGGGCCCCATTAAGCCACGTGTTGATCAATTAATTGAGTATTTTCCAATGACGTGGAGTACGAGATGCATCTAATATTTTCTCACGCATTAGAGTGGTCTCAACTTTCGACTTTCGGTTTAGCTAGTAGGATAAAAATTTCACATGGCTTCTCTTTCTTCTTTCTCCTGCTTGTGGCATTATAATTTAATTTTAGTATGTGTCCGTTAAGGGAGTGTTTTCTAAATCACCATTCATTTTAAAGCCACAAAAAACCTTAAATTATACCTTACAACACATTTATCTCAAAAAAAAAATTAGATAAAAGATTTTTGATGTCACAAAATAAAATTTTAGAATTTTTGGTGTCACATAAGTATAAGTTTGGATTTTTTGATGTTAAATAAAAAATTTTGAGGTAAATGTGTCACATGTTGAAGTACAATTTTTTTATTAGGGAAATTGTGTCAAAATTGATAACGTTTAAGTTTGTGGTGATATTTTGCATAATAAATTCACTTTTAATGTAGTATTTATACATAGCCACGCATGCGGGCAAAATTAATATTTTAAAAAATGAAAATTTTACTTTATTTGAATTTTTTTACGGGCTCGTAAAATCCTTTTTGCCCCTCGTGTCAATTACTTCTTTGATTTGATTTTCAGGGAGTTTTTTTTATATTCATTTTCACCTCGTCCGTAGTCTAGCAACCATTGACTTGCATTGACTTTTAGTTCTTGTCTTTCAAGCTTTGCTTTCAACTCACCTTTAATGTTGAAATATTTTTAAAACTTGACCATTATTTTGTAGGGGGAAAGATTTTAAAGCATGTGCCGGTACCAAAAGTGAGGCAAATTATAGGAGAGAGCTTGGTGGTTGAACTCATAAAAAATTTCAAAACTATGGTGTCTTTTGAGGCACTATTAGGGTATGTGACCATTTCCAAACTTGACACCTTATTTTTTTTTCTCTATTTCTTGCCCAATAATTCTATTTAAAATAAACTTGGGTAACTATTCTTTTTTTTTTCCTTTAAAACTTTCGGAAATAAATTTGTACGTGTTCCCATACTCAAAATTAATCCATCAAACTTTGCACGCACCTAATTTAAAATCCCATTGTGTTATTAAGCAAATAAAATTTGGCGTCCAAACTCGACACCTCATTTTTATTTTTCTATTTCTTGCCCAACAACCATTTTTGAAATAAATTTGGGCAATTCATTTTTTTTCTTTGAAGCTTTTGGAAATAAATCCGTACATGTTCCCATACTCAAAATTAATCCATCAAACTTTGCATGCACCTAGTTGTAAACCTCATTGTATTATTGAGCATATAAAATTTGACGTCCAAACCCAACACCTCATTTTTTTTCTCTATTTTTTGCCCAACAATCCCTTTTGAAATAAACTTGGGTAACTTTTTTTTCTTTAAAGCTTCCAGAAATAAATTTGTACAGGCTCTACCACTCGCGACAATGGCATAGTGGTTGAGCTTCAGTTCCTTTCGTAAGAGGTTTGGAGTTCGAATTCCTGCGTGGTCTGCCTTATTAAAAAGGAACCCACGACTTGCCCGAGGGTGACTCTCCTGCTCCTTCGGGTTTACTCTTCTTCTTTTTGTGACCCAGGAATCTCTGTGCGTTGTCTTTGCTTGGAGTAAACTCTGAAGGGAGTAGAGTTACCACCACCCTTGCTTTCCAGATAAGTTGTGAGTTCCTTTTCAATAAGGCAAACGACGTAGGAATTCGAACTCTGGACCTCTCACGAAAGGAACAACGCCCAACCACTACGCCGCCACCACGGGTGGTGGCAACTTTTTTTTTTCTTTAAAGCTTTCGGAAATAAATTCGTATGTGCTCCCGTACTCAAATTAATCCAACAAACTTTGCACGCATCTATTTTAAAACCTCATTGTATTATTGAGCAAATAAAATTTTGCATCAAAACCCGACACCTCATTTTTTTCTCTATTTTTTGCCCAACAACTCTTTTTGAAATAAATTTGGGCAACTCTTTTTTTTTTTCTTTAAAGCTTTTGAAAATAAATTCGTATGTGTTACCACCCGCCGCAGTGGCTCCGCTGGATAAGGCTTCATTGATCCTTGCCCTAAAGGTGAGGAGTTCGAAACCCAGCGGAGACGCTTGGTGCCTTAACCGCTTGCATGGGGTGGTGGTTCCCTCATGCGGCCCCAGGGTTTGCCCGCCGGCTGTACGAGTTTCCCTGGGTCATAAAAAGAAAACAAAATAAATAAATTCGTATGTGTTTTTGTACTTAAAATTAATCCATCAAATTATGCACGCATCTACTTTAAAACCTTATTGTATCATTGAGCATATAAAATTTGGCGTCCAAACCTAACACCGCATTTTTTTTTTCTATTTCTTGCTCAACAACCCTTTTTGAAATAAACTTGGGCAACTCTTTTTTTTTTTTAAAGCTTTCGGAAATAAATTTGTACGTGTTCTCGTACTCAAAATTAATCCATCAAATTTTGCACACACCTAGTTTAAGACCTCATTATGTTATTGAGCATATAAAATTTGGTGTCCAAACCCAACACCTCATTTTTTTTTCTCTATTTCTTGCCCAACAACTCTTTTTGAAATAAACTTGGACAACTATTTTTTTTCTTTAAAGCTTTCGGAAATAAATTCGTACGTGCTCCTGTATTCAAAATTAATCAATCAAACTTTGTATGCATCTAGTTTAAAACCTCATTGTGTTATTGAGCAAATAAAATCCGACACCTATTTATTTTCTATTTTCTTGCCTAACCACTCTTTTTGGAAATAATATTGGCAACTATTTTTTTTTTTTAAAGCTTTCGGAAATAAATTCGTACGTACTCCCGTACTTAAAATTAATCCATCAAACTGTGCACGCACCTAGTTTAAAATCCCATTGTGTTATTGAGCTAATAAAATTTGGTGTCGTGGTGGCGGCGTGATGGTTGGGCTTCAATTCTTTTCGGGAGAGGTCTAGAGTTAAAATCGTCGTCTGCTTCGGTGGAAAAGAACCCACAATTTGCCTAGGGCAGAATGGGTGGTGATGACTCTCTTGCTCCTCCGGGTTTACTCACCGCGAAGCGGCGCACGAGGTTACTCTGGGTACCAAAAAAAAAAAAATTGGCATCCAAACTCGACACCTTATTTTTTTTCTTTATTTTCTTGCCCAAAAATCCTTTCTGAAGTAAACTTTGGCAACTCTTTTTTATTTTTATGTTTTTATTAAAGCTTTCAAAATAAATTCGTATGTGCTCCCGTACTCAAAATTAATCCATCAAACTTTGCACGCACCTAGTTTAAAACCTCATTATGTTATTGAGCCAATAAAATTTGACGTTTAAACCCGACACTTCATTTTTTTTTCTCTATTTCTTGCCCAATAGCCCTTTTTGAAATAAATTCGGGCAACTCTTTCTTTTTTCTTTAATGCTTTCGAAAATAAATTTATATGTGTTCCAGTACTCAAAATTAATCCATCAAACTTTGCACACACCTACTTTAAAAGCTCGTTGTGTTATTGAGCATATTAAATTTGGCGTCTAAACCCGACATCTCATTTTTTTTTCTCTATTTTTTGCCCAAAAACCCATTTTGAAATAAACTTGAGCAACTTTTTCTTTCTTTAAAGTTTTTGGAAATAAATTCGTACGTACTCAAAATTAATTCATCAAACTTTGCACACACCTATTTTAAAACTTATTAAGCCAATAAAATTTAACGTTTAAACTTGACATCTCATTTTTTTTTCTATTTCTTACTCAACAACCCTTTTTGAAATAAATTTATGCAATTATTTTTTTTTTCTATAAAACTTTCAGAAATAAGCGCATAAACAACCATTTCATATATTCGAAATGGGGCCAAATTTCGGGATGTCAAACCTGATGCCGCTGATATGAAAATGGTATCACATTTCTTAGGAAAACACACCTCAAAAAACCCACCATAGGCATTTCTTAGGAAAGTTTCGATTTATACAAATTAAACGAGTTTCAAGCTTTGCTGAAAGGTAAATTTTGCATATTATATGCTTTTCATTCTGTACGTATCTTTTCGATTTATACAAATTAGACAAGTTTCAAGCTTTGTTGAAGGGTAAATTTTGCATCTATATATATATATATATATATATATATATATATATATATATATATATATGTATTATTTTTTTTTTCTGGTTATTGACGTTTCGACGTTACTGACCTTCTGACCGACCAACCGGACCAGAGAAACGCGCGTCATGTTCTGACTTTCCTAGTGAAGTTCTAGACTTTGGTTCATTAAAAGTGAACTTCGTGCACAGCAGTCGTTTCCCATGCTATTCGTTTATTTATATATATATATTTACCCTGTTCAATAAACTTTCATTATTGATTATCTCCACATTCAACCGAATTAGATGTTACTTTTTTTTACTAAATTTTTCTTCTCATAAATTTTCTCCAATTTACAGTAATAATTTATGATAAGCACGTAAATTTCATACCAATCCACTCCTACAAAGCACGCACTCTTCACAACGATTGACTCGTGTGGCTGCTAAGCAAAGCAATGACGATGCATGCACAAGTTCTTGTCTCATGTCCGCCCACGGAGCGATGCGGTGTCAACTCCATTCATCGTCCCCCACTGAACGGAGACAGGAGACCTGCCCCGTTATTTAGTATAAGAGATCATGTCACAGAGGCTCGCGGATAAACCGTCTCCTTTCCTTTCCCTTTCTTGGATAAGAACAAATTGGTAACTGAATTGTTTGAATGGGCATACAAGCAAAGCAGCGAACAAAGGGCTAGATTTCTAACAAGCTGCAGCGTCTACTGATCAAGCCGATGTAATAATTAGTCCCAGAACACCGCCGCAAAAGATGAGACAGAGTTGTGCAGAATGCAGGTGACATAAGATGCCGATTCGGAGGGCCTTAGAAGACTACGGTATCAAGCATGGTCCCTAAGGTCTGAACTATGTTGGAAGACATAAGGTTGGAGACGTGCTCCTCGAGGTGCTTCTTGGCATCTTGCCTTCCCACATTCGCGATCGCTAGCTTCTCTGGTGGCAATTCATCCTCCTCCTGCACCGCCTTGTTATACTTGATTGCCAAATTCAGCATCTCCTGCAAGATTGGAAGGGGGAAAAATCAACTCATTTTGATTGTGCCATAAATAGAAATCAAAAACATCCGCCCACCAACCAACTGATATGATATTCAGAATGACCTGCAGAAAAAGATGGGTTTCCTGTGGCCCTACCATATGGATATTGTGGCCAGCCACTAGTTATTGGACTCTAATAAGATACAAACGATCACCGGTTATACTCAATAGCCAACAACCCTCCTCTCACTTTCCTAATCCTGCCAAGGGTGAATTATATATATCCTCCATTTACTTAAATGGACCTACAATGAAAACCCATATTCAAGTCTTCAGACTTGAGGCATTTATACACCACCACACACAATGTAATCCCCGTCCATTGCCGTGGATGTTCCTAATATATCTGCTACACCTGTCCAGAGTATGCACCAGGAATCATGTAAAGCTTTGACTAGAGATTGTCACCAATCAATTGTTGCCCTGTTGCATTTCATTGAATAGGTCTTTGCCAATCCATTTAAGAGAAAAAAAGAAGAGAGGGGGGGGGGAGGTGCATCTGCAGTGTACTTTCATTAATAGTTTTTGGAAGAGAATATACCAAAGAATGAACCACACTATGTAACCAATCTTATTACAAAACAAACGACTATATCTTTTCCCCTGGATGCTTTCTTCTCAGCCTACATGTAAAGCATAAAGCACGACCTTAGCTTTTGGATAATAAAGCATGATCTTACTCCTACCCCCACAAAAAAATCCACCTAAAACAAGGATCTGAATTTGGAAACAATCATTTGTTTTGCAAGAAATGACAGCTTTTCAGCATCCAGTTCAATGAAATCTATATGCATTGCAAGCTAATTGATCTTGATTAATTAGGAAAAAATGGACATCAGATGAAAATATGCTTAAGCAGAGGGTCTTGTCTTGCATTGTCTAGAATCCACCTCTAAGTGACTGGCGCAACCAATTCTCCAATCTTTATGCGACAGATTAAGACCTTGACTTACCTGAACAGTCTGTTCATTGGTTTTAGAATGTGTGTCAAAACGATGAAGTGTCAAGCCATCTGTCCATTTCTTCTTGTGAAGATTAAGTAGCATTTTTTCCTCAAGTTCATTCTTTCTGTAATTGATGGCAATTGAGTAATAGTGTCTGTTCAGCCCATGGATCAATGCCTAGAAACATGAAGTCAACCCCATGAGATAAGATCAAAACTCAATAATCAAAAAGAATATTATCTGGTCAAAACTCACCTGGATGGACGGTTTGTTGAGATGCCCAAGGTTGGAGGTTGTCTGCCTGGGTTCTTGGCCAAGCATCATGGTTTGTGGGTTGATCAAACGGAAGGCATCAATCACAACCTTCCCTTTGACACTCTGGATGGGATCCACCACTACTGCAACCGCACGCTGATTTAAAGCCTCAAAACTCTGATTTTATAAGAACACAGCACAAGTAAAAGCAGCCTTGTTAACAATTGGATCAAACTGGAAACCTATAAGCAATTATAGTCTAGCAAAAAAAGGACAGGAGAAACCAATCATATGATTATCAACCAAGGTGGAAATATTTAAAATATCTTGAGGTACAACTCTCTGAGTGAATTTCCAAAGCCACAACCTTCAACTGGGGGTGAGCATGATTCCAGGGTAATATCAGGAATTGAAGAACAAGACTGGTCTAGGTTCTGGTGGAATTCAGTCCCGTTCCCAGTCCCAGTTTTTTTTGAACCTGTACTATGTTGTTCGGTTCTCGGTTCCCAGGCGGAAACCGATCTAAACCGGATCGGGATTCAAAAACCAGACCACCTACGTAATGCCCAATCCAAGTCTAATCACAGATCTCTCTTCCAACCACAGATGAGAGCTAAACTCTAGCTCATTTCATTAGTTTGTAACTACAATTTACATGCTCCCTATAAGAATCAAATATAGGGTAAAAGAGATGACCTGCTGAGTATTGATGTCCACACCAGAAAGCCAACATCCAAAGCCAGGATGAGAGTGGTACCAACCTACCACCATCTCTGGTCTGCAATGCAGAACACATAATAGCTTGATGAAAGGGCGTCGATACAAATAAGCAAAGAAGATAGATTGAGAAGTGTCCAATGTCCATCCAGTTAGTAAGAAAAAGCAAATGGGACCAAGTGCGTGGGTGGATAATAAAACCTTCCAGTCTGTTTGAGCATGTCAAGCATGTTGGTCTGGAACACATGATCGACCGCCTCGACACTGACACCGGTACCACTCTGCGGCATAGCAAACACATCGACGACTCGGACGGTGTACTCGTCCACAAACTCCCCAAGCATCAAGCCCATCACTTCCATGGGAACCCCAGCCCTCCCTGGTCGTTCAAATCCCAAGTCCCAATTTAGGGAAAAAGCAAAGACACACTAAAAATGGAACAACCGCAAGCAACCGGCATTACCCATTAAACCGCGCCAACAGAAACCACGAAAGACGAAGCGAGAGAGAGAGAGAGAGAGAGAGGGAAAACTATACCGTGCTTGAGCATCTTGAGGAGGGCGAGGGAGGAGATGTAGACCTGCTCGGATGAATCGAGGGTCGGGGAGTCGGGGGGCGGGTGGCCCAGACCACCTCCGGCGCCGGCGAACATTCTCTGAAGCCTCTCCATACCACCGGACATCCAAGTTCGGGATCAAACCGTTGCTGCTGTGAAGCGATGGAGGAGAGAGGAAGCAGGAGGAGGGGGAGGAGAAGAAGGAGACGAATTTCGGATGTTGGCTTTTGCTGCAAGCCAGCCAGCCGTTTGGGCTGATTCGAAACAATAACGAATCAAATCCACCTAAATGTCGGAACTTTACATCGACCCATGAAGCCAAAAGCACAAATTAAGGAAATCGCGATTTCGATCGAACGAACATGAGGGAGATTTTAATTGAAGTTTTAATTTTTTTTCCCCTTAACTTGTGAAAAGCATCAATGTAATTGACTTTCATATTGGATAATGTAATTGTGATTTTTTTTTTAAATTTTGCATGTCATTGAAATTTTTCTTTATACAACATCCATTATGCGTATATAAAAACAATTAAAAAAAACCTGTAAAAACCCTCTTAGGCAAAGTCCTGGCCTAAGACGGTAAACATAAGAACCAGGCAAAGACAGGAGGGAAACCTCCTGGGCCGAATCTGGCAGGGAGATAACCGTAAAATCCAGGAAAGAAAACCTGTAGAAAACCCTCTTAGGCAAAGTCCTGGCCTAAGACTGTAAACATGAGAACCAGGCAAGGGCTGGCACTCCCCTTAATCGAGGCCCACAGACGATGAAGACGGGAGGGAAACCTCTTGGGCCGAGTCTGGCAGGGAGATAACCGTAAAATCCTGGAAGGAAAACCAGTAAAAAACCCTCCATGGCGAAGTCCTGGCCATGGACTGTAAACATAAGAACCAGGCAAGGGGCTGGCACTCCCCTTAATCGAGGCCCACAGATAATGAAGACAGGAGGGAAACCTCCTGGGCCGAATCTGGCAGGGAGATAACCGTAAAATCCAGGAAGGAAAACCTGTAGAAAACCCTCTTAGGCAAAGTCCTGGCCTAAGATTGTAAACATAAGAACCAGGCATCCTGTAGAAAACCCTCTTAGGCAAAGTCCTGGCCTAAGATTGTAAACATAAGAACCAGGCATGAAGACAGGAGGGAAACCTCCTGGGCCGAATCTGGCAGGGAGATAACCGTAAAATCCAGGAAGGAAAATCTGTAGAAAACCCTCTTAGGCAAAGTCCTGGCCTAAGACTGTAAACATAAGAACCAGGCATTACCCTGCAATGCCTTCCCCGGCCTCTCGACGACTATCGGGCGCGGTACAGGGTAATGATGTCGCCAGTCAAAAGACTGGGTGGCCGGCCTTTTGCGGACTGGCGGGTCCTTAAAAGGCTCGACATCCCTGGAAAGACAGATAGTCCCGGATCCCGGGACGAAAAATATTCCGCCCCATTGGGCGACACGGCCATAATCCCCTTTACGGACACGGCGGCCGGCCACCCAGCCTTTCGACCGGCGACATCATTACCACCCACGCACCCGGCAGTCGTCGAGAGGCCGGGGAAGGCATCGCGGGGTTCAGCCGTGGCTGCCCGTGTCCCCGTAAAAGGGATTGTGGCCGGGTCAGCCAATGGGGTCGGAATATTTTTCGTCCCCCGGATCCCGGGGACTATCATGTCTTTCCAGGATGCTAGAGCCTTTTAAGGACCCTGCTCAGTCCCAGTGCCTGGTTCTTATGTTTACGGTCTTAGGCCAGGACTTTGCCTAAGAGGGTTTTCTGTGTTTTCTTTCCCGGATTTTACGGTTATCTCCCGCCAGATTCGGCCCAGGAGGTTTCCCTCCCGTGTCTTCATTATCTGTGGGCCTCGATTAAGGGGAGTGCCGGCCCGAATACAACATCCATTATGCGTATATAAAAACAATTAAAAAAAAGGAACTCGGTAGCGATATGCACAACCAAATATATATTTACAGAAACATTTATCCATGTTAAAAAGTTGTTTATGCTCAATTCTTTTCTTTATTTTATTTGACAATTGATCCAAAAATTTGCTTAAACTGGTTTTTTTTTAATGGTTTGCTCTCCATGTTAAAAACCATTTATTACTTTCCCAGCTATTTCCTTAGCATTACCTTCATAAGCTTTTCAGCCTCAATTGGCTGATTCTCATGCTAGAGACTGATAAAGTAAACTTGAAGTTTTTTGCGACTCCATAAAATCTACAGCATGTCTCTCAACATCAACTAAAACCGTAAGAAGCACTTTCTCAGTAACCATGCATTCATGTCAATTAACCAGCTAAGGGCTGGGAGGGGGATTTTTTTATTTTTAGGTTTTTTTTGGGGGGGGGGGGGTGAAAACAGTTGCACTCCGGATAGGGAACCAAGATTACCAATTTCTTTCAAGAACAGCTAGCAGAACATCTTTGTTTAGTGATGAATGAGAGATAAATTAAGAATGCTTACACATATCTTATTCACTTTTTGAACAATTAGAATTACACAAATAGAGACATTCTCAACCTCCTACGCGTGGGAAAAGTTAACAAATATAACAACTCGAGTACATTAGCACACTAAGGTATCCAATCAACATGATATTGGACAAGCAACATGTCAGATGTATTAGATCTAAGATGTTAATAAAATTACAAAAAAGCTTATTCAGCCCAAAAAGTCTCTTTCTTATTCCATTGTCGCAACAGTTGGGACATTATCCACCTCGAAAAAGGGAACCTTGGCTAATGATTATATGATCACTTTTTGGTCTCCTGGTGGCACCAAGCCAGCACTCCGTTACAAGTTGAGTGCACTGTCCCTTCTGTATCCAATAAAAAAAAACATTGCGAGTATGCTGTCTTGCAACTAGATGTTAAGGATCTTTCATTCCTCAAGCTTCCTCCGCGCACGACTCATACAAGAGCACTTCCTACATACCAGCTAATATTACCCAATGCATTCCACTTAAGACTTGCAATAACCCAAGTGTCCTCCGTAAGAGGTCAAGTTCCTTCAACAGATTGTCTCAAACTATAAAACTACAGGGAAACTCGCAGCTTATAAATATGATTTTATAGTTTAGAAATACTAGAAAGGCAACTTATTAAAACTGCTTTTGAGTTCAATTGCCAGAGAAAGCCCATAGCATATGCTCTTCTGATTTAGAATCTAGATAACTAGCTCCATCATGATATGTCTAAATAAAACTTCATAGTTTTACAAAGCATCACATGTGCAAGTCCTTGCTGGGCATGATCAATGAGAGATCTCTTGCTCTCTCCTCTTAGGGCTATTGATGTTAGAATGGTGGTAAAGAAACTACCATATCCCCTTCTGCCTGTCCCCATCAACCACTACAGATGGACACATAGCTATGGACATGAGTGTTGTGGTGGTCATTCGACTGACATATGGGATTCTCAAAAAATTTATAATAATGACTTCTTTATCCGATTATATGTAGGTTTCATCACCTAAACTACTCTAAATGTAGACATTCCTCTTAGGCCTAACTGAGATGTACTTTTTGAGAACCATCAACTAGAATCTTAACCAATAACAAACTAACCCTTGTCCTACTCAGCAAATCCGAACTAGATATGTAATCACAATCGAAATTTTCACAAGAACCAAGTGTAATCGCACCTATGACCTAGTAATAACTAACATTTTGGGAAATTACAAATGAACAACATGTTTATCAAATTAACTAATGGAAGGCTTCAAAAGGAGGGGAACAACATAAGGACATAAAAGAATGAAGTAGTTTTTTGTCAAGCAACGACAATAGCCAAAATATGAGTAGTCCCGGTTTGGTAATGCATATGGAGCAATCTCAAGTAACAGAAAGAAGATGATAGCACACCAAGCACTCCCCACCTTGGGGAAAAGATTGGTTAAGAGATTAAGTAATGACAAACTTTGATGTGAAGGATGCTAGGAGCCGCCTATAGCTTGAAGCTCTCTTGTTGGCAGGCATGGCAGCAAAGCTTCCTCCAATGCAATAACACAAGCCAGCATATCTTCCTTTAGGGGCTGGGGAGATTGTAGTTGGGGATCAATTTGATGTTGGTGATCAAGTGCTTGTCTCTCAGACAGTTCCCTAAATGTAAAAATTAAAAAGTCATGAATATGGATTTCTTGGAGTATGAGGAGAAAATTTCAATGAAACTTTCCAATGAGTAGGAGGTCGATTGTAGTGAGGGTCACAAGAATTCCTGCCCATTTAGCTTATTCGGTCCTATATATCAAGAACTCAAAAAAAAAAGGTAATAATATAACTGGGAATTGATGGCTTATTAAAACCCTCATTTGGATATTTAGTAAGATATTTTTTATGAAAAATAATGTGGCTTTTTGCTCCAAAAAAAGTGCTAACTATTTAAACAAATCAGGCTAACCATTCTTCCCTATTCAACACAAACATCAAGGGACTCCTCTTATGTAAGTGGCTTTGTCCTTGTCCAACATTCGTGGACCATCCCATACAGAGACCCAACATTAAAAGAAAACTGAAAGAAGAGGAAATAAATATTTTAGAGTAAATTAACTTCCTTAGGAATATGTTTTCACATCAATTAGTTGGTGTAGCCAACCCCAGTCAAATCTCTTTCTTCAATCTTGGATACTATATCTGCCCATCTAAATCAAGGTTTAAGGGATTTTTATACTTGTATTGCATATTAGACCTTCCCACCCAATTTTTTACATAATGATATTTTCTTTATGCTTTACTTGAAATTATCATGAATAACGTTCTTGATCACTGGTAAATTTTATTTTATTTTTTGAACAAAAGCTAATGCTCTTTTTCAAGTTGTGGAAACGGAAAAAAGAACAATTGTTTTCATGGACGGTGCGCACGAAGGAAGCCTCCACCGAGTTCAAGAAACGGAAATGCTTCTCGTCCCTCCATGCCTCCGGAAGTCGGAAGCAAGAGAGGAGAAGAAAGAAGAAGATGGGGTTCGGTCGGGTTAAGGTTTTTCTGGATCGTACGTTCGAGGGGCTCTCCCCAGACGGTTGGTATAGCTTTACGCTTATATAAATGTAGGAGGGCTGTTTCTTGGAGTCCCTACTTTGGGACTAAGAAAGAATCTTGAGGAGGATCATCTCCCCCAAAAGGTTCGAACTTTTAGTCCAGGTTTTGCGTTTCGTAGCTGAATTTCGATTTGCTGCCATTGCGCGAGAATGGCACATGGTAACAGGTGAGGAGCATGAAAGCAGTGGTAATGTTAGTTCGACTATAGATGTTCCCTTCAAGAATGTGGGATCTTGTGATCCTGTGGATTTGTACTGGGAACTTAGTAATTCTGAAGAGCCCGTGAACCTGAGCCCTGATAGGTGGAAGATCCTCTCGGGAGATTTTTCCTTGTTTTGCGAGTCGCCATGGGCATCTAATCGGCTCTTGCCATCTATAGAGGCATATCTTTTTTCCTAACCGCATCCCGCAAATTCCAAATATTTTTCCTACAAGAAACGCCCGCCAATATTACCATGTTCTTTGGTTTCGCTTGGCCCATGTCGGGATCTTTGTTAAATTCTTGTTCCCCATTATTGTGGAGTTCTGCTTAGAAGAATTCCCTAATGAGATTAAGCGGTTTTGGAGCATGACTGAATCGGTGACTTGACAAAGCCCCACACTTGGTTTCCCTTTGCACGAGCTATGAAAAGAAAGCTAATAGATCATTGTGGTCCAACCAACGGTGGGAAGACATGCAATGCTCTTATTGCAGTCCGCTTAGGTTATTGGCTAAGGAAGTATTTGACAAGGTGAATGCTTTGAGAGTTTAGTCTTCACACCGAGCGAGAAAAGAAGAATGTCCCTTTCTCGAACCATGTTGCTTGTACTTTTGTGGAAATGGCATTGACCGATCACTTATGTGATGTGGCCGTAATTGATGAGATCCGGATGATGGCAGACCCATACGGAGGCTATGCATGGACAAGAGCATTGCTAGGACTTAAGGTCAATGAGATACATGTTTGCGGGGATCCAAGTGTTCTGAATATGGTGAGGAAAATCTGTTCCGATGCGGGGATGAGTTACATGAATGCCACTACGGCGATTCAAGCCATCTTGGTTGTTGAAGCCAAGACGCTCGCGATTTTCACAATGTTCGATTCGGTGATTACTCAGTAGTTGCCTTTTCTTTGAGAAATATTTGAGGTTAAATTGGCAATTGAGAAGCACACCAATCGCCGCTACTTTATGTCTTATATGGTGCCTTGCCACCCGAGACTTGAAGACAGACAAGCTAACTTGTTTAATGATCAAGAAAATGAGTATGATGTCTTGGTTGCAAGTGATGCGGTGGGGATGGGTCTCAATCGAATATCGAAGGGTTGTGTTTTCCACTCTCTTGAAGTATAATGGTGATAAGATGGTGCCAATTCCCGCTTCACGGTGAAGCGGTTGCCCGAAGAGCCGGTAGAAGAGGAAGCTGATATCCCGATGGGCCTTACAACTACATTTGAGATTAATGATTTAGAGTACCTTGTTGAGTGTTTGAAGCAGCCATTAAAAGAAGTTAAGAAGGTGGGTCTCTTTCCTTTCTTTGAGCAGGTTGACCTCTTTGCTTGCCAACTTCCCAATGTTACGTTCTGCAAGCTACTCTAGAAATTTGGTGAAAATTGCCGTCTTGATGGCTCATACTTCTTGTGTCGGCACGACCATATTAAGAGGATGGCAGGAATGTTGGAGAAGGTCCTAGGGCTATCTCTTGAAGATCGCTTCAACTTCTGTTTTGCACCAATGAATGTCAAAGACCCAAAATCAAAGTATCATCTTCTCGAGGTTTGCCACAACTTATGGTCAAAACTTACCTGTTAATATAGCGATGGGCTGCCTAAGGGCTAAGCTCGAAATGATGCTGAGCTTTGGATCTGGAGACCAAACATCAGGTGTTGTCTGTGTATCTGTGGTTGTCTCACCTCTTTGAGGAGTAAACTTTTCCATAAGTTAAGAAGGCATAAGCTATGGCAACAAGCATTGCTGAGTTACTGGGTCAGTCTTTTAAAGTCGCTAATTGGAAACCAGAATCAAGGCAGGCAGGAAAATGAAAGCCTAAAGAGAAGCCTGAACAAAAGGAGGATGGCTATGAGAGACTGAGTCACTCGCGAAAACCTGTTTTCTTTGTAAGTTAACCTGGATTAGTTTTCTTCAAATACTTTTCATGAAACAGGATGATATTTACTCTCCGCCAATCCTTTGTTGTGTATCTCTCTCTCTCTCTCTCTCTCTCTCTCTCTCTCTCTCTCTCTCTCTCTCTCTCTATATATATATATATATATATATATATATATATATATATATATATTGTTGTGTGTATCTCATGTATGTGTTAGTAACACTCTTCTTGAGGGTAAAACCTAAATGATTCCCGAGTATGAAATCTTATCTGTACTTACATTAATGTTCTATTCCTTTTTGTGTACCTGAAGCCAAGTTATGATCTTGCAGAATGTCCTTGTTACTCCTTCAGTATTCCAGTGATGGATCTTAGAAGGCAGATACTTTGGTAGGCAATAACTATTTGATGGGAGTGAAGGAGTGATTGTAAAGTGTATTGAATTGATCTTGTTTGTTCCTAGCTGTATGTGACTGTGGCGACCTCACTGATTTAGTGGTTCATTGACTAGATATTGCTTTAGTGTGAGGGAATCTTTGTTGTTTAATATAAGGCAAACTCATTAAGGCTGTCAGATGCTCTAGTGAGAAGTCGTGACTATATGATGTAGTGCATGTTATAATGGGTAAAAATATGCGGATGGAAACTTTAAGAAAAGACCTTGGGTTTGATGGGTTTCCATTTTAGTGGTGGGTGTTTTTATTGTCTTTGTTGCAGCCGAGTCTTACTTCCATTTGGCATTGGATAGCTCTTAAATATCTCTTCCGGAGATGACTTTTCTTTGTGATATGTACCGTTCTAGACCAGGAACATTGTTCATTTAACTATTTGTTTAGCTTGCTTGTCATGAAAATGAAGGTAAGGTTTTGATGCAGTGTTTTATCTGTTCATAACCTTTAGACGACAAACCTCTTGGTGGTAAACCTTGAGAGTTGTAGCTGTGCAATCGTCCAACGTTGGGCAGCTCTTCACAAAGGCACAACTTTCTGCCTAGTCAAGGTTGGTGCTATTTCCAGTTCATTATTATTTTCTTTGTCAACCTTCAATTAAAAAAAAAAAAGATTGCTTTTCTTTGTCATACAGGAGAAGACAGAATAAAGTCCCGGAAATTCCACATTCTGAGAAATTATCTACATGGTCACGTGCAGGTATTACAACTCAGCATCGTAGCCTATTTGTTGGCACCTCCAATGTAGTTTCTATTATGAATTTTTCATAGCTTTTCGCAAGAATCACTACTCCATTTCCTATTAAAGTGCCAGATGTAGCTCGGTGGCAACATATGCAATTTTCTTTATTAGTTTGGATCTGCAAATCATGCCATAATTAGGGTAAGAGAATGGTCGTTGCTTGCTGTTCATTCAGCTGATTGAATGGAGGACCTCTGGGACTCACGTATGCCTAAGATGGCAGGATGGTTGTCATCATTGTGGCTCTGCATCTTTGTATGTTAAAATGACCCATCAGATAAGCCGGTGCAGCTTCTGCAGGAGATATCCAATGACGAGGAGTTAGAGATTCACGACCTGAATACAAAATTTCTACCATATAGCTGTAGCAGTTTCTGTGAGCAGGCTGGTGAAGGGTGCTTTGCTTCAATTAGAGAGAGATAAAATTTCGATGAAATATTCTGACTGTCAAATTATCTCCAACCAATATTTCTTAGTAGCTTCTGTCTCGAAATGCCCATGAAAAGAGTGCTTTGTACTGTAGGACAATGGGAGAGAATAATCCACCAAAATAGTGATGCTTCAGATGTTAGATGTATGCCCTAAAGCTGCTATGTAATAGTTACATATTAGGGATTTCAATTGTACATATAAGGATTATGTTATTTTAATTAATCCTTTATTCGTTTAGTTAATTAATGTACACATGGTTGCAACGCACATGATATGTGCATTGCCTTTTATTAGTAATAAAATAAAATATAATAAAAGCTTAAAGCTTCGGGCACATGGTCAGCAGTTGCTGACCATCATGCACAGAGATCGTGCATGAACGGTCAGCAACCGCTGACCGTTCTTGCACGATGGTGCATGATCGTGATCAGCAACGGTTGCTGATCCCACGATCAGCAACCGTTGCTGATTCGTGAAGGCTTTAAGAAATTAAATGCCGCAAAAAGGTTGAGAAAAATCAGAAGATGCTTTGCTAAAATAGAGAGCAAAGTGTGTGCATGTTTTTGTGTCTTTGAGACGCAAGAAAGAAGAGCATTATCTCTTTCGGGCCGTGACTATTATACATCAAGAATACGACGGATTATTTCCACGTGATTGCTAGCATGATCGAAGTGGTGAATATCCGAAAGTTCTCTCTTCTGTTCAACGTTCGTTGTTGGTGTGTTTGAACTAGAGGTCCGACACTTGTGGGACTCGAACTGTAGAACATCTGAACCGACTCGTTTCAAAGCGCGCTTCGAGAGGTATTTCGTTTAACTCCCTTTTATGTTTAGATTTTTGATTAAAACACACGAACAATGCCTTAGGAGAATCATATGTAATATATATCTTTGTTTTCTTTGCGTTCATTTCGTTAATTTCTCTTATACATGATTCTAGAAACCCCAACATCAGATTTGTTCCTTGCAAGAATAATGTGCTAATTTGTTGTTTTCCCCATGCTTTGCTTGAGGCTATGCACATGCAGAGGATGTAAGAGGTGGCTCTGATTATCTTTATTGCTCGGAATGAACAAATCTATCTCTGCCACATGGGAGGCTTAGTTTTACCTTAAGATACTATGTGGATCGTAACTAAAGCAGCATGGCGTTTGAGCAACTAGTCAGACCGGGCTTTGTGGATGGATAGCTCATATTAGTGCAACAGAGTGTCTCTCATCATCAGTTTGGGTCTGATCATCCTTCGTTAGGATTCATTCCATCTTTCTGATATTTTCCTATGTGCTTATATCCTCCTATCCAGTTGTTCTCATCAGCATGCTTTTGGACTTTTGAGCGAGGTTGTATTCTCTTAATGAGAATCATGTTAAGTTTGGTTTTAATATGGTATTTGATCGGATCGTCTCTCTTTTAATATTATAATTTTTCGTTTTAAATTTCCTCTGGTTGAGGAGCAATCTGTGTTGGAGGATTTACCTCAAGTCGACCATGTCTCGGAGTCAAAGATTCAATCTTAAATGCTTTAAATCTTGTGTAATTAAGTCATTTTGATGCACCATTTGACCCACTTTTTTTGATGTGGTGGGGAGGGATCTCGTGTGTTTTTAAAAAATTATTATTTTAAATATATATGGTGCCGTACTTGAAGCCATGTCGGATAATAAGTTGATTGGTAAAACTCAAAAACCAAAAGAAAGTGTTGGCCGTAGTCTTCATGCCAAAGACCTTGATATTGCATTTGAAACTTGAGTGCAAGCACCGACGTCTTAAGTTTTGCTGTTGTAAAACTGCAGGCCTAGAAATGAGAATTGTTGATGGTGGTAATGTAGATTGGAATGAGAGGGACAAGATCGATACGAATCAATCCCATGGAAGAGTGATTTGGGAAGAAATGTTCGGATTTTTCGCACCTAAGATTTGAAGAGTTTAGGGACCCTCAAAGGAATTTTGCCAATATGTCCTCGAAATGGACGAAACATCTAAATTCATGCCTTAAATTCAATTGTGTTTTGATAACGTGCAATCATCTTTACATGTATTGACAACCGAATTTTTGTTGATATTTTAAATATCCATTTATTTTGCAAAAGTTTAAAAGTTTATAAAAGATGAAAAGCCAAAAGATTGGAAAATGAATAAAGTGGACCAAACAAAAAGTGAATAAAAAAGGAAATAAAAAATAAGTGAAGATATTAATAATAAAAAAAGAAACCAAGTGGGCCGACATGTTCGGCCCACTCATTTAATAAATCTTTGGGCCCAAGACACCCAGCTTCCCGTTTCCCTTATTTTCTTAGGCCCATCAACAACAAAAAGCAAAGCTCGGCCCCCAATCCCTCCCTCCTTTTTTGCGTGCGCACACATAACCTATGTAGCACGGACACTCTCCGGAAGCCTTCGTGTCGTGTCCAACACTCCAACACGTGTCCGACACGCGGTCAACGAGTGTCGAAAAATCCAACATGTGGTCAACTCTTTCCGACACTCTCCGACACGCGAGTCTAGAATTCCAACACGCGATTCCGACATGCACGGGGTCAATTTTAAAAATTTCTAATACTTGAGGGGTCAAAATATAAATATACACAAAAGAAGTAATAAAATTGCTATAAATATACACGAACGGGGTCAATTTTTTTTTCAGTTTTTTTTTTTAGAATTGTTTTAAAAGTCTTTTACTATGAAAGAAGTAATAAAAAAAATGCTATATATGATAAATAAATAAATTTAAAAATATCATTTCAGCATTTTTCTTTAAACAATGTTTTTTCCTCTAAGTTTTGTGTATTATTGTAACAAATTAAAATAATGAATGATATTATTTAATATTTTTCGTGTAAATTAATTCTAGATTATTATTATTATTATTATTATTATTATTATTATTATAATTATTATTATTATTATTATTATAATAAAAAATATTGTGTTGAAACGTGTCGAAATTCTTTATTTTTAAGAAATGATGTGTCGGCGTGTCGTGTCGTATCGTGTCGCGTGTCGCGTGTCCATGTAGGTGCTACGTAGCACATAACACGCTCATTCACACTGTTGCTCACCCCTAATGTTGGTCAAGTAATATCAACGATTCATTTAGTTGACTGCACCTCAACCTTCATTACCACCATCAACAGTTCTCATTTCTAGGCCTCAGTTTTACAACAACAGAACTTAAGACCTCAGTGTTTGCACTCGAGTTTCAAATGCAATATCAAGGTCTTTGGCATGATGACTATGGCCAACACTTTCTTTCAGTTTTTGATTTTTACCAATCGACTTATTATCTGACATGGCTTCAAGTACGGCACCATATATATTTAAAGTAATATTTTTTTTTTAAAAAACACACAAGATCCCTCCCCGCCACATTTAAAAAAGTGGGCCAAATGGTGCATCAAAATGACTTAATTACACAAGATTGAAAGCATTTAAGATTGAATTACATGTAGCCAGATGCTTAAAACCATTTGTGCAATTTTTTATTAGATTGTTACATGTCTTCTTCAATTAGTCTATTAGTTGACACTTATTTTTAATTTCTTTCTTCAAAGGAATGAAAACCTCATGATACTTAATTTCAAGGAGTTATTGAATTTAAAGTTGAGTTTAAACACAGATTATACGGCCCGAGACTGTAATAAGTTTTTAAGGAGTCGAGAAGAAACGTCATCATCCAGCGTTATCAAAGCGACTGATTCAAACTGCTTTCAATGTCATTCGGTTTAGCCAATTCGGTCCTCGAGCTTTCTTCAGGAGGAAACCCAATTGCGACGATCTGCTTGGCAATCAAATAAATTTCTAAATGAAATGTTCCCTCGCTGGTGTTCGTACCGATTTAATGTGTGAGCTGAAGAGGATTTTTTTTGCTGCCTTTCTTCTTTTTAGACACATTGCTGTTAGGTAATATTAAAATATAATAGGTGTGCCATGCACGATGTGCACATTCTAACGCCAACATAAAAAATCTAAATTTTGATTAAAAAGCCTCACCACCCAATTGATATAAATACTAAGGCTGCATTTGTTTTCGTTTCTTTTTTCTGTTTTTAAACAACTTTTTTTGTTTTTTTTTCCCGTGAACAAAAAAGGAACAGAAACGCGTTTGTTTGCGTTTTTGTTCCAAAACTATTTTTTTGTTCCCAGAAACACATTTGGAACAGAAACAAGAAACAAAAAAATGTTATTTCTTATTTTTGGAACAAAATTTAGAAACACTTCTCTCTTTTTTCTTCTTATTTTCTTTTTCTTTTTCTTTCTTTTTTCTTTGGTCGGTCGCAGGCCATGGCCAAGGCCGTTGAGGGTCGGCGACGCCGTCGAGGGCCGGCGACCTCGCCGGAGCGTCGCCCGCCCCCGCGAGGCCGAGCGTCGCTGGCCCCTGGCAAGGCCGACCTCGCGCTGGGTTGGGCAAGCTCGATCTTGCTCAAATCTGGCGAGCTCGACCTTGCCGGGGGCCGGCGAGCCTCATCGTGGCTGTGCGAGGCCGCCGGCCCTCATCGGCCAGTCGCCGGCCATGGCCGGCAACCAACCAAAAAAGAAAAAAAAAAAAAAAGGAAAAGTAAATAAGAAAATAAGAAAGAAAATAGAAAAAATAAAATAAAAATATTTAAAAATTAAAATAAAAAAATTATACAAATTTACCAAACGTATTTCTATTCATTTTTTAATTTCCGGAACAAGTTTACCAAATGCGTTTTTCTATTAAAAAATTGTTCTCCGGAACAAAACACTTTTTTCTATTTTTGGAGAAACAAATTGAGATGGGTTAGTTTATTTTTCCCTTTTGATCGAATTCGTCGTTTCTGGTAGGACATCGGCGAGTCTTCAGCACCTGATCGCTTAGAAATGAATGGAACCGTTGATGTTAACGCTTGTCCATGTATTTACCTTTTCATATCTGCTTCTGGTTCAGATAAAAAAAAAAAAATCTGCTTCTGGCTCTTCATTGATGATTTCATTATGATGCGATGACAGAAACTAATGCCCTTCAGAATCTAAACTATTGCCCACTTACACCAATCCTCTTTTCTAATCTAATTTTTTCCTCCTTTTTTCTTTCTGTCACTCCCCTTTTTTTTTATTTTTCTTTTCCTATTTTCCATTATTCCTTATTTTCTCTTCCCTTGCGCTGTCCATCATCTTCTTCCCGAGAACGACTTCTTCCCTGCGAACCTCCTCTTCAACTGAATCCCACCATTTTCTCATGAGCCCTTGCCGGCGCTCAGGCCACTGCCGAGCCACCACCTGGCGTCGATCGTTTAGCATGACAACGCTAGTCACCGCCCGCCAATCACTCGATCGCCGGCCGTCCCTTGCCGGCCATAACCGGACCTCACCGGCGACTTCAATGTCGCCGAAACACGTGATACAAAACGGCATCCATTCCAACAGAACGAGCACACAAATGAGTGGATAGGAAACTAACCATGGCGGTCTCTAACCGCGGGCTTCTCTGGCTTAAGGAATGGCATCTCCGGCGGCGAGGCGGTCACGGCCAACTCGAACGATGAGGAATATGCCACCAAAAAAATCAAAGAAAATGCCGATTCAGTCTCAGTTTAGTGACTCAACCCGACCCAATTAATCAGACTTTCAGAAACCAAAGCATTCATAACGGACAATGAACGATGAGAAACCGCAAAAGCCTCGCCTTTTTCTCCACGGCAATCCCACCCAGAATCCCAAAAAACTCAAAACTTTTCAATTTTCCCGCACGGACAAGACAGAGACAGAGACACCCATATTCAAGAAAAAGCGTCCGCGCATACAGAGACGGTACCTTGTCCAGACGATGACGACCCAACCGGGCCGCGAGAGACGAGGGCGTGATGATGGTGGCGGCGGCCGTCGCCGTTCAACCGTGGGCATCGCCGGCAGTGCTCGCTTTCTCGTCACTCGCTTCGCGAACGCTAGAGAGAGAGAGAGAGCTTTTCTTGAGCGGCGACTGTCCTCTGCTTTTTAGATCGGGAAAAAAAAAGGCAAAAAGCTTAATGACTGCACCGTTACGCTTCCTGTAGGTTATCATTACAGATAATAAGAGGCCGTATCGTAACTTCTTTTAACTACATTATAGATTAGGAAGTTATTTCGAATTCAAAATCCATAACCGTTTGTGATAACTGCTTTTAGTGGGATATAAAAGCTCACTTTATGATCTTTGTAACGCACACTCGCACAAATTAATGATAGCACGTTTTTTTTTCTCTAATTTCCTCACAAATTTACATTACTTGCAACCTTTCAAATCTGGTATTTGCATGTATATTTTTCCTTTTGACATATCGTCCCATTTATATTCCAGTCCAAAATTAGCAAAGGACCCTTAAACAATTTTGTTTATTCAATTTGATCATCTCCTTTTGAATAAAAAAAATCATAAATTTCGATACATTTGTAACAAATCAATGGTAAAATTCCAAATGGGTATATCTATCAACTGTTACATACCATTTATTTAATGAAAATTAATATAAAATACATTTATAATAAGTGTAATAGTTTTAACCCTAGATAAATTACCCCTAAGTCATATTGAATCACTGGACAGACGAAGAAGAGGAAGGAAGAATGAGCGTGTTCGGAGGAGATAGGCTGGGCAAGAGAAGCCCAAAGATCGGAAGAGAAGAGTCGACGATCCGGCCGTGGAAAGCCTCGACGCCTCCTCCTACGGAAGCTCTCCTCCGCGGGTTCGCCGCCTCGTTTGCCCCGCGCCCCGTCCTCGATTCGCTCTCATGCTCTCCGTGCGTCTCCGGTCTACGCTTGCTCGCCAACTTCTATCGCTCAATCAATTTTTATCTTGTGGGTCTGTTTTGTCTTGATAGGCTGGAGGATTGTAGCGGTTCTGCTAGATAACTTGCTTGTGGTTCTGTTTTGTCTTGATTGGTTTTCGGTTTGATGAGTTCTTTGGAGGATTTTAGCGTTTTTGCTAGATAGATGAGACAAGTTATGGGTCTGACTGGCCATTTGATCCCAATAAATCTAGTTGTCGGGATGGGAAAATGTGTGATCAATGTCTTTTCCGTCCAGTCCCCGGAATTTCGGGGTTGGCCTCGGTTGGAGAACTGTGCCATGGCAATGGCAGGTACTAACTAAATTGCTTGTCCTGCTTGTGATGTTTTTTTTTTTTTTTTTTTCTGCTATGTTATGTCGGTTGTGCATGAGACAATGTGGATTTTCCATGTCTTATCTGCAAATGATGAGTTGCTTTGTTTCGTGGTGATTCAACTCGTTTATGCTTCACTATAAGAAAGACATTAGAATAAGAAAGCTTGGATTTTAAAGAATTGAAATACATTTAAGTGGAGGTTTGCTGGATGTTTGAGAAGCCGATGGTCACTACATGTATGGATCATTATAGTTTTCTGCTGCACAGATTGTCTTGTGAATGTAGATCCTTTAGATATTTATTAGTTTTGCATGTTGATATTCTTTTATTATGCAGATACATTGCAAGGGGTCACACCACCATGTTGCATTATCGAGATTGAAGGAGAGAGAATTGAAAAAAGAAGGATGAGATCGACAAGAGAATAGCCTTGTCTGATTGTACTGTTAATACTGGCACCGGTACTTCTATTTTAAACAGGACAAAAAGTAGACCCTTGATTGAGGAAACAAGAATGGCCATTTTTGATAAGGGAAACACTAGACAAGACGTCCATAACAATGATCACAGTGGAAAAATATGTGGGAATCTCCATGGTAATCAACCAAAACAATCCAAAGAGCATAGGCACCTGCAAAAAAATAAAGAACTATATCCAAAAAAAGTAATGACCCTTGAGTGATGAGCTTAGAGGTATAGCTCCTGTTTGAATGTCCAATGGATGTAATTCTTGCATCAGTATGGAGCTTAGAGGTATAGCTCCTTTCATAAAACTACTTTCGGTTGTTCAAATATTTGGAATTTGAGAATCCTTACTTTGGTATGATAAACAATTTCATGAAATTAATATGGACTGTTCTAAAGACTTAAAATTATTTGATGATTATTAGACGTTAATATTTAGATATTCTGACAATTCGGGTATTCATGACGACGACCAACGCAACAACAACGTGTGAAATGAAAGTTGAAGCTGCTCCTCCTCTCTCTTTTGAGACCTCCTTCGTCAGGGTCTTCTAATCCCCTTTTATCGAGAGCGTCAGTATGGAGTTTTCATATATTTGAGTGGACCACCTAAGCGTCCGTAGTCCCCACGGATGACGTCACAAATCGTGGCCCGGTGACGCAAGCAAGGCATCCATCTTCTATTTATGTGTGCGAGTATGTGTGTGTGCGCAAAAAAGGAGGGAGGGATTGGGGGCCGAGCTTTGCTTTTTGTCGTTGATGGGCCTAAGAAAGTAAGGGAAACGGGAAGCTGGGTGTCTTGGGCCCGAAGATTTATTAAATGAGTGGGCCGAACAAGCTGGCCCGCTTGGTTTCTTTTTTATTTTATTTTATATTATTAATATCTTCACTTATTTTTTATTTCCTTTTTTATTCACTTTTTGTTTGGTCCACTTTATTCATTTTTTTCAGTCTTTTGGCTTTTCATCTTTTATAAATTTTTAAACTTTTGCAAAATAAATGGATATTTAAAATATCAACAAAAATTCAGTTGTCAATACATGTAAAGATGATTGCACATTATTAGAGCACAATTGAATTTAAGGCACAGATTCAGATGTTTCGTCCATTTCGAGGATATATTGGCACAATTCCTTTGATGGTACCTAAACTTCTCAAATCTCAAGTGGGAAAAATCCGATCATTTCTTCCTAAATCACTTTTCCATGGGATTAATTCCTATCGATTTTGTCCCTCTCATTCCGATCATAGGGCAAATCAAGGAAATCTGCTTGGAGGGGTTTAAATCCTACGTGACGATGCTAGCACGGCATGTGTGAACTGGGGTTGTGATGCTTTTTTAATCTAAATTTGAGTTTTTTGTGTTATTGTTAGAATATGCACATTATGTGCACGATGCTGGCATGACACGTGCACAGCACAGTTATTATATTTTAGTATTACCTAGCAACAACGCATCTAAAAGGAAGAAAGGCAGCAAAAAGAGTCCGCGTCCGCTCACACATTAAAGCCAAGAAAGAAGGCTTTTCTCGATTCTCCTTTTTGTTCCCCTTTGTTGTTTTCGCTTTCTTGTTTGGGAGGAAAGAACATAATCATCCCTCTTCTACGGATCCTCTTGTATTTTGGATTCCTCCACATCAGTGTTGATCGGACAATATTGGCCTTTACTAGTTTGCTCAATTTAATAACCATACTTGATGCAGGCCTTTCCCCAAAAAACCCAATTCTCTTTGCAATAAAATGGATGGAAAAAAAAAAGAACTACGAAAATGAAAAACGTTCTGGGACACTAACAAAGGCCACCGATGCAACTTGGGAAAAGAAAGAACAACAAAAAAAGAACCAGGGAAAAGAAAACAAAAACCAGGTATTTGTATAGATGTATATTTCATGTAGAAAGATAAACAAGAATAAGTCCCATTTATTTAATTATCCATTCCTTGCACTTATTATTTAATATATATAGTCACTTAGATACACTAAATATAATTATATACGAATTATAATTATTCTAGGATATCTTTCTAACAATAACAAGTATAAATATTAAATCGAGGTACCCATTCTATGAAGGATGAGAACCAACTAGGTAGCATCTACATAGAGAATTCAAGTATTGTATACGTCATTAGTCCAATCCTTTGTAGGAACTACCCGTAATAACGAACTTAGAAATGAAGAGTAAATTGAAGAAATGACCTTAAATCTTTGTTACTAACCCCTAATCAAATTGTTTGGGATTTAGAAGTGAAAGAAATCATTTTATCTACTAATACTGGACAAATTTGCGTGTTACCAAATCACACGCCTATTGCCACAATTGTAGATATAGGTATTTTGAGAATACGCCTTAATGACCAATGGTTAACAATGGCTTTGATGGGTGGTTTTTTGCTAGAATGTTAATAATACGCCTTACTATTGAAATCTGATTTTTAACTGACGCATCATTAAAATTAAAAATTTGAGAATAAGATTTTTGATTGCGATAGAGCTTGTTTCTCAACTAAAAAGAGTCATTTAATACTTTGTCCAGTATTAGCACCGCATTTTCCTTTCTTTTTCACTTTTACCTGAAAATTCAAAACGTTGACTTTTAAGTTTACTTTTTGATCACTTTACCTGATATTTTTCTTTTATTTTTCGGGCTCATCAAAATGATGTCTAGTGTGGATAAACCACAATTTACCTGGTGGAGAATGTTCAAATCAGGGCCATTAAGATATCAAGAATAGACAAAAGAATTAAGCCTATGCCTTTCAACTTACAAACCAAATCTAAGATGGCTTGGTTTGTGACTACAACATTGTATTTTTTTTTTTATATTCACGTCATTGAGGAAAAAAATATTGGAGCTAACAATATAACTTAAAGGGAGGCGAATAGATTGTTTGAAAAACTCAAATAATTGAATTAATAGGTAACCGTTAATTTGAAAATAATCGAACTATCATGTTAGGGGATACTCTTTTTTTTTTCTTTGGCTTGTAAAAGTGATGTCCAGTGTGGATGAACCACGGTTTACTTGGTGGAGAATGTTCGAACTAGGGCCACAAATTTTGCCCACTGTACTAGTCATCATGCTCCCTCCCCCACAATACAAACGCAAAGCCCATGATTAGGAATGTTTCCATGCATTACATGAACTAATTAGGATACTTAGAACATACTAGAGAATTGAGCTTGTGTATTTTGACTTGCAAACATAATCTAGGATTGCTCGGTTGATAACTCGCACCAGCTTATTATTATTATTATTATTATTATTATTATTATTATTATTATTATTATTATTATTATTATTATTATTATTATTATTATTATTATTATTATTATTATTATTATTATTATTATTATTATTATTATTATTATTATTATTATTATTATTATTATTATTATTATTATTATTATTATTATTATTATTATTATTATTATTATTATTATTATTATTATTATTATTATTATTATTATTATTATTATTATTATTATTATTATTATTATTATTATTATTATTATTATTATTATTATTATTATTATTATTATTATTATTATTATTATTATTATTATTATTATTATTATTATTATTATTATTATTATTATTATTATTATTATTATTATTATTATTATTATTATTATTATTATTATTATTATTATTATTATTATTATTATTATTATTATTATTATTATTATTATTATTATTATTATTATTATTATTATTATTATTATTATTATTATTATTATTATTATTTTACTATTACTATTATTATTACTATTATTACTATTATTATTATTATTATTATTATTATTATTATTATTATTATTATTATTGAGGAAAAACGTGTTGAGATTAACAACATAACTTAAGAGTGGTGAATAAATTATTTGCTAAACTCCACAATTTTTTCTTGTGGAAGATAGCAAGTTATATCTAGACAGTACCAGAGACCAAGTTGAAAGTATCAAGCAGGCCAATGCAACTATTAGATAGATATAGATGATAATGAGCAGATATAAAATAATATGCAACAATTTATAGCAGTTCAACTTTGTTCCCAAACGTATGTTTGCATTCTTGAATAACAACCTTAACATGGACAGATTCTAGTAATCTTCAAAAAAAGTTACAATCGTGCAACTCCTATTACAAAATAGATCTCACTATCAAAACGCAAGTACTACTATTACTATTGTACACTTTATCTTATTATTGATTACAATATCGCAAATCACAAGAAGGAAATTTCGATCAAGTAGTAGCACAATTTGCTAAACAGAGAGATGATGATAACAAAACCAGCTTTATTTATTTATTTTATCCAACCCGTTTAAGCTACATTGTTCTTCTTTACGATGTTAACACCTGAATTTAAATTGACAAATTAAATATCATCTTTTTACCTAAGACCAATTAAGACCCATTACGTCTACCCAAATTGGTGTCTTTGCCCAATTACACAAAATCAGACTCAAGCCCTCTCTCAAGCCCATCAAGAATAAGAGGCCCAAAACTCCAATCCACCGTTCCTTGCATTTCTCTCATTCGGCCCAGCTCATTCCCTGCACTTCTCTCGTTTATTCGAGGCTGAAGAAAACTAATGCACAAAGAAGGAAGCAGGCGTTGCTTCGCGCCAAAGGTGGCCTCACATGAGACGTTCGAAAAGGAGGGAGCAAAAGAGGGCGTCGTTCTTGAGCAAAGGGGACGCACACAGAGAAGAGAGGAGAGATCTGGAGCTCAGAGGAACAACGAATGAACCTCCATTGTTGATCATCATGAGCTCCAACTCCACTATTAGTAAGGATTTTAATTTTCCTTAGCCTCGGTTTTTCCATCATCCCTCCATTAGAGCCTTGGGTTTCCATTCTCAAGCGACGTAAACCCCTCTCTCTCTTGCTAGCTGTCGCTAGAGGATGTCGGAGGGATTCGCAAAGGAGGGTGAGAAAGAGGTGAGCGCGATTTTATCAAAAAAAAAGGGTGTGATGATTTTATCAAAAAAAAGGGCGTGAGTTCTTCTCCTTCTCGGCAGATTCCCATCCGACGCCCTTCGGAGACCTCCATTAGTGGCCTCCAACCTGTAATCGGTCATGCCCTCATGTGACACAATCGAGGGCTATTGATCGTTAGATCCATTTAATTAACCCATAGTTCAATTAGGAGGTGGCCGAATTTAATAGAATTGCATAAGTGGTACAACATGGGTGATGCGGGTGGCAAGATCAGCAACTCCGCATTGTCGTGGAGTGAAGAGTAGCTTCATCGTCAACACAGCTAGACTAGAGAAGCAGCATTGTCAAGGTTGATGACAGTGAACTCGGCACAGCAGGCCTTGCAGCTCGTCGACAAGTTGTCGTGGATGATGATAGCATGACGGTAGCGATGGCGTGGGTCTCGGCCAAAGCTTGGCCAAGGGAACTCTCATTCTCTCCTCTCTCCTTTCTCACATATATTGAATTGTGTGGCCTTCCCCCTTCCTTTGTCTGTAGTGAGATAGCTTTTATAAGTGAGAGGACTAGGGCTCTCAAAGAAAGAGCGTAGACTTTCTTTCCTATTGTGAGCACTTTTTAAAACATTTCATTTTCTTCTTCACCCTTTTTCCTTTCTACTCACGCATGTTCAGAATATCCCTTTCCTTGTTTTAATATAGCCAAATATATGCCTCATGCTGACCGAGAATGTCTTAGCGCACTTGCCTTTCATTTTTCTATTTTTATTTTCCATATATTGCAAGAATATATAGAAAATCAAGTGCCATATCATGGAATATTGAAAGAATAATACAAATCCTTTCCGAAATGTACTCATCTCCCAATAAATGAATTACAAGGTCGGCAAAATTATGTGTCAACAAATACTTCTTAATTCAAAGATAATAGCATTATATTCAGAAATATGAGATTTAAGAGAAGCACATTCAGCCATACAAAGGATGATGAGTTGTTTGATCCTCCACCGATTGATGAGGGATTTTTTTTTTTAAGTACTCCTCAATTTATTCCATAAACCTGCAGCAATTTTCTAATCTAGGATCTCCTATAGAACTTCATTTGTGAGACACAATGAAATAGCAGATAGAGCTCTTTCATCTAATTTTTCACACATTTCATCTTATGTGCTTTCCAGTTTCTTCCCTTTTCCAAACAAAGTCTTCTTCAAACCCTACTACATAAGAATAACCAACAAACAAACTTGCCATAGGTTGAAATTGCCACTCCCATCAAAATTCTCGATATCAAATCACGTTGTTGAGCTTGAAGTCATAACCAAAAGATCTAGAGAAAATACAATAAATAAATAAAGGACCTAAGGCTCTAAAACTAGATTTGTTATGGTGAATACGAAAACTATAACAAAATTGAAATCGAGAAGAATAGAGGAATGCCGGATTTTATGTGGAAAGCCTTGTGGAAAAAACCAAGAGAAAAAAAAGAAGAAGAAGCAAAATCCACTATAGAAATCAAAGATTACAAAAGCTAGCTCTAAAAAGTTTAGACTATTTCTGTCTCAAATTTTTATATATAGATAAGAATCAAATCTGAAGTAGGAAACCTCATTTTATGAAACCTTCTCCCACTACGAAAACCATTCAATAAGGAAATCTATTCAAAATAGGAAATCTACTTGAAGTAGAAAGCTTTCCTTTTCGAGCTCAAACTTGAGACATATCTAATAACTATATATTAAACCAAAATATTAAATGAGATTACACAAACCTTGACTTACCTAAGATATCGGGGAGATCTCAGCAAGGGCAAGGGCAGCTAAGGGGCTAGACAACGACCTCGCAGAGTAGCACAGGATGGTAGTGGTGGGGGTTATTGAGACTAGAGTTGTGGTAGATGGGTGTTGCAGGTGGCCCGCTGGCATTGCTGGACTGATGGCTGCCGAGGAGTCACTCAAAAGCTTGCAGAGATTGGATAAATTGATGACTTTGTTGCGAGCACTAGAGTTGCTAGTCAGGCACCTAAAGGCTACAATGTTGTCGTGCGGAGGCGACCGTAGATGGGTTTAGGTGTGCCTAGATCTGCTGGGAGTCGGTCACACAGTGGTCTTGGCATGACATGGAAATTATCTAGACTTAGGAACAATGGCTCCTTTGGCGTGGGTGCAAGGACGGCAAGATGTTTTGGATTACGGCTAGGCTACCATAGGTAACGTTTACTAGGACCTTGGGGAGTGACAAAAGTTCTACTAAAGCGTCGATGGAAGTTAGGCGCAAGAAATCACGGCTTTGAGAAATCAACACAGCTGGACATCGAGCGAGGTTTGCTTCACTGATGAGGATAGTGCTAGGGTGTAAAGTGTAGCAGCGAACTTCAATAATGCTGCAACTGGCAAATCGCAACGTTGGAGGGGTGATACGCAATCATGCACGGAACCGAGAGGTTTGATGGTCAATCTACCATGACTGCAAGAGCTTTAGGTCACTGAGAGCAAGGACAAAGACCAATAGGTGCAATGGTTATGGATTAATCTATTTGATAACATCAGTTAGAGGTGGCAAAATGGGTCTTAAACCCATATATATGATCCATTTTAATCATAAATGAGTAATGTATGGGTCACTTATTTTTTAAAGAAACTAGTTAAATAGGTTTTCAAATTGAAGATTTAAGATAAATGGCTCTTAAATTGATTGGACTTAGAACCAATTTTCAACTAAAGCCTCAAAATATTTCTCCTCCCTCTTTAATTTTATAAAAATATCTTTTATAAAAATCGAAATTATAATTATTTTTTATATTTCAATTTTCTTTCTTTTTTTTTTTTTTTCTTTCCTTTTTTTTCCTTTCTTCTTCCTCCTTCTTTAGCCAGTGGCCAGCATGACGATGGTCGGCAACTGACCAGGCGAGACTCAAGCTCACTGGCATCGAGCAAGCTTGAGCTAGTTGCATTTGGCAAGGTAGAGACCTCACCAATTGTCGTCAAGGCTCGAGCTGGTCGGATCCTATGAGGCAAAGGCCTTGCCAAATGTCTGCAAGGCTCGAGCTCAGCCAACAACGATGTGGCTCGAACCTCACCGACGTCTAATGAGGCTCAAGCCTCAACGATCGGGCGAGCCTCCACCGGTGTGGCTCGAACCTCGCCGATGTCTAACGAGGCTCAAGCCTCAACGATCGGGTGAGCTGGAGGCTCGCCTATGGAAGGTTGTTGATCGTTGTCATGGCCGACAACCAGCTAAAGAAGAAGAAAAAGAAAAAAGAAAAGAGAAAAGAAAAATTATATTTAAAAAAATACAAATAATTAAAAAAATTATTTTTATAACCTATTTTTTAAAAAATAATTAAAAATTCTATTTTTAAAAAGTAAAATTAAAAAAATATAAAATTGTCCATTAAATTTGAATTGCATAAAAGTATTTTAGCAATACCATTTAAAAAAAATCATAAGAAATAAGCTTTCATAGGTTTAGTTAAATGGGTTAGGTCAGGTATGGGTCAAAAATTTTATACTATAATAAATGGGTCATAAACAGGTTAAATGCGTTGATTTGGGTTGAACCATTTGTGACTTGACCCAAACCCTACTTGACCCATCCATTTAACAGGTCTAACGTCAATAGGGAACAATGTTCCCAAAAATAAAACTAGAATAGAATCAAAAAGTAGAAAAAATTTATTTCATTATTCCCAAGGAAAATTCTAGAATCAAGTCATTTTCTCTTCTTTCTCCCTCTTTTCTTTTCTTCTTTTTCTTTTCTTCCTCTTCCTCCTCTAGTTGGTTGCTAGGCGAGGTCAACCTAGCCTTGGCTGGGCAGGGCTCAACCTTGCCCAGATGGGGTCAGGTCTCATTGATGGCTAGGCAAGGCTCCCTCATGGCTAGTGAGGTTGCTAAATCTCGTCTAGCCGATCGCGAGCTATCGCGAAGGCCCGCTAATGACTAGAGTAGGAAGAAGAAGAGAAGGAAAAAAGAAAAAAAAAAAAAAAAAAAAAATTCTTAAAAATTATTTCAAAATTAAAAGAAAATTTTATGTCACAAAAAAATTTGAGAGTTGTACCGATCGTATTCATGTTCTTTTTCTATTTTGAAAATAAAATGGATCCTCAAAAACTTGTCCAAGGAACTAAAGCAAAAATAAATAAATAAATAAATAAAAGAAATTTTTTTTAAACGATAATTAATTTTAGGGACGAAAAGATTACCAAACAAATTCACGAATTGATACAAGAAGCCATAATCATCCCCTGAGAAGATGACGTCCCCCTTTTATTGTTCAAAAAGTTCCTTCAACATCCTAGAATTTCCGCCCTCTTGTCATGATTTCCAGTCATATATATCGTCAAATCTCCTCCTGGCTGGCCATGATCTCTCCCTTGTTTCAGATCAGGCATAATTCATCTTAGAAATTCAAACATCTATAATGCAAATGCGCGTTATGTTAATCATACTTTTTATTTAGGGTTAGGCTCCATCCCTAATTTTTAGGATTAATGCCACAAAAATTATCAAACAAGTACATCTATGACAAATTTCTCTCAAACTAATTTTTTAACCGCCATAATTCCAAACTAGTACACCTATGAAAATTTTTCCCAAACTAATTTTTTGACCACAAAAAATTCCAACCTGATACATTTGTGATAATTTTACTCTCAATTAGTTTCTGTTAAATTGTATAAATATCACGAAAAAATCCCAATCTCGTTTTTCCTTTATATCTATAAACCAAAATTGGCTTTGGTTTTCTAGATTAATTGAGATTATTTAAAAGCTGAATTTTTTTGGTCAAATTATTTATTAGGTATTTATTCTTTAACAAGATTTGGGTTTTGGTTTTCCAGACTTACTGAACTCATTAATTGATCATTTAACCTTTGGACTAGTTATTGGGGTGGGACTATTTTTACTTTATTAAAAATTATTAAAACTTGCGATAATTAATAGGTTTTGTTAAATGAAGAGGGGCCAAGCTGATAATAATAATCTTCGTCGTCATCTTCCGCGCCAAGCAACATACATTCATTACATTTGGATTGATTAAATTAAACCTACTCTTGCATAATAACAGGGTTAGACTTATTACGAACTCATTTTACCTGAGATGTTGGGTCATACATATTTCTAAATTCTTGGTATCAACAAAACCTCATTAAATGTTCAAAAGTCAAGTTTACATAGTATATGAGTAGCAAAAGTGTATGCGCATTCTTGAATGAACATATAGTTAACATTTGAAGGTTTCACTGAATTGTCCAGTATAGGCTATTTGAATGATCAGTTAACGGAAAGAAAGAAATTACTAATGGACTAATTGGATATGTACATATATAAATAGAGAAATATATTTTGAGATTTGAATTTTTTATTTTTTATTTATTTTTATGATTGCTTACAAGATTAAAAAGATTCAAAGTAAGATTTATATAAGATTATTAATTTATACATTTATCCATTGATAGAGTGTTATATAAAACAACTATCGGGGATTTAATTTGTTAGAAAACCTTTAAAGTAAGAAGTCCTCTTTACATTACTTTATATAATAGTATGCTAAATCGACTAGCTTTAACTACGTATTCATGTGATTATTAGAGATGAATGTATGATTTTTAAACCATCTATTAATCTTTTTATCGCTTAGTTTTGTATGGGACTATGCTTTAACAACTTTAGGGGCAGATTGTATTTTGCAAATCATTTTAAAAAATTACAAGTTTAATAAGCACATTAAACACTGAAAATATGATTCATCCACAATTGTGCTTCTGTGATAGGTAACCATAAGGCTTAAGAGGCACGAAAAATAAAATAAAAAATTTGAGGAGAATCCAATACAAAAATTATAATTCTTTCGTTCTTTTTATATTACACATTTATTGTACTATAAAATAGGAATAGCTCTCAATGAGCTGGCTTGGGAGGGGATACGGGACTGAGAGCCGCAACACAGTTGTTCCATGTCTCATTGCTCCTCTTATAGACATCAGATTTTGTCCCCCTAATCGGCTTGTGGCTCGAGATGCTCAACTCCACAAATTGGTTGTGGCAGTTCTTCCCCGCTTTCAAGAGCTCATGACAACATTCATTGGTGGGTGTAAAGGTGTTGGCAAGGAATATGAATTGAAAGAATCCAGACCCGCAATCAGATCTTATTCCCTTTCCGCAATCAGGGTTTCCGACCTTGGCGTAGGTAGCCTTAGGAAGCAATGCAACAGGGACAACCAACAAGATCATAAGAGCGGACAAGTTCTTTGGTGTTGCCATTATGGTCTTTTGGGGATAGGAGGGTTAGAAAATTGTTTGAGATTGTTGATCTTTTGATGATGCAGTTTATCTAGAGATGAGAACTTATATAGCTCGAGGAAAGTAGTGCATTAATGAAATCAATTCATCGGTTAAGATTCAGAAATTTATGTAAGAAACGTGTAAAATTATTTCTCTTGCAATAAATGCAATGATTGAGGGCCTTGTCATCTAACTTTGTTTCCAGTTCAATCATTTGCCATAAAAAAAGTATTAATGAGTTATCTTGTTGAAGATAATTATTTGTAAACAAAAGTACTTGTTTCCAATTTGATTTTCAATCCCACGTTTGATATATAATATGAACTAGTGACATGCCCTCAGTTTAAAATAATTTTTTATAAAATTAAATTAGCTTAAAATGTTTCACCATATATACTCTTGTAAAAATGGCCACAATTAAGTTTTAGAGCTGATCTAAAACAGACCCTAAAATACATAAGGATAAATGGTTGCCACCAACTTGGGGATGGTTCAAAATGAACCGAGAACCTGCTGAAAGCCCACTGACCAAACCTACAGCTAGTCTGGTCAGGGGTACCCAGCTTGAGTTTTGGCCTCCGGAGTTAGAGAATAGACTCCTTGAGATCATTGGATTCGCGAAAAAGTGAATAAAGCATGACTATTCTGCTGTATAGTAAAAGCAATAACGGCATGGTAAATAATCACCGAAACCGACGAACACAAATAGTCCAAGAATGAGGAAACAAAGAACGAGTCATAATTGGTTTTTCAACCATCAGACCAGCCGCAATCTGGTGACGATAATCAATCTACCAAGTCTCCACTTGGTCAGGCTGAAGAGCTAAATGTATTGATGTCCTCGAAATTTCAGCATGAATCAATGAGTAACGGATGCAAATCGCCAAAACCGTATGACTGTGCGATATACACCTATGAGTCATATAGTCTTTCCTCAAAGGAATACTTTTTTGTTGGTTGCCATATCTACGTGACAAACTCAAGAGTAATGTGTTGAACCAGTGCACTCCTCGACCTAATGAGATTGCACACTGGAATCACTTATTTGCTCGTGAAACACAAAACACTTCATGCGTCCCGTGGACTTTTTATGGTGTGACTTCGACTTGCTTTTACCTCTATTGTTAGTGGACCCTCGATGTTGGTCTCTACCTCGCAACTTTCTTTATCATTCCTTAGTGAAGAAAGTGGACTTTATCTCTTCCCAAATAATTGTAATACATTCTTGTAGCAGTGAATCAATAAAGTGCTCACATGACTCTAGTAAAGAAGCTAAAAACAACACACCATGTTCTTCAACATCAAGTATCAAATCCATCATGAATTTATTAAACTCATCTAGATGGGATTTGATAAACATACCTTTAGTTCATCGAAATTAAAACGTCATCTTTAACATGTATGAGTAATTATTCAAATCGTCCATTATATAGAGTGCTTGAAGTTTTACCTACAAAACCACATCATCCTTCTCCTCCGCCGCATTTATTAACACGTCATCCGACATATTCAACAAGGTTATATTCTTTACTTTCTCCATTAGCATTATAATCAGTGACCCATCTTTGTCATCTCATGCCTTGGCCAAATATTGGGTTGTCAATAGTGCACACATCTTGACTCTCCATAACTAAAATTGTCCATTCCATTAAACTTCTTGATTTCAACTTCACCCAAGACATAATTATAATAACAAAATTTCTAGATAATAATCTAACAAGCAAAAGTCTCAAGTTTCAATCTAGAAATTCGATACCTATTGTTGAAATATGAACATGGAAACTAATCAGGGTCTAACAAGTTAAGTCAATGCGAAAATACTAAAGAAATAAACTAGAAATGATAAATGACAAAAATAATTAACGTGATTAAGTTCAAATATTAGTATTTATATATAATAGGAGAGCCGGCCGCAAATAATCGCCTATAATTAAAGAATTTGAGTTGTAATTGCTTACGTACTCGAATGTTTCCTACACCTTAAATTAAGTTCAAATCTAAAATATTTATAAATAAAAAAATTAATTTGGATATAAATTCACAGTACAAAATCCCCGTCTTGTATTCAAGAGTTCCCCTTTTTTCATGGAAGTGCTCTCTGTTAAGCTTTTTGGATGTTACTATGGGTGTATTTGGTAACCATTTTGCTTTGAGGAACAATTTTTGATCAAAATGATTTTTTTCTGATTATGCTCTCGTGAACAATTTCTGAGCAAAATAATGTGCTTGTTAACTGTCTAAAATTTCTATTCCCGGGATAGAAATGCATTTGGTAAAATTTTTAATTTTTTTTGTTTCTTTTAATTTTTTAACACTTTTATCATATTTTTCTTCTTTTTCTTCTCTTTTTTTCTTTTTCTATTTTTTTTCTATTTCTTTTTTCTTCTTCTCTTCTTCCTCCTTCTTCTTCGTAGCCGGTCGCTAGCCATGACGATGGCCGGTGACCTGCTGGGCGACGTCCGACGAGCTCACCGGAGCCTCACTAGGCTAGGGTGAGGTTCGGCAAGTTCGCCAGCCCTCGTCTGACTGATCATCGACCATAGCTAAGGCCGGCAACTCGCCAAAGGGAAGAAGAAGAAAGAGGAAGAGAAGAAGAGAAAACAGAAAAAGAAAATAGAAGAAAAGAACAAAAAAAAAGGAACTTATTCTAGGAATTGTTCTCGAGAATAAGATGCAACTTTTTTCTACTTCATGATTTTGTTTCCAAATCTATACAGATTTTTGTTCCTGAGATAAAAGTTTTACCAAACGGAATTCTATTCTTTTTTGTTTTTGTTTTGAGGAATAAAAGAACAGAATCAGACACTATTTAAAGTAAAAACAAACATGGCCTTTCGGACGTCACTATGCGGCCCTATTTCTCTGTGCGGCTCTGTTTTGAGGAAACCCTATGGCAGCTTTTCATGAGATGTGCGGCCAGGGAAAAGAACCCAAAAACACAAAATTCTTCTTTGTACATTTTTTTTGCTCTAATTATCGTGGGCCCCATTTACTTTCTTTTGGGTGGCCGAAAGCAAGTCCAAGAAAGAAGCTATTTCTGAGCAGTCGTCCACTACACGTCTTCTTAGGATTAATAGATAATGCCACAGTAAAGATTCTTCTACACTAAAAATGGCTTCGATTAATAATTCAATTCAAGTCAGGTTTAGCACGCGAGCTCAAACTTGAGATATTATTAATAATATGAGATCAGACGGCTTGACCAATACTTGATCCAAAAATATAACTAAGTTCAAGGCCTCCCTATATGATCTTGCCAAATATTGATATAACTTGTGTGGGCTCAGTCCAATTAATCTAATTAAGCTAAAAACCTCCCTCCCTTGAGTCCTTTAGCTCCACTTTGACGCAATTATATGGGCTCAATTAAAATGCTCTTAATATTTATATATAATTTAATTAATTTGTTTGCTTAGGGGTCATGATAGATCATATATTATGTTGAAGTCCTCTTTACTCAAAAGTAAGGAGTCATCCCAATTATATTGGCTGAATCAAAGTAAGATTTATACAAGATTATTAATTTATACATTTATCCATTCAGAGATTATTATATAATTGGGGATTTCTTTTTCTTAGAAAACCTTAAAAGTAAGAAGCCCTCTTTACTTTACTGTATATATAGATAGCAAGACTGGCCAACGTTAATTACATATTCATGTGATCGGTAAAGATGAATATCATTTGATCTCATTTCAAAAGGTTATGTTAAAAGCATAAGAAACAAAGTGACATTTTCTTATAGTTTTTAATGTGACTATATCTTGTTAGACTAGAAAGTAAGTAACAGCTTGAGGGGTGGATTTGCAAATCTTCTAAAAAAATTACAAGTTTCTAAGCACATAGAACACTGAAAATATGATTCATCCAATATTGCGCTTCTATTATAGTTAATTATAAGGCTTAAGAGGCACAAAAAATAATTCTTTTAAGGAGAATCCAATAGAAAAATTATAATCTTTTCATTTTCTTTTACACATTTAGTGTATTATAAAATAGGAATAGCTATCAATAAGCGGCCTCAAGAGGGGATACAGGACTAATAGCCACAACGCAATTGTCCCAAGTCTCATTGCTCCTCTTGTAAACATTAGATTTCTTCCCCCCAATTGGCTTGTGGCTTGAGAGGATCAACTCCACGAATTGGCTATGGCAATTCTTCCCCACTTTCATGAGCTTGTGACAACATTCATTGATAGGTGCAGAGGTGTCACCAAGGACTATGATTTGAAAGAACCAAAACCCACAATCGTTAGTTATTCCCTTCACGCAATTAGGGATTCCAACCGTGGCGAAGGTAGTCCTAGGAAGCAATGCGACGGTGATGACCAAAAAGATCATGATAGCAAACAAGTTCTTAAGCGTTGCCATGATGGTCTTTTGGTGACAAAAGGGTTAGAAAGTTGTCTGAGTGCATTGATTATTTGATGATGTATTCATGTAGAGATGAGAACTTATATATCTTGAGGGAAGTAGTGCATTAATAAAATGGATTCATCTGTTATGATTAAAAAATTTATACAGGAAACATTTACAATTATTTCTCTTGCAATAAACTCTTCTCACTATAAGGATTGAGGCCCTTGTTATGTCACCTTCTTTGCGGTTCAATCATTTGAATTAAAAAAAGTAGTAATGAGTTGTTTAAAATAATTTTATGAAATTAAATTTGCTGAACGCGCACTAAACAAACTTAAAGCCGGTTCAATCATTAAATATGGGTTAGCACCAATGAAACTAATTCACGAGAGAGTGAATAAAGCATGACTATTCCGCTGTACAGTAAACGCAATAATGGCTTGAGACTTCCCAATCTCCAAGCTATTAAAGTTTATCTCGCATTAGATAATGACCGGTTCCCATATGCAATGTTTATAAGGATCCATTGTACGCAGTTGACAGAAATAATTAACGGACGAACACAAAGCATCAAGGTACAAGGAAACGAAGAAAATTTCATTATATGTTTTTCAACTAACGGACCAATTGAAATCTAGAGTGAAATCTGGAGATGAAAATCAATCTTCCGAGTCTCCACGCATGTCCTTTTGGTCAGGCTGTCATATTGGCTTTTCAACAAACGGAACACTTGAATTCTGGTGGTGAAAATCAATCTTCTGTGTCTCCACGTTTGTCCTTTTGGTCTGGCTGAGGAACTACATCTATAGGTGTCCTTGAAATTTCAGCACGGATCACTGAGTAACGGATGCATAATGTTAAAAAATATCTCGAGGAGTCCGTGAACGAAATTTAACTCAAACTGAACTATAGTTCATTTTTTAGATGCGCAACCAGCTAGTGCAGGATTTTAATTTTAGTAACTTGTGGACATGAAATATTCCCCGGAGAAGTGGAATCGACTAAGGAAAATTAAAAGGAAAAAAAAAAGTCCTGATTTCACTTGGCGTGGACTTCTCACATGTTCCAATCTCGGACCTTTTTTCCAAAAGCGGTGGTATATATATTCAGATCGTGGGATTTATGAAGAAGTGGTCGTTGAAGCGCCGTATGAGTGCTTGATAGTGGGTTTTCTCCGTGGATTTTGTTCATGGAATCACACCAAGATTTATGTGTTGAAACCAATTGATAAGATTTGTTAATTCTTCTATGAAATTGAGGGAGTATTTCGTGAGAAATGATGAGTCTAAATATCACTGAAGTTATTAGGTGTAATTGAGAGCCGAAAAACACTAAGTACTTAAGTGACTCGAATATGGTTATAATCTCCATTATAACGCTTGATTTGCAGTGATATTCGTTACTATTCTCTCCACGAACGTAAGTCACATTGACCAAATCACATAAATCCGGGGTTCAATTTATTTTCTTATTTTGTCTATTCTATTGGTCAATTGCTTGTTTCCACAACAATTGATATCAAAGCCAGGCTCGGTAGAGTTAAAGTGAATCGATGGCTACTATTGACATCTGATTTTAACTAACGCATAATATAAAATTAAAAATTTGAGATTAAGATATTTGATTGCGATAGAGCCTGTTTTTCAACTAAAATGAGTCATTTAATACTTTGTCCAGCATTAGCACCACATTTTCCTTTCATTTTCACTTTTACCTGAAAATTCAAAACGTTGACTTTTTAAGTTTACTTTTTATCACTTTACCTGATTTTTTTTTCTTTAATTTTTCGGGCTCATAAAAATGATGTCCAGTGTGGATAAACCACAATTTACCTGGTGGAGAATGTTCAAATCGGGGCCATTAAGATATCGATAATAGACAAAAGAATTAAGCCTATGCCTTTTGACTTACAAACCAAACTAAGATGGCTTGGTTTGTAACTACAACATTGTATTTTGTTTTTTTGTTTTTTTGTTTTTTTTTCTTTTTTATATATTCACCTCATTGAGGAAAAAAATATTGGAGCTAACAATATAACTTAAAGGGAGGCAAATAGATTGTTTGAAAAACTCAAATAATTGAATTAACAGGTAAGCGTTAATTTGAAAATAATCGAACTTATCATGTTACGGGATGCTCTTTTTCATTTCTTTTTTTTTCTTTGGCTTATAAAAGTGATGTCCAATGTGGATGGACCACGGTTTACTTGGTGGAGAATGTTCGAACTAGGGCCACAAATTTTGCCCGCTGTACTAGTCATCATGCTCCCTCCCCGAGAATACAAACACAAAGCCCATGATTAGCAATGTTTCCATGCATTACATGAACTAATTAAGATACTTAGAACAGACTAGAGAATTGAGCTTGTGCTTTTCGACTTGCAAACGTAATCTAGGATCACTCGGTTGATAACTGCAGCAGCTTATTTATTTATTTTATTCACCTTATTGAGGAAAAGCATATTGAGATTAATAAGATAACTTAGGTGAATAAATTATTTGCTAAACTCCAAATTTTTTCTTCTGGAAGATAGCAACTAAACTCCATAATTTTTTTCTTGTGGAAGATAGCAACTAAACTCCACAACTTTTTTCTTGTGGAAGATAGCAAGTCGTATCTAGATAGTATTAGAGACCAAGTTGAAAGTATCAAGTAGGCCAGTGCAACTATTAGATAGATATAGACGATAATGAGCAGATATAAAATAATATGTGACAATTTATAGCAGTTCAACTTTGTTCCCAAATGTATGTCTGCTTTCTTGAATAACAACCATAACTTGGACAGATTCTAGTAATCTTCAAAAAAAGTTACAATCGTGCAACTCCTATTACAAAATAGATCCCACTATCAAAACGCAAGTACTACTATTACTATTGTACACTTTGTCTTATTACTGATTACAATATTGCAAATCACAAGAAGGGAAATTTCGATCGAGCAGTAGCACAATTTGCTAAACAGAGAGATGATGATAACAAAACCAGCTTTATTTATTTTTGATCCAACCCGTTTAAGCTACATTGTTCTTCTTTACCATGTTAACACTTGAATTTTAATCGACAAATTAAATATCGTATTTTTACCTAAGACCAATTCGGACCCATTACATCTACACAAATTGGTGTCTTTGCCCCATTAAACAAAATCGGACTCAAGCCATCTCTCAAGCCCATCAAGAATAAGAGGCCCAAAACTCCAATCTACCGTTCCTTACATTTCTCTCATTCGGCCTGGCTCATTCCCTGCACTTCTCTTGTTTCGCCAAGGCTGAAGAAAACTAACGCACGAAGAAGGAAGTAGGCGTTGCTTCATGCCGGAGCTGGCCTCACACAAGACGTTCGAAAAGGAGAGAGCAAGCGAGGGCGTCGTTCTTGAGCAAAGGGGATGCACACAGAGAGGAGAGGAGAAAGCTTTGGAGCTCAGAGGAACAACAAATGAACCTCCATTGTTGATCATCATGAGCTCTAACTCCACTATTAGTCGGGATTTTAACTTTCCTTAGCCTCTGTTGTTCCATTGTCCCTCCATTAGAGCCGTGGGTTTCCGTTCTCAAGCAATGTAAGCCCCTCTCTCTTGCTAGTTGTCACTAGAAGATGTCAGAGGAATTTGCAAAGGAGGGAGAGAAAGAGGTGAGTGCGATTTTATCAAAAAAAGGGCGTGAGTTCTTCTCCTTCTTGCAAGATTCCCGTCTGACGCCCTCCAGAGACCTCCATTAGTCGCCTCCAACCTACAACCGGTCATGCCGTCATGCGACACAATCGAGGGCTATTGATCGTTAGATCCATTTAATTAACCCATAGTTCAATTAGGAGGTGGCTGAATTTAATTGAATTGCATAAGTGGTACAGCATGGGTGATGCAGGCGGCAAGATCAGCAACTCCACGTTGTCGTGGAGTGAAGAGTAGCTTTGTCATCAACGTAGCTAGACTAGAGCAGCAGCGTCGTCATGGTTGACGACAATGAGCTTAGCACAGCAAGCCTTGTAGCTCGTCGACGAGTTGTTGTGGATGATGAGAGCATGCCGGCAGCGACGGCGTGGGTCTCGGCCAAAGCTTGGCCAAGGGAACTCTCGTTCTCTCCTCTCTCTTTTCTCACATATATCTCCTCATTTGGCCTTGTATTGGATTGTGTGGCCTCCCCCCTTCCTTTGTCTGTAGTGAGATAGCTTTTATAGGTGAGAGGATTGGGGCTCTCAAAGAAAGAGTGTAGATACATTTAAAACATTTTAAAACATTTCATTTTCTTCTTCACCCTTTTTCCTTTCTACTCACGCATGTTCAAAATATCCCTTTCCTTGTGTTGATACATTTTTTTAATATTGCCAAATATATGCCTCACGCCGACCGAGAATGTCTTAGCGCACTTGCCTTTCATTTTTATATTTTTATTTTCCATATATTGCAAGAATATATAGAAAATCAAGTGCCATATCATGGAATATTGAAAGAATAATACAAATCTTTTCTGAAATGTACTCATCTCCCAACTTGTCAAACTAAAGCTCATCCGTCACTGATCCAATGCAAATGTGATAAAATAAATAAATACTCTTAAAGCTACATGCTATGCAATCTAATTCTAATATTTTTTTAGAGGTTAAGAATTAATCCCTGATTTTTATGCAATAAATGAATTACAGGGTCAACAAAATTTATGTGTCAACAAATACTTTTTAATCCAAAGATAATAGCAATAAATTCAGAAATATGAGATTTAAGAGAAGCACATTCAGCCATACAAAGAATGATGAGTCGTTGTCTAAGCTAGGGGTGTCAACGGTTCAGTTCGGTTCGGTTTTTTTGAAAAACCGAACCGAACCGAATTGTTTAAAAAATTTTCCGAACCGAACCGAAATTTCGGTTTGGTTCGGTTGTTCGGTTCGGTTTTTCGGTTTTTAGCTTTCGGTTTTCGGTTTTTTTTTTTTTTTTTTTTTTAGCTTTCAGAAATTTCGGTTTGGACCGGCGGACGGCTTACCTTATGTATATGCTCCTTAAGAACTTATTAGATTAATCTCTTTATCTGATGCTCCAAAGAATCTTGACCCCAAAAAAAGCCCCTTTGAAGAATGTTACAATGATAATGTTGGTACATTGCTGCTTTGTTATTGTGAAGTTCTTCAATGATACAATGTCGCAATGCTACTAGAAATGGTTAACAGCATCCATTTTTCTATCTGTTTTTGTTGCTTTCTTAAAGTGTGCTTCCTAGTTTCTCAAAAGATGATTGAACCAGAACATTTTAAATCAAACCAATCACCAGAGAATCGTCCCCTTCTCCTTTCCCTGTATTTCGATGCTGAGATATTGCAATATATAGCAATGAGGGTTTAAAAGTCGACTCCCATGACGTTGCAAATTGTTGGTTCTAGGTTAGAACTTAGTTGTTACTCTTTGATATCCTGTTCTGGCACTAATTGTATCGTCCATTTTTCAAGCCGTATCCCTTGAAGAAGAACTTGAATGATAACCATTTGAAATGGACCGGCAGATTAACTATATACCAGTTGAATCACTTCGCCTAGACGCAGACCGGATAACCAGCTACTGACAATGTAATTCATTGAGAAAACTAAAAGATCACACTTCTAAAATTAAGACCAACTGACAAATTAGAGTACAGCTACTGGGAACCATTTAGACTTTCTAATGTTTTGTTTTTACATCTGCATCGTGTCTTGGATAACACACGTTCAAATAAGTGAGTAGTGGATGCAGGTACATGACATTTTTTTATACAATCACAAACTCGTTCATGACATAGCATAGTTTGTATGGAACAGGACATATCCCATGCTGTAAAGGCACACATCCCATTCTTGGTAATAAAACAGTAATCAAAAGAACGAGAACAACGTGGGGATGTGATAAGTAAACACTGATAACTAGGGAATAGCTGAATGGGCCAGAGAGGAAATACTGTTGAGAATCTGAATCATCATCCATTGTGCATAATTTCCCCACAATATTAGTTCTAGTGTGATCAAAAGTCAACCACCACCAGGGTCATACAAAGATACAAAGAAGCATATGCTAGCACAAATATGTATAAAGAGGTGCATTTCCACCAGACGACATACAGATTTCTATGTAAATGCCTCTTCGAATGTCACAGCTTGACCACACTCAGAGATCTCAGTGAGGAGAGACTACGACAAGCTCAGCAAGTGTGATTAAACAATGAGCACACCTGCTAGTGAATCGCCTGCACTACTTTCTTTACCGCACAGCTTCAGAAATGTGGACAGCAAATGACAACTGAGATTTGCTGATTTGTTGTGTATGTTGAGTATCTACTAGTGCCTGAAAGGGATTAAGAGAGGCAAATTGATCACTTAAATTGGCAAAGTAAGGAAAAGGGTTAGCAGAACAAAAGTATTTATGAGAATGCCAAAACAATACAAGCAACAAAGGAAGCATCAACTGCTTAGAAAATCTTCTAGTTGTCCCTTAGAATCGATGAGGTCTCATAAAATTCCACATTTCATCATCCTGCCTTTTCAGAGCTATTTCAGCATAGTCAGAAGAACATTTGAAATTGTTCAGAGTTATTTCAGCATATTTCTATAGGGAATATGAGTGGCAAAAGGAGCAAGGAAATTAGTAATCTAAACTCTTGGTGGACATTGCCTCTCACCCAGCAATGCATTGCTCAAACACCACAGAGCACCTAATAGATTGAACATGTAAAAGGATCGTAGAAGGATATAAACAACACCATGATCTCTAAATTACAGAATAAGCAGGCACCTGCAGTTACCTCAGTAAGATCTCCTAAAATAAAGTCCCTAATAGATTGAAATACACTAGGCTGAAAGAGTCGGTTTTAGCATTAAGTTCTTCCTCGATTAGAAATACAACCTTGCACTGCAAGTAGCGAACTTGCAATACAGTTGACTAGTTGAGAGGCCATTAGCTACTAGTGCTCCATTTAGAATCAATTAAATCATGCTCTGTGGCTATTAGCTTATAATTTTGTTTCGAACTACCCATGAGAGAGAGAGAGAGATAGAGGGAGAGGGTGGAGAGAGGATTAGAAGTGGCCTCAGATTAAACTGAATCTAATCTAGCAGAACACTCGCACCTCAAATACTGCACCTTTATACTAACCTCAAACAAAAATTCACCCCTTTCTTTCACACCCTGTAATCCCAACCTCAAATTAACCTGAGTCTAATACAGCAGCAACACTCACATCTCAAATGCTGCACATTTACACTAACCTCAAATGCAAACTCACCCCTTTCTTCCATACCCTGTAATCCCAACCTCAGATTCTGTAGAAAGCGGAACACTAAGATTTGTAGACATTAAGAGAGAAAACCACGAATTCAAGAGACCCAAGAGACCCACCTTAACATCTTTCAGGACCAGATCAAGCCTAGCCATAGGATTATGATAGAAAGCGGAACCCCCGCCCGCATTCCTAATCTCCCTCAAATGCCCCAAGTAATTACAATTGTCGTCCGGATACCCAAGCTCTAGAATCTCCCTCCGATGGTAGCCGGCAAAGTGAAGATGGCGATGGGCTTCTAGAAATCGCCGAAGCCGCCGTCGCACGTCAAGCTTGAGCTCCTCGAGCACGAGGTCGTCCCAGAGACAGCGTTCCTTGTCCCGGTGCCGAAGGGCCTGATCTGCTCCAAGAACGCCGAGATAGCCAAGTCGGTGAGGCGAATCGAAGAGCTGGAAGTGTCGGACGAGAGGATGAGTCGCGAACTGGAGGTGTATAGCCGGCAAAGTGAAGATGGCGGTCCCTCTGTCCAGAGCAGAGCGTGCGCAGGACATGCTCTGTTGGCGTCGCCGTCGCAGAAGGAAGAGGGACGAAGGAGAGACTTGCAGAAGAAATGGGCTTTGTCCCTCAATCGATCGCCATCGCCGTCACCGTCGCAGTCGCCGTCGCAGTCGCCGTCCCCACCGCCGTCGTCGTCGCAGTCGCCGTCGCCATCGTCGTCGCCGTTGAGGGACCTAAGTGTAAACCACCTAGGGTTTGGCTAATGGATTGTTAAGCCTAGATTTAACGTCTCAAATTTTTATATATAGATAAGAATCAAATCTAAAGGGCTCTCCCAAGCCCATACTAATTCAATCGGGAAATCTATTCAAAATAGCGACTTAGGTTTAAATTCTTAACATGCGATTGATTTTAAATTAGGAGTCGCCACTAATCTATTTTTGGTAGGTCGATTAGAAACCCAAGTAAAATAATGGGAGATTTACTTTACTCTTACGAACCGCCAGACTTAAGAAGGTGGGTATCGAGGACTTGATTACGTTAGAATTCTCTAACGCTCCCATTTCGGTACCATTTCTTTTATTTTGAAAAAAAAAAAGTTTTCACTTTACTCCTACAAACCAGAGATTTGGGTACGGGGACTTGCAGGCAGATTTCTTAAATTGATTTTAAATTATCTCCCTAACATGTGAGGTGTTCATGCAAGTGCGCAAACCACCAATTTAACACCCAAGAAAGCAATTAAATAATGCAAGACTTACCTCAAAATAATGAAAGCATCTGTAATGTTAAATTAAAATTCACACCAACAACCCTAGATATGGTTTCTAATTAACAAACAATTACTCAATTTTTCTTTTTTTCTTTTTCAACAAAAACATAGTCCATATGCAATGCAATACTTCTAATCTAATATAAAATGATATGGCATGACAATATGTCCTAAACTATATGAATGAGATTTTTGTGATCTCTTAATGAACATGCAATAATTAAATATGCAATCTAAATTAACCATAATGACTTAATTCTAATGACGTGTAATGCAATGCAATGACGTACAAAAATATTTCAACTAAAATGACATGCAACATGCAATTTAATATGCGAGTTATATGTCACGCGACATTTATTAAATGACCTAATCTAATGATGGGCAATTTCTAATTAAATGGACCTAACAACAATCAATAAATGACGTGCATTTCATTCATGGACTTAATTCTATATGACGTCAATATGATTTTTCTATTCTAAAAACTGCAATCTATCCTAGAAATTGCAACTAATTTATCCTAAGACAAATTTTATTTTTTTATGAAATGCAGAACATAACTATCTAGATTAAAATTCTATCTAGCTTATATTAGGAATTGGGTCATACTAAATCCTAATTTAAACTAAGATACTGTCTTAATCTAGCAAGCTCTAAATCAACTTAATATGCAGTTTTATCCTAATATGTCATGACGTGCCAAGGATGCCCTAATTCTACATGACGTATGCATGATGATTTTTTTTTTTTGTGTTCTTTTATTAATTTCGAAATTAAAACTAATACATAATTAACATGCAATTCAAATAAAAAACTAACAACCTAAATGAATGCACTTTCTTTTTGGATATTTTATTTAAAAATTCGAAATAAAATTGCAATCCTAAATATGCAAGATAAAAACAAACCTAATCCTTATTCAGATTTTATTTATTTTCTTATTTAAAATTCGAAATAAGATTGCAATGTTAACCCTAAACAAGAAATATTCTAAAGCAAATCTAATCCTAACTCAAATATTTTTTCGGATTTTTTCGTTTAAAAAAAAAAATCAATCGACTCAACCAACTTGACGACAAGCAAATCAAACAAGATGAGATTGATATCCAAAAATTGACGAACCATATCTCGCGCATGAGATCGGGTTGGCCAATTTTAAATTAAATCGCAAATCGAATCTCGGGCTTGAGATTGGATTGTTGATTTTTGTAAGGGATGATTTCGGGCGCAAAAATCGGACTGACAATCCCTAGCTTGAGGAACTATTTCATGTTGGAATTTCAATCATACCTTAAGGAATAATTCCACTAAAAGACAAAATAAGTAAAATAATAATGAACAATAAAATAAATAAATAAGTAAAACTACCTAATTGGATTTTTTCTTTGTTTCTCCTTCCCAAACGGAGCAGCAAAGTGATGGTGGGTCACTGGTTCGGCAAGGGAAGCTCCGGCGAGGGCAAACCAGCGGCGGAAAATCCTCTGGCGACAAGCGGAACGGCGGAGGCCAGCATGGGGGACTCGCGGGTCACTGCCAATTGCAAACAGCAGGTGCTGTGCAGGGGGTTCGAATCCGAGCGGCGCCGAGGAATGCCGGTGACCTGTAGGAAAAAATGGGTCGGAGGCCGTGGGTCGTCGCTGGGGCTGAGCAGAAGCAGATCGTGGCGCGGGCTCCTGCGGGTTTCTTAGAAATGCGGAGGGAGCGGTGCTGTTTGCAAGCAGGGGCGCTAGGTCATGCGGTGGTGTGGTGCTGAAGCAAGGGCACGAGCTCCCAGCCTAGGGTTCCGGTCGACAAGCGGGCTTTGTGCAGCGATAGGCCGCCGGAATCGCGGGATCTGGAGGTTGCAGACGGTGCAAAACCACTGGCGGCATGGGGCTTCGAGTGGGCGGAGCAAAGGAGGGGTGGCTCCGGTTCTGGATTTGCTACAGCTCAAGTGGCTTTGGGGCGGGGAGTGGCATGGGTCTGCCTGGCTTGCGACCTGGGTCGCTGATCGGAGGGCACAGCGGTCGGATGGGCAGCAGTGCAAGCTCCGGAAGGTAGCTGCAGACAGCGAACGCAAGGGGAAGGAGAAGATGTACAGTGAAGTGTTTTTCCTCCTTCCACACGTCTCTGTCTCTCTTTACTTTTTGCTTTTTACTTTTGTCAAAGAAGCAAAAACTTTTCTACTTTTCCCTTTTCTTCCAAAACCGAGTCAAAAGAAAAAGCCACCCCCTTTAGGTCCTCGTACTGTTGCTTTTATAGGGGGTAGGAGATAAGTTTTCGATTTCCCCTTCAAATCTACATCCGCGATACCTTTTCACCAACTGATCACTATTGATAAGAATTCAAGATTACGATAAATACTTTCTCGAAATCCAAATCTCGCAAAGATAAATCGCAATATCACAATATTTTTTTTCACACATGTGCCCTATCCAAAAGATTCATATCCCAGAAAAATTTCAATTTTTATTTTTTATTTTTCACGAGATAATTAAAAAACATGGGCTTGAGCCAACTAGCTCGCTTCGTGGGCTTAGTCCAACTAATTTGAACCCATTCGCACTGGTCCAATAAAATGCCAATTAAAATAAAACAAATGCACCTAAAAATTATATGCTATGCAATTGAATTATAATATTTTTTTTAGGGGTTAAAATTAATCCCTAATTTTTTTTATAAAAGACTAAAGGGCTCGTCAAAATTTAGGTGTCAACAGCTGCCCCTCTTTGAAGGTGAGCTCGTAGAGGTTGCCTTCAAAGATAAATTGAGACCTAAATTTTGGTTATGCATATGCAATGGATTATTTTTGTTGGAAAATGAATTCCATTTTTTGACGCAACTTATATGATGCATGGTAATGCTAATGCAAACGATAAAGGAACTTACCTGGAATAACTTACCTTCAAAGAGGGTAGAGTGATTCAAGATAGTTGGTGTTACATGTCCAAGACCCATACCATTTTATGGTCACCCAGAATAGTAACATGGCTTTATAAAGAGACTGCTTTTCCAGGACTTATACCATTCTACGGTCACCTAAACGAGGATTTACCTTCTAGGACCCGTACCATTCTACGGTCGCCCGAATAGAGAAATAGGTTTTGTCTAGGACCCGTACCATTCTAAGGTCGCCTAAACGGGGATTCACTTTCTAAGACTCGTACCATTCTACGGTCGCCTAAAATAGGGAATAGGTGTCGTCAAGGACCTGTACCATTCTACGATCGCCTTGATTTTTCAGGACCCGTACCATTCTACGATCGCCTAAATGGGAAAACTGTCTTTCCAGGACCCGTACCATTCTACGGTCGCCTGAATGGGGAAATTTTTCCAAAACCCATACCATTCTACAGTCGCCTGTTATAGCAATAAATGTTATCTAGGACTCGTACTATTCTACGGTCGCCTAGACTAAGGTTTTGCTTGGCTAGGACCCGAACCATTCTTCGGTCGCCCAGCCTTGTGATAAAAATTATCTAACCAGGACCCGAACCATTCTTCGGTCGCCTTAATCAGATTGAATATGGGGAGAAATCTTTGGGGGACAACTCAATTGAGTGTCGGTATGCTTAAAAGGGAATATCTGTTCAATGACAAATATTCAAGGTATGGATAGAGATATACTTACCTGGTAACATCTCCGATCTTCGGGGATACGTCTCCTGCAAAACATGGTCGTAGGAGAGGCAACATGCATTGGTAATCATAAACATGCATCAATTTAGTGGAGGTTCGTGCACTATGATTTATATCAAGCTTGCATCACCTAATTTCTATTGGGAAAGATTTCACAAAAAATGTTCCAATTTGAACACATGAGTGTCATTGATGTGCCAAATGGGGGACCTCTTAGTCTGAAAGGACTTTTCACTCCTCCTCATTAAAATGAGCTGTTTTATCCTGACCTTTGATACAGGATTTTTGTCAATCACTCTATCTTTCCATCATCATGCCAAATGAGAGTTCGAGCAATCTCGCAAGTGGTACGAACTTACCAATCTGAGAGGTCCTTAATAGGGACCGTAATGCTGGCTTGGTCAACGGCTTAGCAAAGGAGACTCTTTGAGTCGAGGCTAAAAAAATGAATGATATTTCATCCTCATCCTGGGTTTACAAGTCAAGAAACATGAGAAATGAAGTAGAAATTGTCTTACTCGCACTTCTTCAAGCGATGCTTTCAAACATATGAACTTCTACGTTAAATTAAATGCCATAATTTGAAGAGACTTTGTAAGGGACTTAACGTAGGTTGGGTTCATGGGTTGAGAGATGAAAGGATCATTTGGCTAAAAAAGTGTTTAAGGGGTCAAAGTTGGTGATCATTTTGACATTTCCAGCAATTTTCCTCCCTATCGTCGAAGATTTTCTTCACATCACAACTCCACTGATTGCAACATCTCAATATTTGAGCTTTTTTTTGGTACCACCTTGCTGGGGATACGACTCATTTCATCAAGTGTTTGATTTTTTCTTTGGGCATTGGCCTTGCTTTTACCAAGCACACTACTTTTTCATGCCCCATTTTTTGGCACTCTTTTTTGTGGACAAAGTCTCTATTTTATCAATATTGTAAATCATTCTACTTGAGTGGTTTGATTTTTCTTTCCTTGCCCCAGTGTGGGGGATGATCACCAACTTGGTTTCATGTGAAATGAATTCATAGGCTCAAGAGGGCTATGCAATGGATAAAGTGTATGGATAGAGAAAGAATTGCTCTTCGCCATCCTAAGGCACTTCAAATTATCGTACAAGTTACACTGCAAAAGCAATACTCGAAGATTGATGCAAGTGCGAGTAAGAAAATTCATATAATTCATTTCAAATCTTGTCCTAGTATGAGACGATTCTTGACAGGGATAATTTAAAAAGCTCTTCATGTGTGTGGGCTCAAAAGGCTAAACAATGGGTTTACCTGTAGTGTTTTGGGTAGTAGAAGAAACTACCTCTCATTACCTTGGTTGACGTACTCTTTGCGAGATCACCCTTTTTCTCGTAGGCATGGAATTTTCCACACAACTCACTGGGGGTTGGTGTATGAAACAATGTATGGAACAGGGTTTGCCTTTCATCATTCCAAAGTATCCCATTTGACACATTCAATTTATCTCACATAATTTGTTAAGGAAAACATGCAAGATTTGCAACAAGTTTGGACAATTGAATTTGCAACTCAATGAGGCAATTTATTCATCATAAAATGTTTGCAATTCAAAACATGACACAGCAAATTCAATCATGGGTAGTATTTTTTTACAGCATCAGAATTTACTGGAGTGGAAAATTCACGACCATCCATTTCTGCCAAGATCAAAGCACCGCCAGGAAGTACCTTCTTTACCACATATGGGCCGCTGTAGTTTGGAGCAAACTTGCCTCCAGGATCCAGAAAGATTGGCAACAGCTTCCTTAGGACCAGGTCATTTACCTTGAAATGTCTTGGCCGCACCTTCCGGTTGAAAGATGTGACTACTCTTTGTTGATATGCTTGGCCATGGCAGAGAGCCTTCAGTCTTTTCTCATCGATCAAGTTCAACTACTCAAATCTTTGTCGTGACCATTCTGCCTCAGACAAATCCACTTGGGATAGAACTCTCAGAGAAGGAATCTCCACTTCCACAGGTAAAATTGCCTCCATGCCGTATACTAGAGCAAAAGGAGTTGCCCCGGTAGAAGTACGAATCGATGTCCGATACGCCATCAGTGTGAAGGGTAATCTGTCATGCCAATCTTGATAATTCTCGGCTGTCTTAGTCAAGATCTTCTTAATATTCTTATTGGCCACTTCAACAGCTCCATTCATTTAGGGGCGATAAGGGGACGAATTCAAATGCTTGATCTTGAACTCGCTGAACAACTCATCAACAAGCTTGTTGTTCAAATTTGTCCCATTGTCAGTGATAATCGTTTCAGGGACACCATAGCGAGCAATTATGTCACGTTTGATGAACTTCACAACATTGCGAGCAGTGACACTTGCAAAGGATGTAGCTTCAATCCATTTTGAAAAATAGTCTATGGCTACTAAAATGAATCTATGCCCATTGGAAGCCTTTGGGTTTATTGGACCGATCACATCAATCCCCCACATTGAGAAAGGTCATGGCTCGGAAAACTGGTGCAGCACAGTTGGAGGAACATTTATCTTATCACCATGGACCTGGCAACGATGACAACTTCGAACATGTTGTATACAGTCACCTTCTAGCGTGAGCCAATAATAGCCTAATCTCATGATCTTCTTAGCCATCATGTGTCCATTCATATGAGGACCACATACTCCTTCGTGAATTTTTTGCATGATTTGAGTGGCCTCAGCTGCACCCACACACCGTAACAAGATTGAATTATAAGATCTCTTGTACAAATTCTCACCACTAACGAAGAACTTTGAGGCCATCTTCATGATGTACTTCCTATCAGCTGGAGTACTTCCCTCAGGGAATCCTTGTTTTTGGATGTAGTTCATGATATCGTAATACCATGATTTTCCGTCAGACTCTTCTATCACTACCATACAATAAGCCAGCCTTGGAAGAATCTCTATTTTCAATGGCTCAACTTCTAATCCATCAGTGACTTGCAACATAGATGATAAAGTTGCGAGTGCATCTACAAATTGATTGTGAGACCTCGATAAGTATTCGAATGAAACTTCATCGAATTTCTTGATCAAATCTTTTAAGTACTCATGATATAGGAGTAACTTAGCATCCTTAGTCTTCTATTCACCTATGGTCTGTAGTATGATCAGCGTGGAATCCCCGAACACTTTTAATTTGGCTACACCCATCTCGATTGTAGCTTGAAGCCTAAGGATGCAAGCTTCATACTCGGCTATATTGTTAGTGCATGGGAATATCAATTTCGCAGCTACTGGGTGATGTTGTCCATCTGGAGATATCAAAACTGCCCCAGTACCTGAACCAGACAAGTTCACCGCTCCATCAAAGAACACTGTCCACGAATCTTCATTTACACTCAAGATGGAGTCATCCAAAGAACGATCGTCATTATTTGAGGCTTCTAGATTCTTAGCCAATAGATCGGCAATTACTCGACCCTTAACCGACTTTTGTGGCATGAATTGCACATCAAATTCCGAGATCAAAATTTGCCATTTAGCCAACTTACCCACCAAAGCTGGCCGGTTAAGTAAATACTTGATAGGATCGTTCTCAGTTACGAGGAATGTCTAGTAATGTAGTGTGTACTGTTTCAATCTATGCAATACCCACACTAATGCAGCACAAATCTTTTCCACATTAGAATATTTTAGCTCTGACACAGTGAATTTTTTACTCAAGTAATAAACGGCTCGTTCCTTTTTATCGACGGGACTTTCCTGAGCCAACATCGCACCCAATGAATCACCATGAATGGTGAGGTAAAGAATCAAAGGATACCTTGGCGATGACGGGACAAGAACTGGTGGATTCATCAAGTACTGCTTCAACTTGTCGAATGCTCCTCGACACTCATCATCCCAATTGACTCGTGCATTCTTCTTTAAGAGCTTGAAGAATGGCTTGGCGGTTTCGGAAAGTTGGGAAATGAATCAAGCAATGTAATTCAACCTCCCCAAAAGACTCCAGACTTCTTTCACTTTTGATGGAGGTTGCAACTCACATATGGCCTTAGCTTTAGCCAGGTTGATCTCAATCCCTTTATTGCTCACAATGAACCTAAGTAATTTACCAGATGTTGCTCCGAACACACATTTAGCGGGGTTTAGGCGATGCTTGAATTCACAGAGTCGAGGAAATAACTTTTTCAAGGTTTCGATGTGGCTTTTCCCAGGTCGAGTCTTGGCAATCATATCATTAACATAGACCTTGATCTCTTGATGCATCATGTCATGAAACAGTGCTACCATGGCTCGCTGGTAAGTTGCCCCTGCATTCTTGAGTCCAAATGGCATGACCTTATAATGAAAGGTTCCCCACGGAGTGATAAATGCAGTTTTCTCTTTGTCTTCCTCCTTCATCCTTATTTGATTGTACCCGGAAAAACCATCCATGAAGGAGAATAGTTCAAATCCGGCAGTACTATCTACAAGGACATCTATATGTGGCAACGGGAAATCATCTTTCAGGCTAGCCTTGTTCAAATCTCGATAATCGACACAAACTCGAATCCGACCATCCTTCTTCATTACCGGCATGATGTTTGCTACCCATTCAGGGTATTGCGAGACTTCAATGAATCCGACTTTTAGAAGCTTCATCACCTCTTCCTCTATCTTCTTCAAGAGCTCAAGCTTAGTTCTCCGCAGCCTTTGCTTCTTAGGAGGCACGTCCGGGTTAGTAGGCAAACAATGCTCCACGATTGACGGGTCTAACCTAGGCATGTCGGCATAGGTCCATGCGAAGATGTGCTTATGTTCCTTCAATAACTGAACTAGGCACTTAGCCTCGTCTTTGGGGAGATTCGCCCCTATTTTCACCTCCTTGGCTTCTTCAGTTTCACTTAAATTAATAGTAACGGTCTACTCGGATGTGAGAACCTTGGCTTTTTCATGTTGTTCCCAGCTTCGCTGCACCTCAATGGAATCTTCAATGGAATCCTCGATCAAATCTTCAGGATTATCATTATCAGCACTTGTTGCATTGGATTGGACCATTTCCACACATTTGCATATTATATGATCATCCCTGAAACATAAAATAAAAAGGCCAAAAAGATAAACAGGGTAAATCATATTTTATTTTATTTGTGAATTTTTTGAAACTCTTTTGCAAAAGCATTTTTTGAAACATTTTGACATGAGGAAGCATGATGAAGCCCAGGCCTCAGAGTTCTCCTTGGATTTTGATTTTGTTTTATCGGCTGGATATCATCATTGGGCTGGTTTGGTGTACCTCATCATACCCTCAAAATAAAACTTGCAATTTCATTGAAATTCATCAATCAATTACAATTTATTGAATGGAAAATGCAATTCAAGTCCTAAGAAGAAAGTGAAAAAGAAGAAATCGAAAACAATTCCTAGAAAGCAATAAAAATTCCCGTGCAGGGGAATGTGCAAAAGTGATAAATGGGTTACTCTTGTGGGCAAGGGCCCGTTTCTTCCAGAGGTTCTCCATCAATGGCTCCAATGGAGAGGTCATTGAACAAACTTGAAATTCCTTCCAGGGTGTCGTCAGAGTTTTCTGTCTTTGAAGGCGTCGGATGATCCATGCCATCCCATCCACTTGGAACTATATTGCGGGCATTAAAGTAAAAGCAAGGAGGAGCCGGATATTTCACCATATAGTCGAACTTCCCACTTGGCTGTCCGAGAGCATCTATCACTTCAGCTTCATCTTGCATCATAATTGGAGGACCATGGAACATCTCATGAATGTTTGGATGTGGTAAATTTTGCCTCCCTCACCCTTGCTCAAGTGACAAGTTATGCCTTCCCTGTATTTGCCTTCCAAAACTTCCTCCACCTCTTCCATGGTACCCTAACCCAGCAGATTGGGACCTCTGAGGGGCTTCAATGGGGCTTCGAATACCTTGACCATTTCTTCCCAAACCATTGCCAGGGACAAAACCATTCCTAACCATAACTCTTCCCACCATAAGGGAGGCATCTGAGACTTCAGGGGCGGGCGGCGATGAACCTCGAGAAGAATGTATGGTAGATACTAATTCAAATGAGTGGTAGCTTGATTCAAACTCAGAATTTGGCTCTACATAGGGGATAGCCGTCTCGTGATAAATCTGGTGGTCTTGCTCACCATACATAGTGACCAGCTTCCTTTCGATCACAAATTTCATAGCTTGATGTAGACTTGAAGGGATTGCTCCAGCAGTGTGTATCCATGGACGACCTAGCAGAAAATTGAATGCGGTAGGGATATCCAGCACCTGGAAGGGAATGTTGAAGACGATCGGCCCTATTTGCTTGTCAAGATGGATTTCCCCGATTAACTCCTTTTTTGTTCCATCAAAAGCTCTCACCGAAGTCTTCGCAGCATGTATCTTTGACGGATCTACCTTGAGGCGGTGAAGAGTGGCCAATGGATATATGTTTAAGGCAGACCCATTATCAATGAGCACTCGGGACACATGAGAAGCCTTATGCTTGACCGATATGTAGAGTGCTTTGTTATGCCCCCTAACCTCAAGAGGAAATTCTTCATCAGAAAAAGCAATCATATCCTTGAGAAGGACCGATCCGACAAAATCCTCCAGCTTATCTGCCTCAACCGTTTCGAGTACACGAATTTCACTCAGCACCTTCATTAGTGACTTTTGATGCACATGGGATGTTAGGAGGAGCTCGAGCAAAGAGATTTGAGCAGGCATCTTTCACAATTGATCGACCACATTATACTCACTTGCTTTAATTACAGCCAAAAATTACTTAGCCTCTTCGTCAGTGACAGGCTTTGCAGGTTGAGCATTAGCTTGAGCATAAGTTCGACCAGACCTTGTAACGAGATCAACATCATAGGACCAAGGTACTGCCTTATTGTTGACATACTCATATGGTTGAGGCATCTCAATCACAATCTCCTCATCAGAGGCATCCTCTAGCGGGGGCATATCTGCGAGTGATGGATCTACTTCTTCTTTACCATCATTGAGAGCATCCTGCTCCTCTTCCCAATCGATGATGATGTGGGAAATGGTGGAAACTACGCAGTTACGGTCACCATACACAATGATGCCGTCATCCATCATTTTGGCAATTCTTTCCTTCATCAACGATAAGGGAACATCCTCTTGATCTGGATAATAACCAGCTCTCACCAGTCCATTGTAGGCATGCACCTTCGAGTTCTTGATGCCGAAGTATATGATTGAGGATTCAATCCTATCATTTGGAGAAGATCTCTTGGTTGGATAAATATAATGGATTCTTTTGTTCGTATCTAGATCAATTGAAGATCTGATAATCGACGAACTATTCTTGGAAGGTTCTATTCTTGGAAACCAAGATCCTGATTGTATGGGCGAACAGGATTGATGGGCTATCGTCAGGTTCCTTTAATAGCTCGAATGATCTTCTTGATTGATTCCGTCTAACGGGTAGATTGGAGGAATTCCTTTGGTAAGTGCCAACGGTATGATGGCATAAAGGAGTATAAAAAGGAAGACGTTCTAGTTGTGTAGGGAGTGAGATCAATAGAGAAATTCCAGAGTCTGAAGCACCTTGATTATTAGTCGATTCATTCTGAGCGAAATAGTATACACATAGAGTGTCTATACTTGGTGATACCTTGAGCAAGTGTGGTAGATCATCTACACCTAGAAATCAAGGAAGATTAATGCTGTAACATCTCTTTGTTCATAGTGGAATCCAGCCAATTGGCTGTCAGTGCAGAAGAGTGGACGTAGGCTTGAATCAAGCCGAACCACTATAAACTGCGTGTTCAATTCTCTCTTTCATTTATTCAGTCTTACGTTGATTATTATTTGTCTCAATTCCTTTAACTGTCTAAGTATTGTGCAATCATCAAGAAAAATCTTTTATATACCTATTCACCCCCCTTTAGGTACTCATACTAGCTATATCAATTGGTATCAGAGCTCGTGTTCTTACTTTATTTGAAGTGTTTTACTTCAGAGTAAAAGATCCATGGCTAGTATGCTAGCACCAGGGCTGGTGGAAGGGCAAAGCAATACCAGACCACCCTACTTTGATGGAAATGATTACAACATCTGGAAGAACAAGATGAAAGCTTTCCTACGATCAAAGGATCCTCTGGAATGGGACGTTGTGGAAAGAGGAATCACTCCTACTACTGCATCAGAAAGAGGGAAAGAAATTGAAACCAGCGGAATGACTCAGGAAGAGATAAATAAGAGACAAGCACTCGATGCAAAAGCAATTTACTCTTTATATTGTGCTTTATCACCAATTGAATATAACAGAATATTTTCTTGTGTTACAGCAAAAGAAGTATGGGACAGATTACATATCACCTATGAAGGAACAGATCGAGTGAAGGAGACCAGAATTAACATTCTCCTTGGTCAATATGAAGCCTTCAAAATGAAACCAGGAGAATCTATAACTGGCATGTTTAGTCGTTTTACAGATATTGTCAATGGTCTTGAGAACCAAGGACAAAAAATTTCTGATCCCATGAAGGTGAACAAGCTACTGCGTGGACTCTCCAAGGATTGGAATCATATAAAGACTTCAATAAGAGAGACGCAAAGAATTATGCCACTATCTGTCGACGAGCTGATTGGAACTCTTTAGTCTTATGAAGTGGAACGAATTAATGAAGACGAAGATCCAAGAGGTAAGAAATCCATTGCATTAAAATCAAATGATGATTCGATGATACGATTCGGAGATGATCTGGACGATGAGGAACTTGCTCTCATGATAAGAAGATTCAGAAAATTGAATAGAAAAGGAAGAAGGTTCAACTCAAAGAAACAAAGTTTCCAAAGACAGCAGACCAAGTCTGTTGATGATGAGGAACCAAACAAAGATGTAGTTTGCTTCGAATGCAAGAAAAAGGGACACATCAGACCCAACTGTCCTCTTTTGAAGAAGAAAAGAGGAAAAGCTGAAAAGTTTCGAAAAGCTCTCAAAGCCAAAACTTGGAGTGATACAGAGTGTGAAGAAAGTGATAATGAATATGCCAACATATGTTTGATGGCACATTCAGACTCAGACTCAGATTCTAGATCAGACTCAGATAGTGAATTTGAGGTAAGTGATTTTAAAATTCCTGTTAAGGTCTCTAAATACATTGATGAACTGTGTTTTAGTCTTAAGACTTCTCTCAAAAGAATTTCCGAACTTAAAAAGGAAAACTCAGCTTTAAAACAAAAGGAAAACATTTTAGAAGAAAGAGTTAAAAGTTTAGACTTGAATGTTTCTACTCTTAAAGAGAAAGAAGATAATCTTTTGAAAGAAAATGTTTCTTTCAAAAACTGACTTATCAAATATTTCAAAGAAATTTTCGATAGGATCCGAAAAACTTGAAAAAGTTCTTTCAGTTCAAAGACCTTACTTCAATAAGTCTGGTCTCGGGTATGACAGCAGAAACAATTCCCTTGATTGATTTTCCTAAAGTAAAAGAAAGAATTAAGAAAAGACTGTCGAGAGAGGCTTACAAAAATCATTTCAAGAAAGTTTTTGTAAAGTCTGTAGGTCGAAATGCTCTAAGGTGTTCAAAGTGTAACAGTCAGGATCACTTTGAAAAAGAGTGTCCTATGGTTTGGAAGCCTGTTAAGAAAGTATGGCCTAATAATGTTTATCCTACTAACACCAAAAGACCCAAGAAAATTTGGGTACCAAAGAAAGCTTGAGACTCTCTTTTAAATGGAGGTCTCCGTCAAGAAAAATGTTAAGTGGTATCTTGATAGCGGATGTTCAAGACACATGACAGGAGACTCAAATTGCTTCATAAAGCTTGTTTAAGTAAATGATGGAAATGTTTCATTTGGAGGAAACGACAAAGGAAGCATTGTGGGATTTGGAACTGTGAAGATTGGAAATCTCACAATAAGCAATGTTTCTCTAGTGGAAGGACTCAACTATAACCTTCTCAGCATTAGCCAATTGTGTGATACTGGTTTCAAGATCTCATTTCAAGAAGGAATATGCTCTGGAATCAGTAAAGACTCTACTCAGTCTTTCATGGGTCGAAGACATGGAAATATCTACCTCTTAGACATGAAACTAAATGAATCACAATGCCTAATCTCAATTCAAGATGAAGCAAGCTTATGGCATAGAAAGCTTGGTCATGTCAACATGAAGCAATTAGCCAAAATCTCACCAAAGCAGCTTGTTCGAGGTCTACCCAAATTACCATACCAAAAGTCCGATCCATGCACACCATGTATTCTAGGAAAGCAGGTAAGAAATTCATTTAAACCAATAAATCATGTCTCTACTAATCATGTACTACAGTTGCTGCATATGGATCTCTTCGGACAAACCAGAACCCAGAGTATTGGAGGTAAGAAATATTGCCTAGTAATTGTGGACGATTACTCCCGTTTTACTTGGGTATATTTCCTTGCAAGTAAGTCAGAAACCTTCTCGTATTTTGAAAAATTTGCTAAAAAGGTTCAAAATGAAAAAGGATATGTTATCTCAAGTATAAGAACAGATCATGGAGGTGAATTTGAAAATCAAGATTTTACAAAATTGTGTGATGAATTTGGATTTAAGCATGTGTTCTCCTCTCCATACACTCCTCAGCAAAATGGAGTTGTAGAAAGAAAGAATAGATCTCTTCAAGAAATGGCTAGAACTCTTTTAATTGAAAGCAAAATTTCTTCACGTTTTTGGGCTGAAACTGTTTCAACAGCATGCTATATCATCAATAGAGTCTTCCTAAGACCTATTCTAGAGAAAACCCCTTATGAGTTATTCAAAGGTAAGAAGCCCATTGTTTCATACTTTCATGTGTTCGGTTGCAAATGCTTTATATTGAAAAATGCAAAAGATCGAGTTGGTAAGTTTGAAGAAAGATCGGATGAAGGCATCTTCCTTGGATATTCTACATCAAGCAAAGCCTACAGAGTCTATAACAAGAAGAGCCAGTCTGTGGAGGAGTCAATGAATGTCAAATTTCAAGACTCTACGCAAAATGAATCCAGTCAGACTCAGTATGAAGAGTCTAAACCTGCTCCAGACTTTCCAAAGCTTATAACTCAAGAAGTATCTCAGACTCTGGAAGACCAGCATCAAGATGTTCATGAAGATTCAAATAAAGAAAGAGATCATCATCCAGACAAATTAACCAGTAACTGGAAGCATAAGTCCAGTCATCCCAAAGATCTCATTATCGGCTATTACTTGCGTTTGCTTGTTATAAAAATTTCAGGTTATTCCAAATGGACGTCAAAAGTGCTTTTCTAAATAGATTTATCCAAGAGGAAGTATATGTGGAACAACCACTTGGGTTTGAAGACCCAAAGAAGCCAAACTCAGTCTTCAGATTGAAAAAGGCATTGTATGGTTTAAAGCAAGCACCTCGAGCTTGGTACGACAGACTAAGTAAATTCTTATTACAGAATGGTTTTGACAAAGGTAAAGTAGATACTACTTTATTTATCAAAAAGGTAAACAAAAGCTTTTTACTTGTTCAAATATATGTGGATGATATTATTTTTGGATCCTCTAATGAAAGTCTATGCAAGAAATTTTCTAAGTCTATGCGGATGAGTTTGAAATGAGTATGATGGGAGAATTAACATTCTTTCTTGGTCTTCAAGTAAAGCAATTGAAGGAAGGAACTTTCATTTACCAAGAAAAATATGCTAATGATCTAGTCAAAAGATTTGGATTGGAAAATTGCAAAAAGACTGATATACCAATGTCAAGTTCTTTGAAGATAGACAAAGATGAAGAAGGGAAGAAAGTTGATCAAAAGTTGCACAGGAGCATCATTGGTTCACTTCTTTATCTAACTGCTTCTAGACCTGACATTTTGTTGAGTGTTTGCATCTGTGCTAGGTTTCGATCAGATCCTAGAGAATCCCATCTCAGTGTTGCAAAACGTATCATTAAATACGTTGCTTCATTTTCAAGCATTGGTCTCTGGTATCCTAAGAAGAGAGACTTTAATCTTCTGGGATATTCAGACGCAGATCTGGCCGGCTGCAAAGTCGACAGAAAGAGTACTTCAGGAACTTGCCAGTTGCTTGGAAGTAGAACAGTGTCTTGGTTTTCAAGGAAACAAGGCACTGTGGCTCTCTCAACAATAGAAGCAGAGTATGTAGCTCTTGGAAGCTGTTGTTCGCAAATTTTATGGATAAAGCAACAGCTACAAGACTTTGGGATTGAAGACTCATGCACATAAATCAAATGTGACAACACCAGCGCAATCAATCTCACCAAAAATCCAATCCTTCATTCAAGAGCAAAGCATATAGAGATTCGACATCACTTCATTAGAGATCATATTCAAAATGGAGAAATCTCGATTCAATTTGTTGATTCAAAAAGTCAACTAGCGGATATATTCACAAAGCCTTTGGAGAAAAATCAATTCGATTTTATCCGTTTCAGACTCAACATTTTGAAGCTCGAGGAAGTTAAAGTCTAGAGACTCTCCAACCATCAGACTCTAAATCATCAGACTCTAAACCATTAGACTCAGACATTCATGGCTATAGATTGTAAGTTGCTATTTTATCTAATCGTATTATTCGAAAAGGTACGATCTCTCGTTCAGTTATTTTATAGTCTGCGTGAAAAACGAAATCTTGTCTTTTCGAAAGGATTAATTTTGGCAGTTAATGATTTTAAAAAGGAGGTGTTCGTACACTTTCCTTGTGCCGATTGAACTTCCTTTTTCAAAACTGAGTTATATATATACAGTTTTCTTTTTCACCCAATCTTCAAAACCCTAAAAGCATTCTCCTCCCAATCTGGTTTCTACTTCGTGTTCATCTTCGAGAAAGTTGTCATCTTTTCTTGGGAAAGCAAGTAAAGGAATCTTTCAGCGTCAAGGAAGGATGTCTTCTTCGAGGAAGTCTTCAAGAATCGCGAACAGGGGACCACAGAGAATGAAGGAGGGACCTACCCATTTCGATCTCACCGAAGAGGAAGAATTATCGAGTAAGCAACAGAGCCCGATTCACTCTCCACCACGTCACTCAACGCCATCTACTCCACAAGGTGCGGGTCAACAACCGGAGGAAGAGATAATCGAGGACGCAGACCCTGTAAGAGTCCAAAAACCCTCTTACATTTATAAACTCTACCGTGCGTTGAAAAGTACTGGGACTCCGTTGAATTACGTGGATGATTTTCTTAAAGATAAGAATTATGGGAATGAGTATATCTTTCTGAAAAGAATGGAGGATTTGGGAATTGCTCCCAAGGGAAAAGCTGAGGAAGCACTTGCGAACATTCCTAGTGATCCTCGTATGTCGGGACCAAATCCAATTGATGGGAATGATGATGATAAAATGTTCAGTGATTTTCAACCTAGAATGGGTGTTGCTGCAAGGGTGAAGGGAAAAAGGATGGAATTGTTTAAATCAAAGGAGCAAGAGAATTTGTTCTTCAAATTGCTGAAACGAGGGGTGATAAACCCTAGGAGTGTTGATTTCGATTTCTTGGATGCCATTAACTTGAACTTAAGGGAGAAGTTCAATCTGCTTCAACTGGAACGTTTTTGCATTGATACCACAGATGGATATGCGCAATTAACAGCATACTTCTATTCGAATCTTAGCTTCTTAGATGCGAATAGAATATCATTCAGTGTTAGAGACCAAGACCATGTGGTAGACGTGGACATGTTGGCGGACATAATTGGAGTTGAACGAGGACGCTATCAACCAATCAAAGTCTCAGTTGCTCGTGCCTCATTGGAACTTGTCAAAGATAGAGATGTAGAGGGAAGAATCATCTATTCAAGGATCCGTGCAATCAATATCGTGCTGCACAAAATTGTGATCAATTGCATCAGGCCCAAGTCTACATCAAAGACTGATGTGTCTAATTCAGAGGCAAAATTGATGTATGCGATTAACTCAGGGATGAAGTTCTCTCTTCCTCACATCATTTTATTTCACATGTACAGAGCAATGTCAAAGGACAAGGGACAATTGCCTTACCCAGGTCTGGTGACCAAGATCTTCAGACACATGAATATTGAACCGCCGCATACACTTTGTGTTCGACCATGCGATAAAATGGTGGTAGGTTTGAAGATGTTGACGAAGATGCGTCTGCAAGAACTTTCCAAGGCAATAGAGAAATTCAGAGTGAAGACTCCAAAGACTGCAGTCGCTTCAAAGAGAAAAGGGAAGGAGGCCATTGGTGCCTCATCCAAAAAGAAGAAAACTCTCATCTTGGAGGATGAAGATGAGGAGGAAGATCTCACAATCACTGCCTTGATAAGGACTAGACGTTCTATACCTCAATCGACAGAACTTCAGAAGAAACAGAGAGAAGAAGAGGAGCAAGCCAAGAACAGAGAAGAAGAAGAGCAGAGAGAGAAGGAGAAAGAAGCTGAAGAAGAAGGAGAAGAAGAGAAAGAAAAATTTGCAGCTGAATCTGGAGAGAAGGGGAATCAAGACACAGAAGAGTATGATCATCACTCCTCCCCTTTTGATGTCCTAGAGACAGGGGGAGTTGGTGAGCAAGAAAGGTCCACACATGATGTTGCCAATAGTGAAGGTCTAAGAAAATCTCCAGCAGACCCAGAAGAGGTTCAGGCTTCTCAATTGCCTAAGAAGGACACGATACGTCAACACCAAATTTGCAAGATTATACAGAAGCGCCATCGTCTGCATTCACTCCATCTGAGAAAGCAAATGCAAGTACACAGACGAACAATTCTGCAGATTCTCGTCGTATTATAGATGTTCTTCTGGAAATGCGGGGCCAAATCTATGCTCTGGACTGTGAAATTCAAGCCATGAAGAATGCTGGACAAACATCTTCAGTTACCCTGGAGGACAAAATGAAAGACCTAGCTTTACAACTTCAAGCCAATGCTAAATGAGAGAAGGTAGCTCATCTAAGGGAAGACTTGAAGAGGCTAGAAGGCATAGTCCAGTCGATGGGAGATTTCCAGATCGTGCGCATTCCCAAGCAAACCTGACTCATTTCTCACCTTTTTAATGATGACAAAAAGGGGGAGAAGCAATTTGAAACAACCAACTTTAAAATTTGACTTTAAATTTGTTTTTGTGGTTATGTTTGTTTTTTAGTATAACTTGACTTGAGTGAACTTGAATTTGACTGAATTGGCTGTGGATTTTGATGCTTGACTATTTGCATTTATATCAAGTGTTGTCATATGGGATTACTCATGAAAGACTAACCAATTTTCTGTGGATGCGTAGTCTGGTTGTTTTATTAATCTTTATGAGATAGCCATATTGCTTGAGAAATGTTTTTGCAGTCAAAGTTGTTCAAATCTACGGGAAAGTTTTGTCACCATAAAAAGGGGGAGATTGTTGGAGAAATCTTCCGAATATTTTGAAGCCGACAAAACGTTTCTATCGTCTAGTCTGGATATTTGCAGACCGTCCGTCTAAAGTCTGAAGACTTTCGATCACCGAGACTCAGCACTCAAGACTCAAGACTTAAGACTCAAGACTATTCTCATTGACAGTCTTTCTGATCCAGTGACGAAGGAAATCCAAAGCCGAAGTATATGGTTGAGGATTCAATCCTATCCTCTGGAGAAGATCTCTTGGTTGGATAAATATAACAGATTCTTTTGTTCGTATCTTGATCGATTGAAGATCCGATGATTGACGAACTATTCTTGGAAGGTTCTATTCTTGGAAACCAAGATCCTAATTGTATGGGCGAACAGGATTGATGGGCTATCATCAGGTTCCTTTAATAGCTCGAATGATCTTCAAGATTGATTTCGTCCAACGGGTAAATTGGAGGAATTCCTTTGGTAAGTGCCAACGATATGATGGCATAAAGGAGTATAAAAAGGAAGACGTTCTAGTTGTGTAGGGAGTGAGATCGATAGAGAAATTCCAGAGTCTGAAGCACCTTGATTATTAGTCGATTCATTATTAGCGAAATAGTATACACAGAGAGTGTCTATACTTGGTGATACCTTGAGCAAGTGTGGTAGATCATCTACACCTAGAAATCAAGGAAGATCAACGCTGTAACATCTCTTTGCTCATAGTGGAATCCAGCCAATTGGCTGTCAGTGCAGAAGAGTGGACGTAGGCTTGAATCAAGCCAAACCACTATAAACCGCGTGTTCAATTCTCTCTTTCCTTTACTCAGTCTTACGTTGATTATTATTTGTCTCAATTCCTTCAACTGTCTAAGTATTGTGCAATCATCAAGAAAAATCTTTTATATACCTATTCACCCCCTCTAGGTACTTATACTAGCTATATCACTTGATCCATCTAACTTCAGGTTCTAGGATAGCATTCACTGTTCCCTCATGCTCCGGTAGCGGATTCTTCTGAACGTTTGGCCGAGTAGTTTGAAATGAGAAGGCCTTTGTGTCCAAGAGATTTTGGATCTTGTGCTTGAGGGTGAAACATTCGTCAGTTGAATGCCCCAATTCACCGTTATGGTAGTCACACTTCTTTGTCGGGTCATAACCGCGAATGTTTTCGCGATTGGGACGCTTTGGTTCATTAGTAAGCAAACCTTTCTTTCGGAGGATCGTCAGCACTTGGGATGGAGACCTAGGGAGAGGAGAAAATTGCCTTCTATTATTTGCTTGGGCAAATGATTGGCGGCTAATGGTTTGTGATTGTCTTGGATTCATTTGGATGGCTGGGGCATGTTTGACATTTTCTTGGCTATAAGCCACATTCACATCTACTGTCGTTTCCTTCTCTTTCTTGGCAGTGAATCTTCTACTAGATGGCTCAGTAAACCATCATTCCCTTATCCCCATCTCGATTTGTTCTCCCACAGGGATAAGCTGATTAAAGCTTTCAACATATGTACTGGCCATTCGGTTACGAAACTCAGATGGGAGGGTCTTCATAAACAACTTCATCAGCTCCTTGTTGGTAGGCTTAGGAGTGATTTGAGCTGCCAAGTTTCTCCATCTTACAGCATATTCTTTAAATGATTCGCTCTTTTTCTTTTCCATCCGCTCCAGGTCTTCTCGGGAAGGTGCGATGTCCATGTTGAACTTGTATTGTTTGAAGAATGCGTCAGCCACTTCATTCCAAGTGTTGAGCAGGTTCACATTCTTCATCACGTACCAGTTTAGTGCGGGTCCAGTCAAACTCGCATGGAATGATTGGATCATGAGGGGCTCATTTTTTTTACGTGCTAGGCCATGCGCACGTGGTACATCTGCAGATGAGATTTTGGGCAAGATGTGCCATCATACTTCTCAAACTCTGGCATTTTGAACTTGCTCGACATTTTGACCTTCTCATAGACCGAGAGGTCGAACGGGAGGGACCTTTGTGACTCCTGCAACTGTCTCATTTTCTCTTCCAGCTTTGCAACACGCTCATCCTGATCTGTCTTGGGAACGCCGTTAAGCTTGGCCTTTCCAACAATGACTAAGTCATCTTCCAACCCGGGCATGTTGTCGTCAATCGTTTGAACCTTGTTTGCTTGCTTCGGGATAACTACTTCAGGAAGAGCAGGTGCAGCTGTTGGATTCGTTTGGAGGAATTGGAGTTGATCCGTCACAAGTTGTAAAGAGGTGAGTACTTGTTGGAGTTGAGTCTCCATAGCGGCGACACGATCACGCATTTCGGTTTGTTCGGCCATTCTAGCTCTTAATCGCGTGATGATGGGCGAACGTGACGGATCCGTTATAACCTAATATAAGAAATGAACAAAAATAAGCATTCTCATATGAAAATACGTTGATCCATGGCAATATTTTAGAACTTTATTCATCAATGGAGCTTTTGATAGACCTATCAAAATAGAAATTCAAAATGTCCTAAACAAAATGAACTAGGAAAGTAAATGACTCAAACTTCCTAATCATTAATCTAAAACTGAAAATAGCAAGATTGATTCAAGCATTTCATTTGGCTTGATCAATATACACTCGAGACACCATTCGGCGCAATCATTTGTTCTCTTCTTGAGCTTTTTCAGCAACTCTTTTGAGGCGTTTATTCTCAGCTTGATTGGTGATCTTCAACAGCGCCTCTGGTATCTTTGGAAGCAGCTCTTCGGGAATCTTGTGTTGTTGGATATACTTAATCGAGGCATAGTACTTCATTTCCTTGCCTTTCAATTCTTCCTCGGGCCATTTGAGGTTTTATGGACGGCACATGTCCCACATCGATTTAATGGTGAGAATGGAATTTTCATGGCCTCGGCTTCCATCAACGAAGCTAACTTGGAGCGGATCCGCTTGTAACGCTGAGGGAAGCTCTTGTACGACTTGATACTGACGAGTTACTCTAGTCGGATAGTACTCCAATGCTCCAGTGAATCCCAATAGAGGGATTGGGCCAACTCCTCCACACGAGAGTCTCGCTACCCGAACTTGGAACCATTTAGCATGCCATAGGAAACTCTTGGGAGTTGGTTTTTTTATGAAAGCTAGCCACCTAGAATAATGGTAATCCGGTGCATGTTTTTGTTTGTTCTCAAATCTCATAATATGGTGATTAGAATTACTAACATGATGTATAGTCATTAAACCACCAAATCCCTTTAGGAGAGGAATGGATAGTCTTATCGCCACCTCCTTTGAAACGAGCGAGAGAAAGAAAAGTTTCAGCCAAGACAGTGTTTACAAAATTTTTTCCTTCCAACACCTGCCTAACTAATTGAGCAATCAAAGGGTTAATAGCATTCTTGTAGTAAGGAAATACTATAAATCCAAAGAAAGCTAAGAGGAAAATCCTAAGCATTTGAGATGAGGTGCCTTTTTCAAAACATTCTTTCAAAAAAGATAAAGGACATGCATTATGGTGTGCCTTTAAAACCTTTCTTATATCAACTTCTTTAATTCTCAGAAAATCAGATAAAGCCATAAAATGATTTATTCCGATAGGCGGACTAATCAATTAAGCTTTTAAGGACTTCCTTATAGCGATGCTATATTCTTCCAAGGTGGGAGTGAGTTCATGCTTACCGCCGAAGATGAAGGTAGAAGTCTCGAGGCACCAACAGTGGGCAAGTGCTTGGACGAGGCCGCCATAGATGTTGATATGCAGCAGTGGAAGCAATCGACCAATATGTGACTCTACGAATTGACGGCTATTTTGATCTAACTTGTCCCACCAAGTGCTAAGCTCTCCCTTTGGAGGGAGAATAATTCGAATGTCCGGTGTCCCCATTGTATATTAATCAAGGCTTAGGACAATCCTAATGCCATGGACTGACAAAATAATGTGACAAAGTAAGTAAATTGCAAAGGCAAAAATTAGAGAACTTACTTTACCAATGATTGACAATCACATAGACATGCGCATGGTAAGTGGCTCAATTTCTAATCTATAAGGCTTATCAAGGTGGAGCCACAAGGATGATCAGACTAGCCACGGGCTTGTGGACTATGTCGGGTCCTCATGATTTCGGCTTAGTCAAAGAGCCGACCCGGGTTGCGGGCATGCGGGCCAAGGTGGGTACTCCTGACACCATGAAAGAAACTTCGGGATTGAGATGGGTGACTTGTACCGCGAGCATGCGGTCGGAGTGGTATTCATTTCAATACCATCCTAAATGATCTTATGCGGCCCAGGTCCGGCGGCAGGTTGTGTGTGCAAAGTGTAGTGATAATGCAAGGCATGCATAGCAATTGAAAACAAACAACACTTCAATTGTGAAAGTAAACCATACATTCCTACACCTCCCTACAAAACAAAGGTTATCAAACACTTCCCCTTATACCTCCCATCTTGCAAAAACATTTAACACCTTAAATGTTAGGGACATACCTGGAATCCTCGCTGCCAAACAAAAACTTTTTTTTTTTTTTCAAAAGAAAAGAAAAATTGGCTTAAGTCCACTAAGAGTTTTAATTTTGATCCCCAGTGGAGTCGCCAAGCTGTTGCGACCAAATTTTTCGGGGTTTGAACCACCTAGGGTTTGGCTAATGGATTGTTAAGCCTAGACTTAACTCGGGCTCTCCCAAGCCCATACCAACTCGCGACTTAGGTTTAAGTTCTTAACATGCAATTGATTTTCAATAAGGAGTCGTCACTAATCTATTTTTGGTGGGTCGATTAGAAACCCAAGTAAAGTAATGGGAGATTCACTTTACTCCTACGAACCAGAGATTTGGGTACGGGGACTTGGTTACGCTAGATTTCTCTAACGTCCTTTCGGTACCATTTCTTTTATTTAAAAAATGTTTTTTTTTTTTTTTGCAAGCAGTTTGGATTGATTTTAAATCTAATTGCCTAACATATGAGGTGTTCATGCAAGTGCGCAAACCATCAATTTAACACCCAAGAAAGCAATTAAATATTCCAGGACTTACCTCAAAGCAACAAAAACATCTGCAGTGTTAAATTAAAATTCACATCAAAATGACTTATGAAATGATATGGCATGACAATATGTCCTAAACTATATGACGTAAATAAGCATGCAATCTATTATAAAGAAATGTAATAATTAAATATGGAATTTCAATTAACCAAAATGACTTAATTCTAATGACGTGCAATGCAATGTAATGACATACAAAATTATTTCAATTGAAATGACATGCGGCATACAATTGAATATGCGAGCTATATGTCACGCGGCATTTATTAAATGACCTAATCTAAAGACGGACAATTTCTAATTATAAATGAACTTAACAATAATCACTAAAATGACATGCATTTCATGAACCTAATTCTATATGATATGCAAATGACATTTTTTTATTTTAAAAATGCAATCTATCCTAGAAATTGCAACTAATTTATCCTAAGACAAATTTTATGAAATTTGAAATGATCTAGCTAGATTAAGATTCTATCTAATTTAAACTAGGGATTAAGTCATATTAAATCCTAATTTAAACTAAGACATTATCTAAATGTAAAATGCAATTTATCTAAAAAGGATGATCTAAATTTAAAATGAAACATGCAATTCTAATCTAATATGCACAATGATTTTTCTTGTGTTTTTCTTTAAGAAATTCGAAATTAAAACTTCACATAATTAAACATGCAATTCAAATAAAAAACTAACAACCTAAATGAATGCAATTTCTTTTTTTGGATTTTTTATTTAAAAATTCAAAATAAAATTGCAATCCTAAATATGCAAGATAATAAAAACAAACCTAATCCTTGACCAGATTTTTTTATTTTCTTATTTAAAATTCGAAATAAGATTGCAATGTTAACCCTAAACAAGAAATATTCTAAAGCAAATCTAATCCTAACTCAAATATTTTTTCAGAATTTTCTTAAAAAAAAAAAATCGATCGACTCAACCAACTTGACGACAAGCAAATCAAACAAGATGAGATTGATATCCAAAAATTGACGAACCATATCTCGCGCATGAGATCGGGTTGGCCAATTTTAAATTAAATCGCGAATCGAATCTCGGGCTTGAGATTGGATTGTCGATTTTTGTAAGGGATTGCGAGTCGGATTTCGGGCGCGAAAATCGGACTTTCAATCCCTAGCTTGAGGAACTATTTCATGTTGGAATTTCAATCATACCTTAAGGAATAATTCCACTAAAAGACAGAATAAGTAAAATAATAATGAACAATAAAATAAATAAATAAGTAAAACTACCTAATTGGATTTTTTTCTTTTTCTTTTCTTTTTCCTTTGTTTCTCCTTCCCAAACGGAGTAGCAAAGTGATGGTGGGTCACTGGTTCGGCAAGGGAAGCTCCGGCGAGGGCAAACTAGTGGCGGAAAAACTCTGATGACAAGCGGAACAACGGAGGCCAGCGTGGGGGACTCGTGGGTCACTGCCAATTGCAAACAGCAGGTGTTGTGCAGGGGGTTCGGATCCGAGCGGCGTCGGGGAACTCCGGTGACTTGCAGGCAAAAACGGGTCGGAGGCCGTGGGTCGTCGCTGAGGCTGAGCAGAAGCGGATCGTGGCGCGGGCTCCTGCGGGTTGCTCGGAAACGCGGAGGGAGCGGTGCTATTTGCGAGCAGGGGCGCTAGGTCGTGCGGCAGTGTGGTGCTGAAGCAAGGGCGCGAGCTCCCAGCCTAGGGTTCCGGTCGATAGGCGGGCTTCATGCGGCGATGGGCCGCTGGAATCGCGGGATCTGGAGGTTGCAGATGGTGCAAGAGCAATGGCGGCAGGGGGCTTCGAGCGGGCGGAGCAAAGCAGGGGTGGCTCCGGTTCTGGATCTACTGTAGCTCGGGTGGCTTTGGGGCGGCGAGTGGCACGGGTTCGCCTGGCTTGCGACCTGGGTCGCTGATTAGAGGGCACAGCAGTCGGATGGGCAGCAGTGCAAGCTCCGGAAGGCAGATGCAGACACCGAACACATGGGGATGGAGAAGATGTACAGTGAAGTGTTTTTCCTCCTTCCACACGTCTCTGTCTCTCTTTACTTTTTGCTTTTTACTTTTGTCAAAGAAGCAAAAACTTTTCTACTTTTCCCTTTTCTTCCAAAACCGAGTCAAAAGAAAAGCCCCCACTTTAGGTCCTCGTACTGTTGCTTTTATAGGGGGTAGGATATAAGTTTTCGATTTCCCCTTCAAATCTACATCTGCGATACCTTTTCACCAACTAATCACTATTGATAAGAATTCAAGATTACGATAAATATTTCTCGAAATCCAAATCTCGCAAAGATAAATCGCAATATCGCAATATTTTTTTCACACATGTGCCCTATCCAAAAGATTCATATCCCGGAAAAATTTCATTTTTTATTTTATTTTTCACGAGATAATTAAAAAACATGGGCTTGAGCCAACTAGCTCGCTTCGTGGGCTTAGTCCAACTAATTTGAACTCATTCGCACTGGTCCAATAAAATGCCAATTAAAATAAAATAAATGCACCTAAAAATTATATGCTATGCAATTGAATTATAATAATTTTTTTAGGGGTTAAAATTAATCTCTAATTTTTTTTGATAAATGACTAAACGGCTCGTCAAAATTTAGGTGTCAACAAGCTCTTTGCTTGCCAACTTCCCAATGTTACGTTTTGCAAGCTACTCTAGAAATTTGGTGAAAATTGCCGTCGTGATGGCTCATACTTCTTGTGTCGGCATGACCATATTAAGAGGGTGGTAGACATGTTGGAGAAGGTCCCAGGGCTATCTCTTGAAGATCGCTTCAAAATTTGTTTTGCACCAATTAATGTCAGAGACCCAAAATCAATGTATCATCTTCTGAGGTTTGCCACAGCTTATAGTCAAAGCTTACCTGTTAATATAGCAGTGGGCCTGCTTAAGGGCTCTGCTTGAAATGATGCTGAGCTTTTGGATCTGGAGACCAAACATCAAGTGCTGTCTATGTATCTGTGGTTGTCTCACTTCTTTGAGGAGTAAAATTTTCCATATGTTAAGAAGGCAGAAGCTATGGCAATAGGCATTGCTGAGTTATTGGGTCAGTACCTTGAACAGAAGGAGGATGGCTATGAGAGACCGCAGTCAGTTGCAAAACTGTTTTCTTTGTCAGTTAACCTAGATTAGTTTTCTGCAAATACTTTTCATGGAGCAGGATGATATTTACTCTCTACCAATCCTTTGTTGTGTATCTCTCTCTCTCTCTCTCTCTCTCTCTCTCTCTCTCTCTCTCTCTCTCTCTCTCTCTCTCTATATATATATATTGTGTGTATCTCGTGTATGGATTAGTAACAATCTTCTTGAGGGCAAAACCTAAATGACTCCCCAGTATGAAATCTTATCTATACTTACATTAATGTTTTGTTGCTTTTTTGGTACCTGAAGCCAAGTTATGATATTGGCAGAATATCTTTGTTACTCCTTCAGTATTCTAGTGATGGATCTTAGAAGGCAGATACTTTGGGAGGCTATAACTACTTGGTGGGCGTGAAGGAGTGATTGTGAGTGTATTGAATTGACCTTGTCTGTCCTAGCTGTATGTGACTGTGGCGACCTCACTGATTTAGTGGTTCATTGACTAGATATTGCTTTGATGTGAGAGAATCTTTGTTGTTTAATATAAGGCAAACTCATTAAGGCTGTCAAATGCTCTAGTAGGAAGTCGTGACTGTATGATGTAGTGCATGTTATAATGAGTAAAAATATGCGGATGATAACTTTAAGAAAAGACCTTGGGTTTGATGGGTTTCCATTATTGTGGTGGGTGTTATTATTGTCTTTGTTGCAGCTGAGTCTTACTTTCAATTGGCATTGGATAGCTCTTAAATATCTCTTCCGTAGATGACTTTTCTTTGTGATATGTACCGTTCTAGACCAGGAACATTGTTCATTTAACTATTTGTTTAGCTTGCTTGTCATGAAAATGAAAAGACTAATGTTAAAAGGAAGCTAAGGTTTTGATACAGTGCTTTATCTATTCATAACCTTTAGATGACAAACCTCTCGGTGGTAAACCTTGAGAGTTGTAGCCGTGCAATTGTCCAAAGTTGGGCAGCTCTTCACAGAGGCACAACTTTCTGCCTGGTCAAGGTTGGTGCTATTTCCAGTTCATTATTATTTTCTTTGTCAACCTTCAAGAAAAAAAAAAAGATTGCTTTTCTTTGTCATACAGGAGAAGACAGAATAAAGTTCCCGGAAATTCCACATTCTGAGAAATTGTCTACATGGTCACGTGCAGGTATTACAACTCAGCATCGTAGCCTATTTGTTGCTACCTCCAATGCAGTTTCTATTATGAATTTTTCATTGCTTTTCGCAAGAATCACTACTCCATTTCCTATTAAAGTGCCAGATGTAGCTCGGTGGCAACATATGCAATTTTCTTTATTAGTTTGGATCTGCAAATCATGCCATAATTAGGTAAGAGAATGGTTGTTGCTTGCTGTTCATTCAGCTGATTGAATGGAGGACCTCTGGGACTCACGTGTGCCTAAGATGGCAGGATGGTTGTCATTGTTGTGGCTCTGCATCTTTGTATGTTAAAATGGCCCATCAGATAAGCCGGTGCAGCTTCTGCAGGAGATATCCAATGACGAGGAGTTAGAGATTCACAACCTGAATACAAAATTTCTACCATATAGCTGTAGCAATTTCTGTGAGCATGCTGGTGAAGGGTGCTTTGCTTCAATTAGAGAGAGCTAAAATTTTGACGAAATATTCTGACTGTCAAATTATCTCCAACCAATATTTCTTAGTAGCTTCTGTCCCGAAATACCCATGAAAAGGGTGCTTTGTACTGTAGGACAATGGGAGAGAATAATCCACCAAAATAGTGATGCTTCAGATTTGTTCCTTGCAATAATAATGTGCTAATTTGTTGTTTTCCCCATGCTTTGCTTGAGGCTATGCATAAGCAGAGGATGTAAGAGGTGGCTCTGATTATCTTTATTGGTCAGAATGAACAGATCCATCTCTGCCACATGGGTGGCTCAGTTTTACCTTAGGATACTATGTGGATCGTAACTAATGCAGCATGGCGTTCAAGCAACTAGTCAGGCCAGGCTTTGTGGATGGACTGCTCATGCTTAGAGGTGTGCAAAATACCCGGGAACTGCCCAGACCGCTCGGAACCGGACCGGAACCACCCAGAACCGGCGGTTCTTAAGGGAACTGGTCCGATTCCCGGTTCTAATTTTTCGGAACTGGTGGGTACCGGTCCGGTTCCCAGTTCCATGGGTGGATCCACCCACCCGGACCAGACCGGAACCTTTTTAATATTAAAAAAAAATTCCTAAAGGAAACCCTATATTATATCTCATCTCCTCACTCCCTTCGTCTTCGGTTCTCTCTCTCTTTGTTTCTTCCTCGGTTCCTCCTAATCCTATCACTATTTCGATTCCTCCTCGAGCATCGATGCTACCATCGCTACTCCTCTGTCGCTGCTGTTCGCCCCCTCGCGTTGGCCGCCACCCGCCATAGCCGCGGAAAATTGTTTCGTGACTATTCTATGTTGAAAATCTGATCATAGACCTCCTCCCCTTCTTTCCAACTCATAGACCTAACCGTTCTATGTTGAAAACCAAAATTGTTTCGCGTCAAGATCGGTTTCATGGATCCACCCGGGAACCCGACCGGATCGGCGGTTCGGTTCCCGAGTGGATCCATGCAACAAACGGGTGGATCCCAGTTCCAATTTTTCGGAATCGGTCCTTAGCGGGCGGTTCCCGGTTCTAGGTTGGGAACCGCCCGCCCGGATCATGCACACCCCTACTCATGCTAGTGCAACATAGTGCCTCTCATCATTAGTTTGGGTCTGACCATCCTTCGTTGGGATTCATTCCATCTTTCTGATATTTTCCTATGTGTTTATATCCTCCTATCCAGTTGTTCTCATCAACATGCTTCTGGACTTTTGAGCGATGGTGTATTCTCTTAATGAGAATCATGTTAAGTTTGGTTTTACTATGGTATTTGATCGGATCGTCTCTCTTTTAATATTATAATTTTTCGTTTTAAATTTCCTCTGGTTGAGGAGCAATCTATGTAGGAGGATTTACCTCAAGTTTCGACCATGTCTTGAAATCAAAGATTCAATCTTAAATGCTTTAAATCTTGTGTAATTAAGTCATTTCGATGCACCATTCGGCCCACTTTTTTTGATGTGGCGGGGAGGGATCTTGTCTGTTTTTAAAAGAATTATTATTTTAAATATATATGGTGCCGTACTTGAAGCCATGTCAGATAATAAGTCAATTGGTAAAACTCAAAAACCAAAAGAAAGTGTTGGCCGTAGTCCTCATGCCAAAGACCTTGATATTGCATTTGAAACTTGAGTGCAAGCACCAACGTCTTAAGTTTTGTTGTTGTAAAACTGCAGGCCTAGAAATGAGAAATGTTGATGGTGGTAATGTAGATTGGAATGAGAGGGACAAGATCGATACGAATCAATCCCATGGAAGAGTGATTTGGGAAGAAATGTTCGGATTTTTCGCACCTAAAATTTGAAGAGTTTAGGGACTCTCAAAGGAATTTTGCCAATATGTCCTCGAAATGGATGAAACATCTAAATTCATGCCTTAAATTCAATTGTGTTATGATAACGTGCAATCATCTTTACATGTATTGACAACTGAATTTTTGTTGATACTTTAAATATCCATTTATTTTGCAAAAGTTTAAAAATTTATAAAAGATGAAAAGCCAAAAGATTGAAAAATGAATAAAGTGGACCAAACAAAAAGTGAATAAAAAAGGAAATAAAAAATAAGTGAAGATATTAATAATATAAAATAAAATAAAAAAGAAACCGAGCGGGCCAGCTTGTTCGAATCTTCGGGCCCAAGACACCCAGCTTCCCGTTTCCCTTACTTTCTTAGGCCCATCAACGACAAAAAGCAAAGCTCGGCCCCCAATCCCTCCCTCCTTTTTTGCGCGCGCACACATACTCGCGCACATAAATAGAAGATGGATGCCTTGCTTGCGTCACCGGGCCTCGATTTGTGACGTCATCCGTGGGGACCACGGACGCTTAGGTGGTCCACTCAAATATATGAAAACTCCATACTGACGCTCTCGATAAAAGGGGGTTAGAAGACCCCGACGAAGGAGGTCTCAAAAGAAGAGAGGAGGAGCAGCTTCAACTTTCATTTCACACATGTTGTTGCGTTGGTCATCGTCATGAATACCCGAATTGTCAGAATATCTAAATATTAACATCTAATAATCATCAAATAATTTTAAGTCTTTAGAATAGTCCATAGTAATTTCATGAAATTATTTATAATACGACAGTAAGGATTCTCAAATTCCCAATATTTGAACAACCGAAAGTAGTTTTATGAAAGGAGCTATACCTCTAAGCTCCATACTGATGCAAGAATTACATCCATTGGACATTCAAACAGGAGCTATACCTCTAAGCTCATCACTCAAGGGTCATTACTTTTTTTGGATATAGTTCTTTATTTTTTTGCAAGTGTCTATGCTCTTTGGATTGTTTTGGTTGATTACCATGGAGATTCCCACATATTTTTCTACTGTGACCATTGTTATGGACATCTTGTCTAGTGTTTCCCTTATCAGAAATGGCCTTCCTTGTTTCCTCAATCAAGGGTCTACTTTTTGTCCTTTTTAAAATAGAAGTACTGGTGCCAGTATTAACAGTACAATCAGACAAGGCTATTCTCTTGTCGATCTCATCCTTCTTTTTCAATTCTCTCTCCTTCAATCTCGACAATGCAACACGGTGGCGTGACCCCTTGCAATGCATCTGCATAATAAAAGAATATCAACATGCAAAACTAATAAATATCTAAATGATCTACATTCATAAGACAATCTGTGCAGCAGAAAACTATAATGATCCATACATGTAGTGACCATATGAATGATCACGTGCCCCAAATAACATCGGCTTCTCAAACATCCAGCAAACCTCCACTTAAATGTATTTCAATTCTTTAAAATCCAAGCTTTCTCATTCTAATGTCTTTCTTATAGTGAAGCATAAACGAGTATCACCACGAAACAAAGCAACTCATCATTTGCAGATAAGACATGGAAAATCCACATTGTCTCATGCGCAACTGACATGACATAGCAGAAAAAAAAACATCACAAGCAGGACAAGCAATTTAGTTAGTACCTGCCATTGCCATGGCACAGTTCTCCAACCGAGGCCAACCCCGAAATTCCGGGGACTGGACGGAAAAGACATTGATCACACATTTTCCCATCCCGACAACTAGATTTATCGGGATCAAATGGCCAGTTAGACCCATAACTTGACTCATCTATCTAGCAAAAACGCTAAAATCCTCCAGCAACTCATCAAACCGAAAACCAATCAAGACAAAACAGAACCACAAGCAAATTATCTAGCAGAATCGCTACAATCCTCCACCCTATCAAGACAAAACAAACCCACAAGATAAAAATTGATTGAGGGACAGAAGTTGGCGTAAGCAGAGATTGGAGACGCACGGAGAGCATGAGAGCAGAATCGAGGACGAGGGCGCCAGGGCAGATGAGGCAGGCGAACTTGCCGGAGCAGAGCTTCTTGTAGGAGGAGGCGTCGAGGCCTTCCACGGCCAGATCGTCGACTCTTCTCTTCCGGTGCTGGGCTTCTCTTGCCCAGCTATCTCCTCCGAACATGCTCATTCTTCCTTCCTCTTCTTCGTCTGTCCAGTGATTCAATATGACATAGGGGTAATTTATCTAGGGTTAAAACTATTACACTTATTATAAATTTATTTTATATTAATTTTCATTAAATAAATGGTATGTAACAGTTGATAGATATACCGATTTGGAATTTTACCATTGATTTGTTACAAATGTATCAAAATTTATGATTTTTTTTATTCAAAAGGAGATGATCAAATTGAATAAACAAAATTGTTTAAGGGTCCTTTGCTAATTTTGGACTGGAATATAAATGGGACGATATGTCAAAAGGAAAAATATACACGCAATTACCAGATTTGAAAGGTTGCAAGTAATGTAAATTTGTGAGGAAATTAGAGGAAAAAAAACGTGCTATCATTAATTTGTGCGAGTGTGCGTTAGAAAGATCATAAAGTGAGCTTTTATATCCCACTAAAAGCAGTTATCACATACGGTTATGGATTTTGAATTCGAAAATAACTTCCTAATCTATAATGTAGTAATAAGAAGTTACGATTACGGCCTCTTATTATCTGTAATGATAACCTACAGGAAGCGTAACGGTGCAATCATTAAGCTTTTTCCCTTTTTTTTTTCCGATCTAAAAAGCAGAGGACAATCGCCGCTCAAGAAAAGCTCTCTCTCTCTCTAGCGTTCGCGAAGCGAGTGACGAGAAAGCGAGCACTGCCGGCGATGCCCACGGTTGAACGGCGACGGCCGCCGCCACCATCATCACGCCCTCGTCTCTCGTGGCCCGGTTGGGTCGTCATCGTCTGGACAAGGTACCGTCTCTGTATGCGCGGACGCTTTTCTTGAATATGGGTGTCTCTGTCTCTATCTTGTCCGTGCGGGAAAATTGAAAAGTTTTGAGTTTTTTGGGATTCTGGGTGGGATTGCCGTGGAGAAAAAGGCGAGGCTTTTGCGGTTTCTCATCTTCATTGTCCGTTATGAATGCTTTGGTTTCTGAAAGTCTGATTAATTGGGTCGGGTTGAGTCACTAAACTAAGACTGAATCGGCATTTTCTTTGATTTTTTTGGTGGCATATTCCTCATCGTTCGAGTTGGCCGTGACTGCCTCGCCGCCGGAGATGCCATTCCTTAAGCCAGAGAAGCCCGCGGTTAGAGACCGCCATGGTTAGTTTCCTATCCACTCATTTGTGTGCTCGTTCTGTTGGAATGGATGCCGTTTTGTATCACGTGTTTTGGCGACATTGAAGTCGCCGGTGAGGTTCGGTTATGGCTGGCAAGGGACGGCCGGCGATCGAGTGATTGGCAGGCGGTGACTAGCGTTGTCATGCTAAACGATCGACGCCAGGTGGTGGCTTGGCAGTGGCCTGAGCGCCGGCAAGGGCTCATGAGAAAATGGTGGGATTCGGTTGAAGAGGAGGTTTGTAGGGAAGAAGTCGTTCTCGGGAAGAAGATGATGGATGGCGCAAGGGAAGAGAAAATAAGGAATAATGGAAAATAGGAAAAGAAAAAAAAAAGGGGAGTGACAGAAAGAAAAAAGGAGGAAAAAATTAGATTAGAAAAGAGGATTGGTGTAAGTGGGCAATAGTTTAGATTCTGAAGGGCATTAGTTTCTTTCATCGCATCATAATGAAATCATCAATGAAGAGCCAGAAGCAGATATGAAAAGGTAAATACATGGACAAGCGTCAACATCAACGGTTCCATTCAATTCTAAGCGGTCAGGTGCTGAAGACTCGCCGATGTCCTACCAGAAACAACGAATTCGATCAAAAGGGAAAAATAAACTAACCCATCTCAATTTGTTTCTCCAGCAATCGGAAGGGGCAAGCTCGAGAGGGAGAAAAGGGAGAGAGAAAGTAGACTCGGTGAACCCTCCTTAGTCGCAAAAAAATTTCTCCTCCTCGCTTCTGTCTCCAAACATGTAGATTTGAGAAAGAAAATAAAATGGTTAAAAGAGAGTAGTAAATGAGGGAATGGGAAGAGAGAATTTGGTGGAGATCCAAAACATTGTGAAACTTCCACTGGCCCGTCCTTCCCTTCGGCGGATCCCATCCTCATCACTAATTCTCCGCCCCGATTGCCTAGCAATCGTCTAAGAGAGGCTCAACCTAGCAAACTAGCGACTCGAAAAGTGAGATATAAATTGCACAATTTAACGGGAGAAATGCTGAGCACATAGCAATTAGCGGATATTTACATACCAAGATTTGGACGAAATTTCTCGCCAAGAAAATTCTTCTGCCAATTGCTATGTGCTTAGCATCTCTCCCATTTAATTTAATTGTGCAATTTATATTCCACTTTTCGAGTCGCTAGTTTGCTGGGTTGAGCTCTCTTAGACAATTGCTAGGCAATCAGGGCGAAAGGTAGTTGGGGGCGAGAATTAGCAGTGAGGACGGATTCGCTGAAGGGGAGGGGAGGACGGGCCAGCGGAAGTTTCACAAAAGATTGTTTTGGATCTCCTCCGAATTCTCTCTTCCCATTCCCTCATTTACCCCTCTCTCTTAACCGTTTTTATTTTCTCTCTCAAATCGGGATGTTCGAAGACACAAGAGAAGCGAGGAGGAGAATTTTTTTTGCGACTGAGGAGGGATTCACCTAGTCTACTTTCTCTCTCCCTTTTGTCCTTCCTCCTTAGGCCTCGAGCTTGCCCCTTCCAATTGTTGGAGAAGCGAATCGAGATGGGTTAGTTCATTTTTTCCCTTTTGATCGAATTCGTCATTTATGGCAGGATATCAACAAGTCTTCAGCACCTGACCGCTTAGAAATGAATGGGGCCGTCGAGGTTAACGTGCGTCCAAGTATTTGCCTTTTCATCTTTGCTTTTGGCTCTTCATTAATGGGATTTCATTGTGATGCTATGCTAAATGCTGATAAGTCCCTCTGGTTAGTCAAAGCATTATGTCCAATGGTTAGGGTGAATCTTAAAATCTTCAATAGGTCGTCCTTATACTTTGGTTAGCAGATAATCAAGTTTAGATGCTGAAGGAGCATTAGTTTTAGAACTAGTGTAATCAAGTCTTCGTTTCCAAGATCACTGGTTATGCGAAAAGTGAGATTTTCTCCCATTTTTTTGCATATGGTTATGTCACGAGAGGAATAGGTTTGGAAGAACTCGTGTCAAATTGAATGCCATTGGCTTGAATTTGGCACTACCTCTAAGCATATATTCCCTTCTTAGAGGGGTAGGTCGCAACATTAAGGAACCTAGAAGTGACATTATATATGTTAGGATTCAATGGGATCTTGCTAGGTGGCATTATTGTATCTTTAGTTTTGCTATTTTGACATCTTGCCTATGATCGAGTTTAAATGGTAAAGTTACCCCGCAATGGCATGGAGAATATTTCACATTCGCATTATTTTCCTAGTCCAATGTTTAGTTTAGTTTTTTCTTTTTTCTTTTTTGAATTTCACTTTCCACAAATCATAATTGGGAACAAAATGGAGAAACTTCATGCATTTTTTTTTTTTTGTCTGCCAAGTTCAACTTATTTGGTATGTTAATATCTAATTTTTTGTGTCTGCCAATGTCAAACTTATTTGGTATGTCAATATTCTTCCCCAAATATTCTTCCATACTTACACATGTACACAATTTGATGAGATTGTTAAGTTAGGCTAGCCATTCATGATTAGCAATCTAATAATTAACATGAGGAAAAGGCGACTACGATATGTGCATAGAGAGTATTAAGTCTAGCTATTCAAATCTAGCAAAAGTTTCCTAACTAACACATGATAATCATTTGACATTAAATTGCTTTATCAAAGTTTTTACTTGTGATATGCAAACATTATTGCGATCTATGTCATTATCATGGTAGCTTTAGTGAATATGACATATTTTAAAGAGACACTACATATAAGTAATAAAATAATGTTAAAGGAAGTAACGAAGGAAATCGTGTTACAACTGATATAAAATTCATAAGCACATTGATGATTAGATGCCATTAGTCCTGCTAGTCTCCGCTCGGGGGGACATCGCTTCTTAGAATATGATGGCAGCCAATGGCATAGCTACAATCATGATTACATTATGTATGATTTATCCCAGTTTTCCTTTTTTGAGTTGCCTTTCTTCACGTGGAGCGATGGCCATGTTGTTGGGAGACTACTTTTTTTTTTTTTTTGACTGCGTGTCGGAAAACTTGACACGCTTTTGAACGTTGTATTGGCAGTATTTGGCTTTTCACGTGAATCTTTGTTTTTAATTTTAATGTATGATTTCTCAAGAGATTTCTTCATTAATTCTTCTCGGTTGCATCTTTTATTTACTATTTCATCCCTTTTTTCATCATTTAATGTATAAGAATGAATTGTCATAAAATGCAAAAAGAAGTTTTTATTAGAATAGTCCCTCCAAGCGCATCGTGAAAATATATTTCAGAAAGCTTTCGCCTCTCTCTCTTTGCCTTCACATGGATTAAAAAAAAATTGAAAAATAAAAAAAAAATCATTAAAATTGCCATGTCAGCATTTGGCCACCGGCTAATGTCCACGTCAACATCGGCCGGCCAAAATTGGCCGGATGGACTAAATTGGTACCAATATTAAAAGATTTAGGACTAAATTAGTCCAATTGAAAAGTTCAGGATTGAATTGTACCAATGCAATAGATTTATGACTTTTTTAATACTTTTTCTTATATTAGTTATATCAACCCCTCATGTTTTTCTCATATTACAGAGTTCATTTCCTTGCCTTCATAGAATGAAGAAAAGTCAGATCATGACATTTTCCCCACTTGATTTTTTAAAATGCCCTCATTGTGAGCTATTCTTCATATCCATGACTTCTTCAAACCATCACTGCATTTGCCGAGGTCTTACATAAGTGGCTAATGCTTGCCAACAGAATGTATAGCTCGTTGTTGTTTCCTTTGCCCCACATGATCATTGCCTTTCCCTAAGCTTCACATGAATGGCCTACGCTCGCCCAACAAGTACCCATCTTCCGTCTTTTCTGTGAGTCATACTCAAGACCAATGAAGGGTTTTGATCTCTATGGAAACATGGTAACAAAGGCCATTCACACATACAATTTAAAAACCTTATTTTGATACCATTTGTCACAAAAATGAGCCAATAGGCCTTGATCATGGGACTGTGCAACACTTGGTGAGCCAATTAACCAGGTTAGCCTTTCTTTCTAAGGATCGTTTGGATGGCTCGTATTGTGAAACGCCTCATTGTAGCCAATCTTTCTATATCTCCAGTTAATATGGCATTTCATTATCCCGAGTGGAGCACGGTCTTGTTTCAACATAATAACAGGTTTTTTAGTGGTATGATTAACAAGTGTTGGGATACTCAATAACAAGACCCGTTTCAAAATTGTGGTAGCAAATAACAAATGATATTACAAAGCATGAGAGGGTTGTTGTAAATAAAGAAAGCCTGAAATGCATTCAAGTCTAGTGCACCTCGGTATTTGGAAAAAATGGTTTTGGTTCCCCCAAGAAAGCAAAAAAAAAAAAAAAAAAATTCAAAAAGAGGATGGGTTAAATTGAATTGATAAAGATTGTGAAAGAGTATTGATTTTGAACAAGAAAATAAATAGCATGTAATGTAAAGAAATTTTATGATGGTATTAAAGATAAATAGACATTTTTGTCATTGATGTCTCGAGTTCATCTGTCTTTACGGAAAGGCAGCTTTAGATAGTCCATCCTTTTCTCTCATGTTCCTTGTGTGGAGAAAATTTCAGTTGAAAGAAGTAGAGCAAGTTTATACATTTTATGCAATTCTCAATTCCCATCTAATCTCTGGGCATATTTTCAGGTGATGACTTTGCCAGTAAGTGGATCAGAGTTAACGAGAAGAGAACACTCCATGATGTTTTGAGAGAGTCTAGATTCATTATTCCGGGAATTCCAGGTGCGTTTGTATGACCTGTTGTTTCAGAGAGTGAAATGGACTTTAGTTTTCTGACAGAAACGGGACAAAATATGAAAATAATATAGATTACATAAAATGACTTGCAATGTTTGTAATATTTCTACCATCATCTGTACTTCACCTTCCCCAATGTGAATTCTTTCATTTGATTACATCTTGTTGTTGCTTCCTGGTTTAATGTGGTGGCGACTATGCAGTGTTCTTCATTGTTTCCAGAAGGTCCAGCTTCTATCAAGTGTTCAAATCTGGAAAGTGGAGTCCACAATGATGTTAGGTGACCACGCTCGTTGTCTCTTCAATGGAAATGTTCTCTCCTTTTTATTTTTATTTTTTTACAATGAGTGTGAACGCTGCCATTTCTCATTTAATTTATTCATAGAGGAGAGAAACATGTTTAATATACTAGCAGGAGCAACATAGATCACATCAATGTTTCTAGTGTTCCCAATAATTTGCATCATGTAAACTATGGACTTTAGTTTTCTGACAGAAACGGGACAAAATATGAAAAGAATATGGATTACATAAAATGACTTGCAATGTTTGTAATGTTTCTACCATCATCTGTACTTCACCTTCCCTAATGTGAATTCTTTCATTTGATTACATCTTGTTGTTGCTTCCTGATTAAATGTGGTGGCGACTATGCAGTGTTCTTCGTTGTTTCCGGAAGGTCCAGCTTCTATCAAGTGTTCAAATCTAGAAAGTGGCGTCCACAATGATGTTAGGTGACCATGCTTGTTGTCTCTTCAATGGAAATATTCTTTCCTTTTTATTTTTTTACGGAAATGAGTGTGAGCGCTGCCATTTCTCATTTAATTTATTCATAGAGGAGAGGAACATGTTTAATATACTAGCAGGAGCAACATAGATCACATCAATTTTTCTAGCGTTCCCTATAATTTGCATCATGTAAACTATGGATAACCTTTTACCCTTTTGTAACTATTAACTTCCCAAAGAGTGAATAATTTCTTTGGAAAGGTGTGAAGGATAAAAAAATTGGACGACAATGGCAAATCGTCAGCTCTTGTGTATCTATGCGTCGAATTGAGCCAGGCACAAACAATATCACGAGATTGAGTGTATCTATATTGCCACTTTCTGTTCTTTAGCCATTGCTTCTTTTACTACTGTTTCCGTGTTTGGAATGCCTATACATACTCAAGATCAGCGCCTGCAAAGTCAAGAGACTGCATCCCAAAAATACGGAGGGCCTTATATTTTGGACATAGAATGGGCGGTCGCTTATGCAATCCTTGGTCCTTGCTGTATCATTGGAAGCCCTTGTGTGATTGGTGATTCAGCAATCAATGACTTGTTTCATGAATGTACTCATTATTAAGGTTGCCACAATGTTGAAATCACTATAATCATGCTAGTGATGATATACGTTAGAAGCATCTTTACATCATAAATTCTCCATTAGAAGGTAGGAACCAGTGTGATCTCCATCCCTCAACAGTAGGCAGCCTAGGCAAATTTTGGAAGGCATTCTGGAGAGAGTACAGAATGCGAAAAATACCATGCTCTTGTACTCGTGGACAAGATGCTCAACATGGAGGAAAGGCTATTAGACAAACGGCAGATATATATTGGCAAAGTTGCACGCAATGGCCAGGAGAGGTTCCCAGTCTATCAAATGTGAACAATCAGTGTTTATTACGATGAAGTTGGACCTAAGATATCATCTCCCACAATCAGATATTTGAATACACTCCTCCAGTTCTCCTACCATCAGATACATTAAAATAATTTCGCCTTAGTGCATCCATGGCACGTTAGCTCTATTTTAACTTGCTCTGAGCCCACAAGGAGATGTCCTCTCCCAAAAAGTCCTGCAATTCCTTTCCCGGGATCACTTTGCTTCACAATCGACTCCCCGGCTATAGGTTAACATGCTCCCCAATGATGGAGTTAATATCATCATCCTCCCTTCAATAAAATGCAAGCAGGTTTAACTCTTAATACCATCAGATTGATCGTGATCCATCAAAAGTACAACCCAAATAAGATGGTAGACCAAATGGAAAAAAAGAAAAGAAATTAGCACTTGGTATTGGGGCTACAAATGATACTGACTTGCCCATAAAAGTTCTTCCCGCTTAAACAGCAAAACACGTATTTTGAGTGGGAATGAAGAAAATGCAAAGCAGATACAGTGCTTACCGCCTTCACACCGGCTTCTTGTACATAGGCTATGTCATCAGGAGTAAAAAGTCCAGATTCCCCAACAACCTTAAGGTTCATAATCATTGAAAAAGAAAATAGTTAGAGAGGTTTAAGATCAGGCAAGCAGCCATTATGACATACAATACTTCCACCAATATAAAAGGAGACTACTCTTTCTACTTTGTAGCATGAAAGAAAGATTAGTAGGGGCTGCCTTAAAATTATATCTGATATAGCTAGTATAAGTACCTAGAGGGGGGTGAATAGGTATATAAAAGATTTTTCTCGATAATTGCACAATACTAGATAGTTGATAGATTTGAGACAAACAATAATCAAAGTAAGACTGAGAGAAGGGAAGAGAGAATTAAACACACGGTTTATAGTGGTTTGGCTTATTTCAAGCCTACGTCCACTCTTCTGCACTAACAACCTATTGGCTGGATTCCACTATGAACAAAGAGATATTACAGCATTGTTCTTCCTTGATTTCTCGGTGTATATGATCTATCACACTCGCTCAAGGTCTCACTAAGTATAGACACTCTCTGTGTATACAATTTCGCTCAAAATATATCGACTAATATTCAAAGTGCTTCAGATTCTGGAATTTTTCTATCGATCATTTTCTAAAGCAACTAGAACGTCTTCCTTTTATACTCCTTTATGCCATCATACCCGTTGGCACTTATCAAAGGAATTCCTCCAATCTACCCGTTGGACGGAATCAATTAAGAAGATCATTCGAGCTATTAAAGGAACCTGACGATAGCCCATCAATCCTGTTCACCCATACAATCAGGATCTTGATTTCCAAGAATAGAACATTCTAAGAATATTTCGTCTACCATCGGATCTTCAAACGATCTTGATTACGAATAAAAGAATCCGTTATATTTATCTAGCCAAGAGATCTTCTCCAGAGGATAGGACTAAATCCTCAACCAAATACTTCGACTCTGGATTGCCTTCGTCACTGGATTAGAAAAACTGTCAATGAGAATAGTCTTGAGTCTTGAGTCTTGAGTGCTGAGTCTAGTGATCTGAAAGTCTTCAGACTCTAAACAGAAGGTCTGCAATTATCCAGACTAGACTGATAGAAATGTTTTGTCACTTTCAAAATATTATGGAAAGATTTCTCCAACAATCTCCCCCTTTTTGATTGTGACAAAACTTTCCTGTAGATTTGAACAACTTTGACCTGCAAAAACATTACTCAAGCAATATGGCTATCTCATAAAGATTAATAAATCAACCAGACTCTGCATCCACAGAAAATTGGTTAGTCTTTCATGAGTAAGACCATACAACAACACTTGATCTAAATGCAAACAGTCAAGCATCAAAATCCACACCCAAGTCAGTCAAATTCAAGTTCACACCCAAGTCATACTCAAAAACAAACATTCAAACACACAAAATAAATTTAAAGTCAAAGTTTAAAGAGTTTAAATTGCAATTCTCCCCCTTTTTGTCATCATTAAAAAGGTGAGAAAAGAGTAAAGTCTGCTTGGGAATGCGCACAATCTGGAAATCTCCCATCGACTATATGATGCCTCTTCTCCTTTGGCATTGGCTTGAATTTGAAGAGCGAGATCTTTCATTTGATCCGCCAGGGTAACAGAAGATGCTTGTCCAGCATTCTTCATGACTTGAAGTTCACAGTCTAGAGCATAGATTTGACCCTGCATTTCCAGAAGAACATCAAGGATACGACAAAAATCTGCTGTATTGTCCGTCTGTGTGCTCGCATTTGCTCTCTCGGATGGAGTGAAGGCATACGATGGAACTTCTGTGTAATCTTGCAGATTTGGTGTTGACGTATCATGTCATTCCTCAGGCATTTGAGAAGCCTGAAAATCTTCTGGATTTGCTTGTGAGCGACTCACACCTTCACCGTTGATAGCATGTGGTGTAGTCCTTCCTTGCTCGCCATCTCCCCCTGTCTCTAGGACCTCAAATGGGGAAGAGTGATGGTCATGCTCTTCAGCATCTTGATTCCCCTTCTCTCCGGCTTCATCTGCAGACTTTTCTTTCACTGCTTCTCCTTTTTCTTTAGCTTCTTTCTCTTTGTCTTCTTTCTCTTTCTCTTGTTGCTCCTCTACTTCTCTGTTCTTTGCTTGCTCCTCTTCTTCTCTCTGTCCTTTTTCCTCTGCTTCTTTCCCTTTCTTCTGATGTTCCATTGATTCAAGTACAGAACGTTTGGTCTTTATCAATGCAGAGATAGTGAGATCTTCCTCTTCATCTTCATCCTCCAAGATGAGAGTTCTTTTCTTTTTGGATGGGGCACCAATAGGCTCCTTCCCTTTTCTCTTTGATGCAGAAGATACTGGAGTCTTCACTTTGAACTTTTCAATTGCCCTAGCAAGCTCTTTCAGACGCATTTTTGTTAGCATTTTCAAACCTACCACCATTTTGTCGCATGGTCAAACACAAAGAGTATGAGGAGGTTCAATGTTCAAGTGTCTGAAGATCTTGGTCACAAGACCTGGGTAAGGCAATTGGCCCTTGTCCTTCACCATTGCTCTATACATGTGAAAGAGAATGGTGTGAGGGAGAGAGAACTTCTTCCCTATATTGATCGCGTACATCAATTTCGCCTCGGAGTTAGACACGTTAGTCTTGGATGTAGACTTTGGCCTGATACAGTTGATCACAATTTTGTGAAGCAAGATGTTGATGGCACGCATTCTTGAGTAGGTAATTCTTTCCTCTGTATCCCTGTCTTTGACAAGCTCCAATATAGCACGAGCAATGGAAACTTTGATCAGTTGATAGCGTCCTCTTTCAACTCCAATTATATCTGCCAACATGTCCACATCTACCACATAGACTTGGTATCGAACACTGAATGATATTCTACTTGCATCTAAAAAGTTAAGATTCGAATAGAAGTATGCTGTCAATTGCACATAACCGTTTGTGGTATCGGAGCAAAATTGCTCAAGTTGAAGTAGATTGAACTTCTCCCTTAAGTTCACATTAATGGCATCCAAGAAATCCAAATCAACACTTCTAGGGTTTATCACCCCTCGTTTCAACAGTCTGAAGAACAGATTCTCTTGTTCCTTCGATTTAAACAAATCCATCCTTTTTCCCCTCACCTTCGCAGCAACACCCATTCTAGGTTGAAATTCACTGAACATTTTATCATCATCGTTCCCGTCAATCGGATTCTGTCCCGATACACGAGGGTCACTTGGAATGTTTGCAAGTGCTTTCTTAGCCTCTCTATTGGGAGCAATTCCTAAATCCTCCATTTGTCGCAAAAAGATATACTCATTCCCGTAATTCTTATATTTAAGGAAATAATCTATGTAGTTCAGCGGAGTCCCAGTGCTCTTCAACGCACAATAGAGCTTGTAAATAAAAGAGGGTTTTTGGACTCTTACAGGGTCTGCGTCCTCGATTATTTATTCCTCCGGTTGTTGACCCGCACCTTGTGGGGTAGATGGTGTTGAGTGACGTGGTGGAGAGTGAATCGGGCTCTGTTGCTGACTTGGTAAATCTTCTTCTTCGGTGAGATCGAAATGGGTAGGCCCCTCCCTCATTCTCTGTGGTCCCCTGTTCGCGATTCTTGAAGATTTCCTCGAAGAAGACATCCTTCCTTGTTGTGGAAAGATTCCTTTACTCGCTTTCCTAAGAAAAGATGACAACTTTCTCGAAGATGAACACGAAGTAGAGACAGGATTGGGAGGAGAATGCCTTTTTAGGGTTTTGAAGTTTAAGCGAGGAAAATTGTATATATATAATTCAGTTTAAAAAAGGAAAAACCAATCAGCACAAAGGAAAGTGAACAGACGCTTTTTTTAAAAAAATCGATAACTGCCAAATAGAAGTTAATCTTTTTTTTTTTTTTGAAAAGACAAGATTCTGTTTTTCAAGGAAATTATAAAATAACTAATCTAAAGATCGTACCTTTTCGAGATTGAATATAATAACAACTTACAGTCTATAGCCATGAGTGTCTGAGTCTGAGGGTTGGAGAGTCTCTAGACTTTAACTTCCTCAAGCTTCAAAATGTTGAGTCTGGAATGGATAAAATCGAATTGATTTTTCTCCAAAGGCTTTGTGAATATATCCACTAGTTGATTTTTTGAATCAACAAATTGAATCGAGATTTCTCAATTTTGAACATGATCTCTAATGAAATGATGTCGAATCTCTATATGCTTTGCTCTTGAATGAATGATTGGATTTTTAGTGAGATTGATTGCGCTGGTGTTGTCACATCTAATTTCTATGCATGAGTCTTCAATTCCAAAGTCTTGTAGCTGCTGTTTTATCCATAAAATTTACGAAACAGCAACTTCCAAGAGCTACATACTCTGCTTCTGTTGTTGAGAGAGCTATAGTGCTTTGTTTCCTTGAAAACCAAGACACTGTCCTGCTTCCAAGCAACTAGCAAGTTCCTGAAGTACTCTTTCTATCGACTCTGCAACCGGCCAGATCTACGTCTGAGTATTCTAGAAGATTAAAGTCTCCCTTCTTAGGATACCAAAGACCGATGCTTGAAGATGAAGCAACGTATTTGATAATACGTTTCGTAGCACTGAGATGGGATTCTCTAGGATCTAATTGAAACCTAGCACAGATGCAAACACTCAACAAAATGTCAGGTCTAGAAGTAGTAAGATAAAGAAGTGAACCAATGATGCTCCTGTACAGCTTTTGATCAACTTTCTTCCCTTCTTCATCTTTGTTTATCTTCAAAGAACTTGACATCAGTATGTCGGTCTTTTTGTAATTTTCCAATCCAAACCTTTTGACAAGATCATTAGCATATTTTTCTTGATAAATAAAAGTTCCTTCCTTCAATTGCTTTACTTGAAGACCAAGAAATAATGTTAACTCTCCCATCATACTCATTTCAAACTCATCCTGCATAGACTTAGAAAATTTCTTGCACGACTTTCATTAGAGGATCCAAAAATAATATCAACCACATATACTTGAACAAGTAAAAAAGCTTTTGTTTTCATTTTTGATAAATAAAGTAGTATCTACTTTACCTTTGACAAAACCATTATGTATTAAGAACTTACTTAGTCTGTCATACCAAGCTCGAGGTGCTTGCTTTAAACCATACAAGGCCTTTTTCAATCTGAAGACTAAGTCTGGCTTCTTTGGGTCTTCAAACCCTGGTGGTTGTTCCACATAAACTTCCTCATGGATAAATCCATTTAGGAAGGCACTTTTGACGTCCATTTGGAATAACCTGAAATTTTTATAACAAGCAAACGCAAGTAATAGTCGAATAACTTCTAACCTTGCTACTGGTGCGTAAGTCTCATCATAGTCTATTCCTTCTTCTTGCGTATATCCTTTGGCCACGAGTCTTGCTTTGTTTCGTATGACTTTTCCTTTCTCCTTCATCTTGTTCCTGAACACCCATTTAGCTCCAATAACAGTTTTATCTTTTGGTTTAGATGTTAATTCCCAGACATCATTAATGTTAAACTGTTTGAGCTCTTCTTGCATAGCTTCAATCCAGCTTTCATCAGATAAAGCTTCTTCTATGCTCTTTGGTTCAATTTCAGAAATGAGAGCCACAAAGACTAAACTCTTCACGCCTTTTGGATCCGGTGCGAATTCCTTCATTAATTTCGCCGATAATGAGATCTTTGGGATGATTGGACTTATGCTTCCGATTCTTTGGTTGATTTGTCTCGGTTGATGATCTCTTTTGTTATTTGAATCATCACGAATAGCTTGATGTTTGGTCTTCCAGTCGAGATGCTTCTTGAGTTGTAAGCTTTGGAGGGTGCTGAGCGTGTTCGGACTCTTCATAATGAGTCTCGATCGGATTCATCTTGCTTAGAGTCTTGAAATTTGACATTCATTGACTCCTCCACAGAATCGGCTCTTCTTGTTATAGACTCGTAGGCTTTGCTTAATGTAGAATATCCAAGGAAGATGCCTTCCTCTAATCTTTCTTCAAACTTACCAACTGGATCTTTTGCATTTTTTAATATAAAGCATTTGCAACCGAACACATGAAAGTATGAAACAATAGGCTTCTTACCTTTGAATAACTCATAAGGGGTTTTCTCTATAATAGGTCTTAAGAAGACTCTATTGATGATATAGCACGCTGTTGAAACAACTTCAGCCCAAAATCGTGAAGAAATTTTACTTTCAATTAAAAGAGTTCTAGCCATTTCTTGAAGAGATCTATTCTTTCTTTCCACAACCCCATTTTGCTGAGAAGTATATGGAGAGGAGAACACATGCTTAAAGCCAGATTCATCACAAAATTTTATAAAATCTTGATTTTCAAATTCACCTCCATGATCCGTTCTTATACTTGAGATAACAGATCCTTTTTCATTTTGAACATTTTTAGCAAATTTTTTAAAATACGAGAAGGTTTCGGACTTACTTGCAAGGAAATTTACCCAAGTAAAGCGGGAGTAATTGTCCACAATTACTAGGCAATATTTCTTACCTCCAATGCTCTGGGTTCTGGTTGGTCCGAAGAGATCCATATGCAGCAACTGTAGTACATGATTAGTAGAGACATGATTTATTTGCTTAAATGAATTTCTTACCTGCTTTCCCAGAATACATGGTGTGCATAGATCGGACTTTTGGTATGGTAATTTGTGTAGACCTCGAACAAGCTGCTTTGATGAGATTTTGGCTAATTGCTTCATGTTGACATGACCAAGCTTTCTGTGCCATAAGCTTGCTTCATCTTGAATTGAGATTAGGCATTGCGATTCATTTGGTTTCACATCTAGAAGATAGATATTTCCATGTCATCGACCCATGAAAGACTGAGTAGAGTCTTTACTGGTTCCAGAACATGTTCCTTCTTGAAAGAAGATCTTAAAACCAGTATCACACAATTGCTAATGCTGAGAAGATTGTAATTGAGTCCTTCTACTAGGGAAACATTACTTATTGTGAGATTTCCAATTTTCACAATTCCAAATCCCACAATACTTCCTTTGCTGTTTCCTCCAAATGAAACTTTTCCACTATTTACTTGAATAAGCTTTATGAAGCAATTTGAGTCTCCTGTCATGTGTCTTGAGCATCCGCTGTCAAGATACCACTTTACCTTTTTCTTGACGGAGACCTGCATTTAAAAGAGTCTCAAGCTTTCTTGGGTCCTTTGGTGTTAGTAAGATAAACAGTATTAGTCCATACTTTCTTAACAGGTTTCCAAATCATAGGACAGTCTTTTTCAAAGTGATCTGGACTCTTGCACTTTGAACACCTGAGGGCATTTCGACCTACAGACTTTACAAAAACTTTCTTGAAATGATTTTTGTAAGCCTCTCTCGAGGGTCTTTTCTTAATTCTTTCCTTTACTTTAAGAAAATCAATCAAGGGAATTGTTTCTGCTGTCATACCTAGACTAGACTTATTGAAGTAAGGTCTTTGAGTTGAAAGAATTTTTTCAAGTTTTTCGGACCCTATTGAAAATTTCTTTGAAATATTTGATAAGTTAGTTTTTAAAAAAGCATTTTCTTTCAAAAGATTATCTTCATTTTCTTTAAGAGTGGAAACATTCAAGTCTAAACTTTTAACTCTTTCTTCTAAAATGTTTTATTTTTGTTTTAGAGCTAAGTTTTCCTTTTTAAGTTCGGAAATTCTTTTGAAAGAAGTATTAAGACTAAAACACAGTTCATCAATGTATGTAGAAACTTTGACAGGAATTTTAAAATTACTTGCCTCAAATTCACTGTATGAGTCTAATCCGAATCTGAGTCGAGTTTGAATGTGCCATCGACATAGGTTGGCATATTCATTATCACTTTCTTCACACTCTGTATCACTCCGAGTTTCTGCTTTGAGAGCTTTTCGAAACTTTTCAGCTTTTCCTCTCTTCTTCTTCAGAAGAGGACAGTTGGGTCTGATGTGTCATTTTTTCTTACATTCAAAGCAAACTACATCTTTGTTTGGTTCCTCATCATCAACAGACTTGGTCTGCTGTCTTTGAAAACTTTGTTTCTTTGAGTTGAACCTTCTTCCTTTTCTATTCAGTTTTCTGAATCTTCTTATCATGAGAGCAAGCTCCTCATCGTCCATATCATCTTCAGAATCAGTATCATCGAATCATCATTTGATTTTAATGCAATGGATTTCTTACATTTTGGATCTTCGTCTTCATTAATTCGTTCCACTTTATAAGACTGAAGAGTTCCAATCAGCTCGTCGATAGATAGTGGCATAATTCTTTGCGTTTCTCTTATTGAAGTCTTTATATGATTCCAATCCTTGGAGAGTCCATGCAGTAGCTTGTTCACCTTCATGGGATCAGAAATTTTTTGTCCTTGGTTCTCAAGACCATTGACAATATCTGTAAAACGACTAAACATGTCAGTTATAGATTCTTCTGGTTTCATTTTTAAGGTTTCATATTGAAAGAGGAGAATGTTAATTTTGGTCTCCTTCACTCGATTTGTTCATTCATAGGTGATATGTAATCTGTCCCATACTTCTTTTGGTGTAACACAAGAAGATATTCTGTTATATTCATTTGGTGATAAAGCACAATATAAAGAATAAATTGCTTTTGCATCGAGTGCTTGTCTCTTGATTATCTCTTCCTAAGTCATTTCGCTGGTCTCAACAGTTTCTTTCCCTCTTTTAGAGATTGATGCAGCAGTAGGAGTAATTTCTTTTTCTACAACGTCCCATTCCGGAGGATCCTTTGATCGTAGGAAAGCTTTCATCTTGTTCTTCCAGATGTTGTAATCCTTTCCATCAAAATAGGGTGGTCTGGTATTGCTTTGCCCTTCCACCAGCCTTGGTGCTAGCATACTAGCCATGGATCTTTTACTTTGAAGTAAAACACTTCAAATAAAGTAAGAACACAAGCTCTGATACCAATTGATATAGCTAGTACGAGTACCTAGAGGGGGTGAATAGGTATATAAAAGATTTTTCTTGATGATTGCACAATACTTAGACAGTTGAAGGAATTGAGACAAATAATAATCAACGTAAGACCGAGTAAAGAAAAGAGAGAATTGAATACGCGATTTATAGTGGTTCGGCTTGATTCAAGCCTACGTCCACTCTTCTGCACTGACAGCCAATTGGCTGGATTCCATTATGAACAAAGAGATGTTACAGCGTTGATCTTCCTTGATTTCTAGGTGTAGATGATCTACCACACTTGCTCAAGGTATCACCAAGTATAGAGACTCTCTGTGTATACTATTTCGCTCAAAATGAATTGACTAATAATCAAGGTGCTTCAGACTCTGGAATTTCTCTATCGATCATTTTCTAAAGCAACTAGAACGTCTTCCTTTTATACTCCTTTATGCCATCATACCCGTTGGCACTTACCAAAAGAATTCCTCCAATCTACCCGTTGGACGGAATCAATCAAGAAGATTATTCGAGCTATTAAAGGAACCTGACGATAGCCCATTAATCCTGTTCGCCCATATAATCAGGATCTTGGTTTCCAAGAATAGAACCTTCTAAGAATATTTTTTCGACCATTGGATCTTCAAACGATCTTGATTACGAATAAAAGAATCCGTTATATTTATCCAGCCAAGAGATCTTCTCCAGAGGATAGGACTAAATCCTCAACCAAATACTTCGGCTCGAATTGCCTTCGTCACACGGATTAGAAAAACTGTCAATGAGAATAGTCTTGAGTCTTGAGTCTTGAGTCTTTGAGTCTCGGTGATCTGAAAGTCTTCAGACTCTAAATAGAAGGTCTGCAATTATCCAGACTAGACTGATAGAAACGTTTTGTCAGCTTCAAAATATTATGGAAAGATTTCTCCAACAATATCCTCCTGACGGATTAATTGGCCACGTTCTCCAAGAAGAATTTTCTTTGTGTTGCTAATATCCACCTCAAATGCTCTCGGAAACAAAGAGGTTAAATCAGTCATAATGACTAAAACGTGCAGGTGGTATCATCGAATTCTAAGCCCTTCCAATATGATCTCATCAAATTTAACACTATCCATCCCTGGAGTAATGTCTAAATCCTTAGTCACTTCTCATGGTGAATATAAATCGCATTCAAGAGGAGATATAAAATTGCAGCTGAAGGACATTGCTCTCTGTCCATTCAACATTGTGATCACGTCCTTTCTTCTTTCTCCTTGCTAGAATCAATTACTTTGCACTTTTTTTTATGGCACTAGCTGTCCTCAAAATTCCAAGCTTATTCATTGGTTTTACCATCAATGATTTAATTGGAAATAATAAATGGAAACTAACTAGTGCAAAATTGTTCTACCTTGATAGTCGCATCATGTAAAATTGATTAACTAGTTAAAAAGCTATGTCATCCAATATAAGAAAAGCCTACCTAGATTGCGGTTGTTGATGCCAATAAGCTCGACTCACTCTATTCCAAGGACAATCCATTTCCCGCTCATCATGTAGTTGGAAATAAATGCAATTCTCATCAGAAAATTAATTTGACCACACCAGAGTCGAACTGAATTGCCTGAATTAAAAGTCCAAGGGCGATGATCATACTAATGCCTGTGTTACAGGTATGGGACATAGATCACAAAGGACTAATAAAAAAGAATATCACAGAAGTTCCAATCACAATTAAAAGAGATGACTATAACAAGGTATAGCCCTTCTGGCTACATCATACATCACAGATTTTCCTAAAAGCTTCGCAAACTTTTGAAGGATTTGTTTCAACAAGAAGTAGAAATCTAATTTATGAATGACATCATGAATTTTCCTAAGCTAACTTGCAATTAGAAGAGCAGGACTAGTTTCAAATGACATAAGCCAACTCTAAACCAGAAGAGCAAAACCAGCTCGAAATGAGATAAAGCCAACTCTCAACCAGGACAGCAAAGCAAGCTTGAAATGAGAAAAATTACAAGTAGTGAAAGGTATACAAGAAAGAGAGATATTCAAATCTCAACAAAATCAGCCAAACCAAGCATCTTGCAAATCTTAATCATGTAGCTGATGTCAAGGTCAGGCAGCACAGCTGCAATCAAAAGAATGGCGTCTGCACCATTTACTCGAGCATAGTAAATCTGCCATGCATCTACTATAAACTCAGAGGGCACTGCATAGATTTCATTTCATCAAGAGGATAAGCAAAAATGAACTTCATACTGATGTACCCATTCAAGAAGATAGCTTATCTCCAAGGGCAAACCTTTACTCCTGCTCTCCTTATTGCTTCTAAATTATCAAAGCTCCCCTGCATTGGCCAAATTAAAATGAATGGGCATATATCAGCCACTGCCGGCATGTTGCTAATCCTTACGTACATTAAAATGCTACATCCAAAGACGTTCACCAACATGTTTACCTTAAAATACTTCTCATCAGTCAAAACACTTAGACATGCTGCCCCTCCTTTTTCAAAAGCCTGAGCGATTTCAATCCGAAAGAAACATTAGCCAAAAATAAATTGTTTCAAGAGATTCTAACAGTCCCTACTATTCATCAAACTTCAGAGCTAGATCACTGCCACAGCTTACAAGACACCATCAACGTCAACAATGATCAAGTCCTTTCCCATTAAGTGGGATTGGTCACAATGATTCTTCTCCAATCAAGGTATGTCTGTGCCAAATTCTCTGTTGCACAGCTAAAGTCAAGTATTCTGGGGAAAATTCTCATGAAAACAATGGTTGAACCTATATCGTCTTAGCTATGAATAGTGGATACAAACCAAGGTTGCCCAAAGCCTTGACAGGTTATAGATATCTGTAACTGGAACTGTGACATTCTCTTATAAAGAGATGAGGAGATATCCATTGCCACTTAGCATGCATTGTTACATTGGTGTGATTTCAAGTAGGGTTACTGTTAAAATATGATCCATTTTGTGAAAACTCTAGAACTCACTAGACTACTCATACGTATGAAGGAAGAAAGCTAGCTAGAAGTTGGTTGAAAAGTCAAAAAAAGTTGCTGGGAGTTACAAAGAATAGAAAAATGCAAAAAAATTGAGAAGAGACCAGAAGAATCGGGAGAAGCCGCAACATGCAGAGACAAAGAAGGAAGCTGCAAATTTATATTATTTTTTGTACTAGATGTCGGTGGAGGAAGGCGATACTCACGCTTATAAATAGGAGTGGATGTATGTTGTTCCTTGTAGCTGAAAAATCACAAAACACTTGATATAGCTAATACGAGTACCTAGAGGGGGGTGAATAGGTATATAAAAGATTTTTCTTGATGATTGCACAATACTTAGACAGTTGAAGGAATTGAGACAAATAATAATCAACGTAAGACTGAGTAAAGGAAAGAGAGAATTGAACACACGGTTTATAGTGGTTCGGCTTGAATCAAGCCTACGTCCACTCTTCTGCACTGACAGCCAATTGGCTGGATTCCACTATGAACAAAGAGATGTTACATCATTGATCTTCCTTGATTTCTAGGTGTAGATGATCTACCACACTTGCTCAAGGTATCACCAAGTATAGAGACTCTCTGTGTATACTATTTCGCTCAGAATGAATCGACTAATAATCAATGTGCTTCAGACTCTGGAATTTCTCTATCGATCACACTCTCTACACAACTAGAACGTCTTCCTTTTTATACTCCTTTATGCCATCATACCATTGGCACTTACCAAAGGAATTCCTCCAATCTACCCGTTGGACGGAATCAATTAAGAAGATCATTCGAGCTATTAAAGGAACTTGACGATAACCCATCAATCCTGTTCGCCCATACAACCAGGATCTTGGTTTCCAAGAATAGAACATTCCAAGAATATTTCGTCGACCACCGGATCTTCAATTGATCTAGATACAAACAAAAGAATCCGTTATATTTATCCAACCAAGAGATCTTCTCCAGATGATAGGATTGAATCCTAAATCATATACTTCGGCTCTGGATTTCCTTCGTCACTGGATCAGAAAGACTATCAATGAGAATAGTCTTGAGTCTTAAGTCTTGAGTCTTGAGTGCTGAGTCTGGTGATTAGAAAGTCTTCAGACTTTAAACAGACGGTCTGCAAATATCCAGACTAGACTGATAGAAACGTTTTGTCAGCTTCAAAATATTCTGGAAAATTTCTCCAACAATCTCCCCCTTTTTGATGGTGACAACTTTCCTGTAGATTTGAACAACTTTGACCTGCAAAAACATTTCTCAAGCAATATGGCTATCTCATAAAGATTAATAAAACAACCAGACTCTGCATCCACAGAAAATTGGTTAGTCTTTCATGAGTAATATCATATGATAACACTTGATATAAATGCAAATAGTCAAGCATCAAAATCCACAGCCAGTTCAGTCAAATTCAAGATCACTCAAGTCAAGTTATACTCAAAAACAAACATAACCACAAAAACAAATTTAAAGTCAAAGTTTAAAGTTGGTTGGTCAAAATTGCTTCTCCCCCTTTTTGTCATCATTAAAAAGGTGAGAAAGGAGTCAGGTTTGCTTGGGAATGCACATGATCTGGAAATCTCCCATCGACTGGACTATGCCTTCTAGCCTCTTCAAGTCTTCCCTTAGATGAGCTACCTCCTCTCCTTTGGCATTGGCTTGAAGTTGTAGAGCTAGGTCTTTCATTTTGTCCTCCAGGGTAACTGAATATGCTTGTCCAGCTTTCTTCATGGCTTGAATTTCACAGTCCAGAGCATAGATTTGGCCCTGCATTTCCAGAAGAACATCTATAATACGACGAAAATCTGCAGAATTGTCCGTCTGTGTACTTGCATTTGCTTTCTCAGATGGAGTGAATGCAGACGATGGCGCTTCTGTATAATCTTGCAGATTTGGTGTTGACGTATCGTGTCCTTCTTTAGGCAATTGAGAAACCTGAACTTCTTCTAGGTCTGCTAGAGATTGTCTTAGACCTTCACTATTGGCAGCATGAGGTGTGGACCTTTCTTGCTCGCCAACTCCCCCTGTCTCTAGGACATCAAAAGGGGAAGAGTGATGATCATACTCTTCTGTGTCTTGATTCCCCTTTTCTCCAGATTCAGCTGCAGTCTTTTCTTTCTCTTCTTCTCCTTCTTCTTCAGCTTCTTTCTCCTTCTCTCTCTACTCTTCTTCTTCTCTGTACTTGGCTTGCTCCTCTTCTTCTCTCTGTTTCTTCTGAAGTTCTGTCGATTGAGGTACAGAACGTCTGGTGCTTATCAAGGCAGTGATTGTGAGATCTTCCTCCTCATCTTCATCCTCCAAGATGAGAGTTTTCTTCTTTTTGGATGAGGCACCAATGGCCTCCTTCCCTTTTCTCTTTGAAGCAGACGGTACTAGAGTCTTCACTCTGAATTTCTCTATTGCCTTGGAAAGTTCTTGCAGACTCATCTTCGTCAACATCTTCAAACCTACCACCATCTTATCGCACGGTCGAACACAAAGTGTATGTGGCGGTTCAATATTCATGTGTCTGAAGATCTTGGTCACCAGACCTGGGTAAGGCAATTGTCCCTTGTCTTTTGACATTGCTCTGTACAGGTGAAACAGAATGATGTGAGGCAGAGAGAACTTCATCCCTGAGTTAATCGCATACATCAATTTTGCCTCTGAATTAGACACATCAGTCTTTGATGTAGTTAGGCCTGATGTAATTGATCACAATTTTGTGCAGCACGATATTGATTGCACGCATCCTTGAATAGATGATTCTTCCCTCTACATCTCTATCTTTGACAAGTTCCAATGAGGCACGAGCAACTGAAACTTTTATTGGTTGATAGCGTCCTCGTTCAACTCCAATTATGTCCGCCAACATGTCCACGTCTACCACATGGTCTTGGTCTCTAACACTGAATGATATTCTATTCGCATCTAAGAAGCTAAGATTCGAATAGAAGTATGCTGTTAATTGCGCATATCCATCTATGGTATCAATGCAAAAACGTTCCAGTTGAAACAGATTGAACTTCTCCTTTAAGTTCAAGTTAATGGCATCCAAGAAATCGAAATCAACACTCCTAGGGTTTATCACCCCTCGTTTCAGCAGTCTGAAGAACAAATTCTCTTGCTCCTTTGATTTAAACAGCTCCATTCTTTTTCCCTTCACCTTTGCAGCAACACCCATTCTAGGTTGAAAATCACTGAACATTTTATCATCATCATTCCCATCGGTTGGATTTGGTCCCGACATACGAGGATCACTAGGAATGTTCGCAAGAGCTTCCTCAGCTTTTCCCTTGGGAGCAATTCCCAAATCCTCCATTCTTTTCAGAAAGATATACTCATTCCCATAATTCTTATCTTTAAGAAAATCATCAACGTAATTCAATGGAGTCCCAGTACTTTTCAACGCACGGTAGAGTTTATAAATGTAAGAGGGTTTTTGGACTCTTACAGGGTCTGCGTCCTCAATTATCTCTTCCTCCGGTTGTTGACCCTCACCTTGTGAGGTAGATGGCGTTGAGTGACGTGGTGGAGAGTGAATCGGGCTCTGTTGTTGACTCGATAATTCTTCCTCTTCGGTGAGATCGAAATGGGTAGGTCCCTCCTTCATTCTCTGTGGTCTCCTGTTCGCGATTCTTGAAGACTTCCTCGAAGAAGACATCCTTCCTTATCGCTGAAATATTCCTTTACTTGCTTTCCCAAGAAAAGATGACAACTTTCTCGAAAATGAACACGAAGTAGAAATCGGATTGGGAGGAGAATGCTTTTAGGGTTTTGAAGATTGGGTGAAAAAGAAAACTGTATATATAACTCAGTTTTGAAAAAGGAAGTTCAATTGGCACAAGGAAAGTGTACGAACACCTCCTTTTTAAAATCATTAATTGCCAAAATTAATCCTTTTGAAAAGACAAGATTTCGTTTTTCACGCAGACTATAAAATAACTGAACGAGAGATCGTACCTTTTCGAATAATACGATTAGATAAAATAGCAACTTACAGTCTATAGCCATGAATGTCTGAGTCTGATGGTTTAGAGTCTGATGATTTAGAGTCTAATGGTTGGAGAGTCTCTAGACTTTAACTTCCTCAAGCTTCAAAATGTTGAGTCTGGAACGGATAAAATCGAATTGATTTTTCTCCAAAGGTTTTGTGAATATATCCGCTAGTTGACTTTTTAAATCAACAAATTGAATCGAGATTTCTCCATTTTGAATATGATCTCTAATGAAGTGATGTCGAATCTCTATATGCTTTGCTCTTGAATGAAGGATTGGATTTTCGGTGAGATTGATTGCGCTGGTGTTGTCACATTTGATTTCGTGCATGAATCTTCAATCCCAAAGTCTTGTAGCTGTTGTTTTATCCATAGAATTTGCGAACAGCAGCTTCCAAGAGCTACATACTCGCTTCGTTGTTGAGAGAGCCACGGTGCTTTGTTTCCTTGAAAACCAAGACACCGTTCCGCTCCCAAGCAACGGCAAGTTCCCCGAAATACTCTTTCTATCGACTCGCAGCTGGCCGGATCTGCGTCGAATATCCCGAGAAGATTGAAGTCTCCCTTCTTAGGATACCAAAGACCGATGCTTGAAGATGAAGCAACGTATTTAATGATACGTTTTGCAGCACTGAGATGGGATTCTCTAGGATCTTATTGAAACCTAGCACAGATGTAAACACTCAACAAAATGTCAGATCTAGAAGCAGTAAGATAAAGAAGTGAACCGATGATGCTCCTGTACAGCTTTTGATCAACTTTCTTCCCTTCTTCATCTTTGTCTATCTTCAAAGAACTTGACATTGGTATATCAGTCTTTTTGCAATTTTCCAGTCCAAACCTTTTGACAAGATCATTAGCATATTTTTCTTGGTAAATGAAAGTTCCTTCCTTCAATTGCTTTACTTGAAGACCAAGAAAGAATGTTAATTCTCCCATCATACACATTTCAAACTCATCCTGCATAGACTTTCATTAGAGGATCCAAAAATAATATCATCCACATATATTTGAACAATTAAAAAGCTTTTGTTTTCCTTTTTGATAAATAAAGTAGTATCTACTTTACCTTTGACAAAACCATTCTGTAACAAGAACTTACTTAGTCTGTCGTACCAAGCTCGAGGTGCTTGCTTTAAACCATACAAGGCATTTTTTCGAGTCCGAAGACGAGTTTGGCTTCTTTGGGTCTTCAAACCCAGGTGGTTGTTCCGCATATACTTCCTCTTGGATAAATCCATTTAGGAAGGCACTTTTGACGTCCATTTGGAATAACCTGAAATTTTTATAACAAGCAAACGCAAGTAATAGTCGAATAGCTTATAGCTCATCATAGTCTATTCCTTCTTCTTGCGTGTATCCTTTGGCCACGAGTCTTGCTTTGTTTCGTACAACTTTTCCTTTTTCATTCATCTTATTTCTGAACACCCATTTGGCTCCAATAACAGTTTTACCTTTCGGTTTAGATGTCAATTCCCAGACATCATTAATGTTGAACTGTCTGAGCTCTTCTTGCATAGCTTCGATCCAGCTTTCATCAGATAAATCTTCTTCTATGCTTTTTGGTTCAATTTCAGAAATGAGAGCCACAGCACAAGACTCTTCACGTCTTTTGGATTTGGTGTGAATTCCTTCATTAATTTCGCCGATAATGAGATCTTTGGGATGACTGGACTTATGCTTCCAGTTACTGGTTGATTTGTCTGGATGATGATTTCTTTCTTTATTTGAATCTTCATGAACATCTTGATGCTGGTCTTCCAGAGTCTGAGATACTTCTTGAGTTATAAGCTTTGGAAGGTCTGGAGCAGGTTCAGACTCTTCATACTGAGTATGACTGGATTCATCTTGCGTAGAGTCTTGAAATTTGACATTCATTGACTCCTCCACAGACTGGCTCTTCTTGTTATAGACTCTGTAGGCTTTGCTTGATGTAGAATATCCAAGGAAGATGTTTTCATCTTATCTTTCTTCAAACTTACCAACTCGATCTTTTGCATTTTTCAATATAAAGCATTTGCAACCGAACACATGAAAGTATGAAACAATGGGCTTCTTACCTTTGAATAATTCATAAGGGGTTTTCTCTAGAATAGGTCTTAGGAAGACTCTATTGATGATATAGCATGCTGTTGAAATAGCTTCAGCCCAAAAACGTGAAGAAATTTTGCTTTCAATTAAAAGAGTTCTAGCCATTTCTTGAAGAGATCTATTCTTTCTTTCCACAACTCCATTTTGCTGAGGAGTGTGTTGAGAGGAGAACACATGCTTAAATCCAGATTCATCACATAATTTTGTAAAATCTTGATTTTCAAATTCACCTCCATGATCTGTTCTTATACTTGAGATAACATATCCTTTTTCATTTTGAACCTTTTTAGCAATTTTTTCAAAATACGAAAAGGTTTTTGACTTACTTGTAAGGAAATATACCCAAGTAAAACGAGAGTAATCATCCACAATTACAAGGCAATATTTCTTACCTCCAATACTTTGGGTTCTAGTTGGTCCGAAGAGATCCATATGCAGCAACTGTAGTACATGGTTAGTAGAGACATGATTTATTGGCTTAAATGAGTTTCTTACCTGTTTTCCCAGAATACATGGTGTGCATGGATCGGACTTTTGGTATGGTAATTTGGATAGACCTCGAACAAGCTGCTTTGATGAGATTTTGGCTAATTGTTTCATGTTAACATGACCAAGCTTTCTGTGCCATAAGCTTGCTTCATCTTGAATTGAGATTAGGCATTGCGATTCATTTAGATTCATGTCTAAGAGGTAGATATTTTCATGTCTTCGACCCATGAAAGACTGAGTAGAGTCTTTACTGATTCCGGAGCATATTCCTTCTTGAAAGGAGATCTTGAAACCAAAAGTATCACACAATTGACTAATGCTTTGAGAAGGTTATAGTTGAGTCCTTCCACTAGAGAAACATTGCTTATTGTGAGATTTCCAATCTTCACAGTTCCAAATCCCACAATGCTTCCTTTGCCGTTTCCTCCAAATGAAACATTTCCACCATTTACTTGAACAAGCTTAATGAAGCAATTTGAGTCTCCTGTCATGAGTCTTGAACATCCGCTGTCAAGATACCACTTTACCTTTTTCTTGACGGAGACCTCAAATTCATTGTCTGAGCCATCAAACATATGTTGGCATATTCATTATCACTTTCTTCACACTCTGTATCACTCCAGATTTCGGCTTTGAGAGCTTTTCGAAACTTTTCAGCTTTTCCTCTTTTCTTCTTCAAAAGAGGACAATTGAGTCTGATGTGTCCATTTTTCTTGCATTCGAAGCAAACTACATCTTTGTTTGGTTCCTCATCATCAACAGACTTCGTCTGCTGTCTTTGGAAACTTTGTTTCTTTGAGTTGAACCTTCTTCCTTTTCTATTCAATTTTCTGAATCTTCTTATCATGAGAGCAAGCTTCTCATCGTCCAGATCATCTCCTGAATCTGTATCATCAGAATCATCATTTGATTTTAATGCATTGGATTTCTTACCTCTTGGATCTTCGTCTTCATTAATTCGTTCTACTTCATAAGACTGAAGAGTTCCAATAAGCTCGTCGACAGATAGTGGCATAATTCTTTGCATTTCTCTTATTGAAGTCTTTATATGATTCCAATCCTTGGAGAGTCCACGCAGTAGCTTGTTCACCTTCATGGGATCAGAAATTTTTTGTCCTTGGTTCTCAAGACCATTGACAATATCTGTAAAACGATTAAACATGTCAGTTATAGATTCTTCTGGTTTCATTTTTAAGGCTTCATATTGACAGAGGAGAATGTTAATTCTGGTCTCCTTCACTCGATTTGTTCCTTCATAGGTGATATGTAATCTGTCCCATACTTCTTTTGGTGTAACACAAGAAGATATTCTGTTATATTCAATTGGTGATAAAGCACAATATAAAGAATAAATTACTTTTGCATCGAGTACTTGTCTCTTGATTATCTCTTCCTAAGTCATTTCGCTGGTCTCAACAGTTTCTTTCCCTCTTTTAGAGATTGATGCAGCAGTAGGAGTAATTCCTTTTTCTACAACGTCCCATTCCGGAGGATCCTTTGATCGTAGGAAAGCTTTCATCTTGTTCTTCTAGATATTGTAATCCTTTCCATCAAAATAGGGTGGTCTGGTATTGCTTTGCCCTTCCACCAGCCCTGGTGCTAGCATACTAGCCATGGATCTTTTAGTTTGAAGTAAAACACTTCAAATAAAGTAAGAACACGAGCTCTGATACCAATTGATATAGCTAGTACGAGTACCTAGAGGGGGGTGAATAGGTATATAAAAGATTTTTCTTGATGATTGCACAATACTTAGACAGTTGAAGGAATTGAGACAAATAATAATCAACGTAAGACCAAGTAAAGAAAAGAGAGAATTGAATACGCGATTTATAGTGGTTCGGCTTGATTCAAGCCTACGTCCACTCTTCTGCACTGACAGCCAATTGGCTGGATTCCACTATGAACAAAGAGATGTTACAGCGTTGATCTTCCTTGATTTCTAGGTGTAGATGATCTACCACACTTGCTCAAGGTATCACCAAGTATAGAGACTCTCTGTGTATACTATTTCGCTCAAAATGAATCAACTAATAATCAAGGTGCTTCAGACTCTGGAATTTCTCTTTCGATCACACTCTCTACACAACTAGAACGTCTTCCTTTTTATACTCCTTTATGACATCATACCGTTGGCACTTACCAAAGGAATTCCTCTAATCTACCCGTTGGACGGAATCAATCAAGAAGATCATTCAAGCTATTAAAGGAACCTGACGATAGCCCATCAATCATGTTCGTCCATACAATCAGGATCTTGGTTTCCAAGAATAGAACATTCCAAGAATATTTCGTCAACCACCGGATCTTCAATTGATCTAGATACAAACAAAAGAATCCGTTATATTTATCCAACCAAGAGATCTTCTCCAGAGGATAGGATTGAATCCTAAACCATATACTTCGGCTCTGGATTTCCTTCGGGGATTTAATTTGTCAAAAAACCTTTAAAGTAAGAAGTCCTCTTTACATTACTTTATATAATAGTGTGCTAGATCGACTAGCTTTAACTACGTATTCATGTGATTATTAGAGATGAATGTATGATTTTAAAACCATCTATTAATCTTTTTATCACTTAGGTATTTGTTTCCAAAAGGTTCTGTTAAAAGCATAAGAAATAAAGTGACAGTCTCTTTATAGTTTTGGATGGGACTATGTTTTTAGACTAGAAAGCTAGTAACAACTTTAGGGGCGGATTGTATTTTGCAAATCATTTTAAAAAATTACAAGTTTAATAGGCCACATTAAGCTTAGTTTCAAGGTCCTTCTCTTTCTTAGTAGAAAACCTCTTGTTAGATGGTTCAGTAAACCATCATTCTCTTATCCCCATCTCAATTTGTTCTCCCACGGGAACAAGTTGGTTGAAGTTTTTGACGTATGTGCTAGCCATTCGGTTACAGAACTCAGATGGGAGAGTCTTGACGAACAACTTCATCAATTCTTTATTAGTAGGCTCAGGAGTGATTTGAGCTGCTAGATTTCGCCATCTCACGGCATATTCCTTAAATAATTCGCTCCTCTTTTTCTCCATTCTCTCAAGATCTTCTCGAGAGGGTGCGATGTCAATATTGAACTTATACTGCTTGAGAAATGCGTCAGCCACTTCATTCCAAGTGTCAAGAAGATTGACATTCTTCATCATGTACTAGTTCAGTGCGGGTCCATTCAAACTCGCATTGAATGATTAGATCATGAGGGGCTCATTCTTGACATGTTGGGCCATGCGTACATGGTACATTTGCAAATGCATCTTTGGGCAATAAGTTCCATCATATTTCTCAAACTTTGGCATTTTGAACTTGCTTGATACTTTGACCTTCTCATATATTGACAAGTCGAATGACAGTGAACTCTGTGACTCTAGCAATTGCTTCACTTTCTCTTCCAATTTTGCAAAGCGTTCATCTTGGTCCATCTTAGGGACGTTTTCAAGCTTGGCCTTGTTAATAATGACTAATAATGGGTCATCTTCCAATTCAGGCATGTCGCCATCACCCACTTGGGCCTTGTTTGCTTGCTCCGGGATAACTATTTCGGGAAGAGCGGGTGCAAGAGTCGGATTTACTCGGAGAGAATGGATTTGAGTCGTTATCAGCTGCATAGAGGTGGCTAATTGTTTGAGTTGATCTTCCATGGTGGATATACGATCACGCATTTCATTTTGATTGGCCATTTTAGCTCTTAATTGTGTAATAATGGATGAACGTGAGGGATACATTGTCACCTAGTTCAAACGAAAATTTGTAAGTACAAGGTGTAATGAGAAAACCAATCCATGACAACAATCTATTTTTTTAGTCAAGAAAAGTCCACATATGAAGAGGATTTCCTAGACATGAACTAGGAAGAGCGAAGGCATGAATTGAAAACAAATTTCTAATTTTTTTTCCCAAATGTTTCATTGCATGACAATTTCCTCATTTCATTCATAATTGACAAAGGAACTAAATCAATGATTGACTTACATTGTCATGGACCGACCAAAAGTGCAACAAAATAAATGGCATGGTATAAGGATAGAAGACTTACCTCACCAAGAAAAATTAATGGCAATCACATAAACATGCTCATTGTAAGTGAGGCTCGATTTCTACCTAGATGGCTTAACAAAGTGGAGCTATGAGGATGATATGACCGTTGCAATCTCGCATTAACGTGTCAGGTCCTCCTAACCCCGTTCAGTCGAATGGAATACCTAATAATCACGCAGTCTTGGGGATATGGACAAACAAATTCGACATCATGAAAGAAATTTCGGGGAAGAGAATGTCAACATCTATATAGCAATCTCGCTTTGAAGGAAGTATCCTTCTCAACACCATCCTAGAAATCCTATTACAGCCTAGGTCCGACTGCAAGTTGTGTGTGCAATAATGTAGTACTAAAAGCTATAAAACATAATTCAAACATTCATCCCTAACTCCAATATGCAAGACATGGGTTAGCAAAGACTACTCCCCTTATACCTCCCATATGCAAGAACATTTAACGCCTTAAGAATGTTAGGGACGTACCTGGGATCCTCGCTGCCAAACAAAAACATTTTTGAAAGAAAAAGAAACATTAGCCTAAGTCCACTAAGTGTTTTAACACAATTCCTTAGTGGAGTCGCCAAGCTATCGTGGCCTAATTTTTGGGTGCACCGCCTAAGTTTATGCTAATGGACTACTAAGTTTTTACACTTAGCTCGAGCTCTCCCAAGCCCATACCAATTCACTACTTAAGGTTCAATATTTAGCATGCAAATGAATTTTAACGAGGAGTCACAACTAATCAGTTTATGGTAGGTCGATTAGAAACCTAAGTAAAATAATTGGATAATTATTTTACTCCTACAAACCAGAGACTAAGGGTACGGGGACTTGGGTACACTAGATTTCTTTAATGCCCTTTCGGTACCATTCTTTTCAATTTCAAAATGATTTTATCCGATCCAGACTCAACATTTTGAAGCTCGAAGAAGTTAAAGTCTAGAGACTCTCCAACCTTCAGACTCAGAAAGTTGATGACTATCGACTCAAATCTCTCGAGACTCAAATCTCTCGATGTTTTTGCAGGTAGCTTGGGTTTATTTTAACCTAAATCTCTATCATGCAAAAGGATGATCACACGAATGCTTAGTCACTATTAAACAATCAAAAAACTTTCATCAAAAGAAATAAACACACAAAGCATTTTTTGGGTTTTCTTTTATCTTGAAATCGAAACGTTCATTTTAACTTCATGATTTAACTTTATTAACAAGCAAGTTCTAATTAAATAAACCGAACATGCAAACTCAATTTTGGTTTTCACTTTATTTAATGAGAATCATGCAATGCATGCTACTCATTTAACATGAAATGATATGACGTGGCAATATGACTTAAACTATATAACATGAATAAGCATGTAATCTATCCTAAAGCATGAAATGAATTTATTCTAATTATTTCGTATTTTCCATGAAATTTGAAATTAAAGAAATGCAACAATTAAATATGCAATCTAAATTAATCAATTGACCTAATTCTAATGATGAGCAGTTCTAACTAAATGAACCTAGCAACAATCATTAGATGACGAAAATTTCATAAACCTAATCCGACATGTCCGATTTATTAAACCTACATGCTTTGATGCAAGATTTTGATTTGATTTTGATTTTTTAGTGTTATCCAAGACAAGTAATTATCAACTAAACATTAAATCTAAACAATCATGATATTCAACAAATAAAGGATTAAAGTAATCGAAAAAATAACCCGTTGCCTCACAAGTCAAATTAACGGTTATTCTAACCCTAATCATCACGACAAAGAGGTTCAAAATAATTAAAAATCTGATACGAAATCTTACGGATCAAATTAATAACTATAATGATTTAATAATCAAAATATCATCAAAACGCCCTAAAATTAACATAATTAAAAAAAATGATCCGACGTCTTATGGATCAAATTAATAATTACAATAATTTTGGACAAAACCCCTGCGGTTAATGCCTACAAGATTCAACAAATAAACATTGGGATCCAATTTCCCAATTTAAATAAATAAACTAAAAAATATAAACAAAAAAAGTAAAATAAAGTAAAATAAAATAAAAAATAAAAAACCACCTGATTGATTTTCCTTTTTCTTTTGTTTTTCTCTTTCCACGCAAGGCTTGTGCGTGGTGGTGGCTGGTCGCCGTCGGACATCGGTCACGGTCATCGGATCTCCAGTGTGGGGACTCACAAGTTGCTGCTAGTCGCAAACAAGAGGTGCCGTGCAGGGTAGTTCGGCTATAGGCGGCGTCGAGGCGAAAGAAGAGGCACGGGTGTCAGCACTCGGAAGCGCTCAGGCAGCAACATGGTGGTGTCTAACGCTTAGGCGGAGACTCGGATCGGCAAAACAATAGCTTCGTCGGGCTGGTGGGAGTGACTTGATAGCAACAACAGAGGATGGTGCGCATCGCAGATCTCACAGCGGAAGGTGAGCGGCACCCTAGAGCGGTGGTGGCAGAGCGGTCCGAGTCGAGCTTGGGTCATCATGAGGAGTTGAATGGCGATTGCTAGTGCAGGCGTGGTGGGCTTCGGCTACAAGGACGCCGAGGCGGAGGTGCAGGCGCGAGATCTACTGCCAAGGGGTGCTAGCATTGGCGCGTGGAGCAAGTAAGCTGAGGTGCAAGCAGGGACCGACAGTGGACGTGGCAAGCTACTGGTTGGCGCTTAGGTCGTCATGGGTTGGTGCAACGATGGCTGGTGGAGACCAGCGATGCGAGCGCAACACAAGTGAAGAGGAGTCGACGATTGGGGTAGAAAATGTGGGCAGCGAGCGGTGAGGGAGACAATGAATAGTCCTTGTCTCCTTCACACCTCTGCTACTTGTACTTTTCCTTTCGCTTTTTTTTTTCTTTTCGTATTTCCTCTTTGGTCGATCAAAAGAAAATCCCTAGAAAAGCCCCCATTTCTCTCATCGTACACGGCTTCCTTTATAGGCAAATAATGATGTGATCTTCGTGAAATATTTCATCCACTTTTCAATATACACAAAGATTTTCCTATAACCTCCTAATCATAAACATCCTCTCATTTCCTTATCTCCTAAATATTTTCTACGAATTTTTAAAGATAAGAATACAACCTAATTTTCTTAAATTCCAAAAATCCTCATTTCAAATCTCAATTTCAGAAAATGGGCTCGGGCCAATTTCCACTCTTCATGGGTTTAGTCTGACCTATTAATTCAAAACTCAAATCCACTAATTCGACCCATCCGCCACTAGACCAGTAAATAAATGTAAAAAAATGCAAATTAAAAATAAATGCACCTAAATCTATATGCTATGCATTTTTCAGGGATAAAATTAACCCCTAATTTTTTTAATGCAATAAATGACTAAATGGGTCGCCAAAATTTATGTGTCAATAGCTACCCCTCTTTGAAGGTGAGCTCGTAGAGATTGCTTTCAAAGACAAATTGAGACCTAAATTTTGACCATGCGCATTCACTGAGTGATTTTTTTTTTTTTAAATGCAATTCATATGATGCACGGAAATGCTAATGCAAATGATAAAGGAACCTACCTGGAATAACTTACCTTCTAGGAGGGTAGACTAATTCAATATAGTTGATGTTATACGTTCAGGACCTGTTCCTTTTTACGGTCGCCTAAAATAGTAATGAGACTTTATAAGAAGACTACTTTCCTAGGGCCCGTACCTTTCTACGGTCGCCTAGTACAACAGCAAGATTCTATAAGGAAAGTACTTTCCTAGGACCCATATCTTTCTACGATCGCCTTGATGAAAAGAAATTGATTTTTCAGGACTCGTACTTTTCTACGGTCGCCTGAATGGGGAAATTGCTTTTCCAGAACCTGTACCTTTCTACGGTCACTTCTTATAGCAATAAATGTTGTCTAGGACCCGTACCTTTTTACGGTCACCTAACAGGAATTCACTTTCTAAGACCCGTACCTTTCTACAGTCGCTTGAATAAGGAATCATTTTCCAGGACCCGTACCTTTCTACGGTCGCCTGAACTAAGATAATATCTTTTCCATGACCCGTACCTTTCTATGGTCACCTGTTAGAGCAATAAAGGTTGTCTAGGACTTGTACCATTCTATGGTTGCCTAAACTAAGGTTTTTCCTGGCTAGGACCCGAACCTTTCTTCGGTCGCCTTAATCAGAATGAATTTAGAGGAAAATTTTTGGGGGACAACTCGATCGAGTGTCGGTGTAAAGGATTCTGGGCTATGAAAGCACGCCAGATCGATAAAAGAAAACCGGGCTACGGAAGCACACCAGTTCGATAAAAGGGAAACTGGGCTACAAAAGCACGCCGGGTCAATATAAATGAATACTGGGCTATGAAAGCACGCCGGGTTGATAAAAAGGGACTCTGGGCTACAAAAGCACGCTAGGTCAAGGTAAAGGACACTGGGCTACGGAAGCACGCCGGGTCTATTAAAAGGGACATCGGGCTACGGAAGCACACCGAGTCAATGAAAATGAACATTGGGCCTCGAAAGCGTGCCAAGTCAATATAAAGGACATTGGGCTACAGAAGCACGTCGAGTCGATGAGAGGCACTATGGGCTACGAAAGCACGCCAGGTCAATATAATGGACACCGGGCTACGGAAGCACACTAGGTTGATGAAATGGACTTTGGGCTACGAAAGCACGCTAGGTCAACATAAAGAGACAGCTTGACCAAGTCAAGTGTCGAGAATGGGTAGAGATATACTTACCTGATGATATCTTTGATTCTTGGGGATATGTCTTCTGGAATTTAGATATCCTGTAGAGGTCTCTCACCTCTTGATAGAAATGAAGGATACACCTTGAATGTTTGTGGTGGTTTCTCTTCTTGAAAGGAATCTGAATGTCAAGAGCTCTTTAGTCTTTGAGACATGATTTAGAGCAAAAATGCATTTACCAAAGAAATAAGCAATTAAGGCTATTTTGGAATGCACACTTCAAAATCTACTGAAGTTTTTATCAATTCAATTGGGGGTTCATGCATAATGACATTTGCATCACTCAAATTTCCACTGGAGACATTTCAAAAGACTATTGCAATCTAAATACACGAGTATCATTGATGTGTTAAATGAGGGATCTTTCAGTTAGAAAGGACTTTGCACTCCCTAATTAAAATAGTTATTTCATCCTAGCCTTTGATGCAAGATTTTTAATAGTGACTCTACCTCATTGTCATCATGCCAAATAAGGGTTTGAGCAATCTCGCAAGTGGTACGACCTTACCAATCTAAAAGGTCTTTAAGAGGGACTGTAATGTGGGCTCGATCAACGGTTGAACAAGGGAGACTCTTTGAGTCGAGGCTACTAAAAAATGACATTTCGCAATTGTCTTGAGGTTTACAAGTCAAGAAACATATGAAATGAAGCAAAAATTATCTTACTCGCACTTCTTCAAGCGATGCTTTCGAACATATGAACCTTTACGTTAATTCAAGTGCTCTAATCTAAAGAGACTTCGCAAAGGATGCAACATAAGCTTGGTTCATGGGTTGATAAGCAAAAAGATCTTTAGGCTCAACAAATGTTTGAGGATTAAAGTTGGTGATCATCTTGACATCTCCTCCAACTTTGTTCTTCATCATTGAAGGTTTTCTTCAAATCACAACTCCATTGATTGCAGCATCTCAACATTTGATTTTTTTTTTAGTATCACCTTGTTGGGGATATGACTCACTACATCAAGTGTTTGATTTTTCTTTTTTTAGGCATTGGCCTTGCTTTTACCGGACACACTGCTTTTCATGCCCCTCATTCTCATTCATTTTTCTTCAATTCTTTTTATGGGCATTGGCCTTACTTTTACCAGGCACACTGCTTTTTCATGCCCCTTAGTTCTAATTTGATTTCAATTTTTGCACACAGTGCATGCATCAAGCAATTACACTTTGAATGACACTCGAACTTTCAAGGGTCTTAATCTGCCTTTTGCCTTGCCCCAATATGGGGGATGATCACCAACTGGGTTTAATGTGAAACAACTTCATAGGCTCAAGGGGGCTATGCAATGAATAAAGTGTATAGGATAGAAAAAGAACTACTCTTCGTCGTCCTAAGGCACTTTAAATTACCGTACAAGTTACAATGCGAAAGCAATACTCGAAGATTGACACAAGTGTGAGTAAGAAAATTCCTATCATTCATTTCAAATCTTGTCCTAGTTTGGGACGATCCTTGACATGTATAATTTAAAAAGCTCTTCATGTGTGTGGCTCAAAGGGCTGAACAATGGATATACTTGTACTATTTCGGGTAGCAGAAGAAATTGCTTCTCATCACCTCAGTTGATGTACCCTTTGCGAGATCACCCTTTTCCTCGTAGGCATGGAATTTTTCCACACAACTCACTGGGGGTTAGCGTATGAAACAGTGTATGGAATATGGTTTGCCTTTCATCATTCCAAAGTATCCCATTTGACACATTCACTATATCTCACACAATTAATCAAGGAAAACATGCAAGATTTGTAATAAAATTGAACGATTGAGTTTGCAACTCATTGAAGCAATTTATTTATCATAAAAATGCTTGCAATTCAAAACATGATATGACAAATTCAATCATGGGCAACACTTCTTGACAGTAGCATAATTAATTGGAGTGGAAAACTCATGACTACCCATTTCTATTAGGATCAAGGCACCTCCACGAAGTACCTTCTTCATCACATATGGGACTCTGTAATTTGGAGCAAACTTGCACCCAGGATGTTCCATCGGAGTATCATGGTCCTCTTTTACTTGCCCCAAGTCTTTTTTTTTTCATTGCAAGTATGCTCTAAGCATGTGATCACCAGTCAAGTTTATGATCATTGTTATTTTTAGATGTCCCTTGTCATAACAAGTTATATAATTATTCTTTGAGACAAGAAGTAAATGAGTTAGACAAATAAACAGGTTTAATCTTCCGCAAGCTTAAACAAAAAAAAAAACAAAAAACAGTGAAATGCTTTTGTCTTCAAAAAAGCTTTTGGGAGGAAGCATGAGAAAGTCCAGCCCTCAGGATTTCCCCGTGGATGATAGTTTCTTTCATGGTTGGATATCGTCATTGGACTAGTTTGGAGTACCTCCTCATGCCCTCAAAAATTGGAAATAAAATTGTAATTTCATTGAATAGAATCAAATGAATTACATTATTGGAATGGAAAATGCAAACGAGCAAATCCTAGAAATGAAAGCAATAATTGAAGTTTTAGAAAGCATGAAATCCTAAAAACTTGAAATCCTAGAAAGCATAAAAAAAAAAGGACTCCTTCGCAGAGAAGAGTGAAGATAAGAACTTCTTCACCCAGTGATTGCATTTGCGCCTTCATCAAGGCTAGGCAGATGATTTTTCTAATTACTACTAAAAGAGAACACCTTTGTGCCCAAGAGGTCTTGGACCCTATGCTTCAAAACATAGCAATTATTAGTGGACTGACCAACCTCTCCCATGTGATAATCATACTTTTCGGAGGGATTATATGCAGGATAATGCTTGGGATTTAGTCGCTTCAGCTCAGTAGAGAGTAATCCCTTCTTATGGACGATAGGCAAAACTTTGGATAAGGTCCAGGAAGAGGTGTGAACTGTCTTCTAACATTATGTCGTCGACCCGAGAACTGATACCCTCCACTTTGTGGCTCAGTAGGAATCTTAATTACCGGAGCACGATTGGATGTATCATGATTCAGTTGAGAATAGGCCACATTAATCTCAGTTTCAAGGTCCTTCTCCTTCTTGGTAGAAAACCTCTTGTTAGATGGTTTAGTAAACCATCCTTTGCATAGGTATTTGTTTCAAAAGGTTGTGTTACAAGCATAAGATATAAAGTGATAGTTTCTTTATAGTTTTGTATGGGAAATATATTTCGAGATTTGAACTTTTTATTTTTATTTTTATGATTGCTTACAAGATTAAAAAGATTCAAAGTAAGATTTATGTAAGATTTTTAATGTATACATTTATCCATTGATAGAGTGTTATATAAAACAACTATCGGGGATTTAATTTGTCAAAAGACATTTAAAGTAAGAAGTCCTCTTTACATTACTTTATATAACAGTATCCTAGATCGAGTAGCTCTAACTACCTATTCATGTGATTATTAGAGATGAATGTATGATTATTAAGCCATCTATTAATCTTTTTATCGCTTAGGTATTTGTTTCAAAAGGTTGTGTTAAAAGCATAAGAAATAAAGTGACAGTTTCTTTATAGATTTGTATGGGACTTGGTTTTTAGACTCGAAAGCTAGTAACAACTTTAGGGGTGGATTGTATTTTGCATATCAATTTGAAAAATTACAGGTTTAATAAGCACATTAAACACTGAAATTATGATTCATCCACAATTGTGCTTCCGTGATAGTTAACCATAAGATTTACGAGGCACGAAAAATAAAATAAAATAAAAAATTTGAGGAGAATCCAATACAAAAAGTACAATTCTTTCATTCTTTTTATATTACACATTTATTATACTATAAAATAGGAATAGCTCTCAATGAGCCGGCTTGGGAGGGGATACGGGACTGAGAGACGCAACACAGTTGTTCCATGTCTCATTGCTCCTCCTATAGACATCAGATTTTGTCCCCTTAATTGGCTTGTGGCTCGAGATGCTCAACTCCACAAATTGGTTGTGGCAGTTCTTCCCCGCTTTCAAGAGCTCATGACAACATTCGTTGGTGGGTGTAAAGTTGTCGGCAAGGAATATGAATTGAAGGAGTCCAGACCCACAATCAGATCTTATTCCCTTTCCGCAATCGGGGTTTCCGACCTTGGCGAAGGTAACCTTAGGAAGCAATGCAATGGGGAGGACCAACAAGATCATAAGAGCGGACAAGTTCTTCGGTGTCGCCATTATGGTCTTTTGGGGATAGGAGGGTTAGAAAATTGTCTGAGATGGGTGATCGTTTGATGATGCAGTTGATCTAGAGATGAGAACTTATACAGCTCGAGGGAAGTAGTGCATTAATGAAATCAATTCGTCGGTTAAGATTCAGAAATTTATGTACGACACGTGTAAAATTATTTCTCTTGCAATAAATGCAATGATTGTGGGCCTTGTCATCCGACATTTTTTTCCAGTCCAATCATTTGCCATTAAAAAAAGAAAAGAATTAATGAGTTGCATGGTGGAAGAGAATTATCTGTAAAGGAAAATACTTATTTCCAATTTGATTTTCAATCCCACGTTTGATATATAATATGAACTAGTGACATGCCCTCAGTTTAAAATAATTTTATAAAATTAAATTAGCATAAAACGTTTCGCCATATATACTCTCGCAAATGGAGGTTATGTTAACGATACCTTTTATTTAGGGTTAGGGTCCATCCCTAATTTTTAGGATTAACGCCACAAAAATCATCAAACAAGTACATCTATGACAAATTTATCTCAAGCTAATTTTTTAACCGCCATAATTCCAAACTAGTAATCCCATGACAAATTTTCCCAAACTAATTTTTTGACTACAAAAAATCCCAACCCGATACATTTGTGATAAATTTGCTCTCAATTAGTTTCTATGAAATTGTATTAATATCACCAAAAATCACAGAATCGATATCCTTGTAACAAATGGAGGATAAACCAAATACCCATCAACTACCACATATCACCCATCAAACTCAAGTATTTGATAAAAAATTTTTAACGAAAACTAGTAAAAGATAAATTTGTCATAAGTATACCAGTTTAGGTTGACACAAGTGTACTCATTTAGGGTTTTTCGTGATATAAGCCCTAATTTTTAAGCAAGTGATTACACTTGAAGCCAAAATTTATGTATCAACAAGTGATAAATTAAACCATTGATCAAATAATTTTTTCTTGGTGTGTTATAATTATTGAACTCATTAATTAATTAATTAATGATTTGCCCAGACATTTTGGTGTGATTTTGTTCTTCATTAAATTATTTTTCGACAACTTGTGGAGAAAAAAGTTAAATAATCAATAGGTCTCATTAATTAATGAAAAGGAGCCAAGTCTATATGTACGGAGTTCTTACCGGTCTTGTTTTTCCTTTATATCTTTAAACCAAAATTGGCTTTGGTTTTCAAGATTAATTGAGATTATTTAAAAGCTGAATTTTTCTGGGAAAATTATTTATTAGGTAATTATCCTTTAAAAATATTTGGGTTTTGGTTTTCCGGATTTACTGAACTCACTAATTGATCATTTAGCCTTTGGACTAGTTATTGGGGCGGGACTATTTTTTATTTATTAAAAATTATTAAAACTTGTGATAATTAATAGGTTTCGTGAGGGGCCAAGCTGATAATAATAATCTTCCTCGTCATCTTCCGCGCCAAGCAACATACATTCATTACGTTTGGGTTGATTAAATTAAACCTACTCTTGCATAATAACAGGGTCGACTTATTACGAACTCGTTTTACATAAGATGTTGGGCCATGCATATTTCTAAATTCTTGGTACCAACAAAACCTCATTAAATGTTCAAAAGTCAAGTTTACATAGTACGAGTAGCAAAAGTGTACGCGCATTCTGGAATGAACATATAGTTAACATTTGAAGGTTTCGCTGAATCGTCCAAAGATAGGCTATTTGAATTATCAGTTAACGGAAAGAAAGAAATTACGAATGGAGCAACTGGATACGTACATATACAAATAGCGAAATATATTTCGAGATTTGAACTTTTTTTATTTATTTTTATGATTGCTTACAAGATTAAAAAGATTCAAAGTAAGATTTTTTACGTATACATTTATCCATTGATAGAGTGTTATATAAAACAACTATCGGGGATTTAATTTGTCAAAAGACCTTTAAAGTAAGAAGTCCTCTTTACATTACTTTATATAACAGTATCCTAGATCGAGTAGCTCTAACTACGTATTCATGTGATTATTAGAGATGAATGTATGATTATTAAGCCATCTATTAATCTTTTTATCGCTTAGGTATTTGTTTCAAAAGGTTGTGTTAAAAGCATAAGAAATAAAGTGACAGTTTCTTTATAGATTTGTATGGGACTTTGTTTTTAGACTCGAAAGCTAGTAACAACTTTAGGGGCGGATTGTATTTTGCATATCAATTTAAAAAATTACAAGTTTAATAAGCACATTAAACACTGAAATTATGATTCATCCACAATTGTGCTTCCGTGATAGTTAACCATAAGATTTACGAGGCACGAAAAATAAAATAAAATAAAAAATTTGAGGAGAATCCAATACAAAAAGTATAATTCTTTCGTTCTTTTTATATTACACATTTATTGTACTATAAAATAGGAATAGCTCTCAATGAGCCGGCTTGGGAGGGGATACGGGACTGAGAGCCGCAACGCAGTTGTTCCATGTCTCATTGCTCCTCCTATAGACATCAGATTTTGTCCCCTTAATTGGCTTGTGGCTCGAGATGCTCAACTCTACAAATTGGTTGTGGCAGTTCTTCCCCGCTTTCAAGAGCTCATGACAACATTCGTTGGTGGGTGTAAAGGTGTCGGCAAGGAATATGAATTGAAAGAGTCCAGACCCACAATCGGATCTTATTCCCTTTCCGCAATCGGGGTTTCCGACCTTGGCGAAGGTAACCTTAGGAAGCAATGCAACGGGGAGGACCAACAAGATCATAAGAGCGGACAAGTTCTTCGGCGTCGCCATTATGGTCTTTTGGGGATAGGAGGGTTAGAAAATTGTCTGAGATGGGTGATCGTTTGATGATGCAGTTGATCTAGAGATGAGAACTTATACAGCTCGAGGGAAGTAGTGCATTAATGAAATCAATTCGTCGGTTAAGATTCAGAAATTTATGTACGACACGTGTAAAATTATTTCTCTTGCAATAAATGCAATGATTGTGGGCCTTGTCATCCGACATTTTTTTCCAGTCCAATCATTTGCCATTAAAAAAAGAAAAGAATTAATGAGTTGCATGGTGGAAGAGAATTATCTGTAAAGGAAAATACTTATTTCCAATTTGATTTTCAATCCCACGTTTGATATATAATATGAACTAGTGACATGCCCTCAGTTTAAAATAATTTTATAAAATTAAATTAGCATAAAACGTTTCGCCATATATACTCTCGCAAATGGAGGTTATGTTAACGATACCTTTTATTTAGGGTTAGGGTCCATCCCTAATTTTTAGGATTAACGCCACAAAAATCATCAAACAAGTACATCTATGACAAATTTATCTCAAGCTAATTTTTTAACCGCCATAATTCCAAACTAGTAATCCCATGACAAATTTTCCCAAACTAATTTTTTGACTACAAAAAATCCCAACCCGATACATTTGTGATAAATTTGCTCTCAATTAGTTTCTATGAAATTGTATTAATATCACCAAAAATCACAGAATCGATATCCTTGTAACAAATGGAGGATAAACCAAATACCCATCAACTACCACATATCACCCATCAAACTCAAGTATTTGATAAAAAAGATTTAACGAAAACTAGTAAAAGATAAATTTGTCATAAGTATAGCAGTTTAGGTTGACACAAGTGTACTCATTTAGGGTTTTTCGGTGATATAAGCCCTAATTTTTATGCAAGTGATTACACTTGAAGCCAAAATTTAGGTATCAACAAGTGATAAATTAAACCGTTGATCAAATAATTTGTTCTTGGTTTGTTATAATTATTGAACTCATTAATTAATTAATTAATGATTTGCCCAGACATTTTGGTGTGATTTTGTTCTTCATTAAATTATTTTTCGACAAATTGTGGAGAAAAAAGTTAAATAATCAATAGGTCTCATTAATTAATGAAAAGGAGCCAAGTCTATATGTACGAAGTTCTTACCGGTCTTGTTTTTCCTTTATATCTTTAAACCAAAATTGGCTTTGGTTTTCAAGATTAATTGAGATTATTTAAAAGCTGAATTTTTCTGGGAAAATTATTTATTAGGTAATTATCCTTTAAAAATATTTGGGTTTTGGTTTTCCGGATTTACTGAACTCACTAATTGATCATTTAGCCTTTGGACTAGTTATTGGGGCGGGACTATTTTTTATTTATTAAAAATTATTAAAACTTGTGATAATTAATAGGTTTCGTTAAATGAAGAGGGGCCAAGCTGATAATAATAATCTTCCTCGTCATCTTCCGCGCCAAGCAACATACATTCATTACGTTTGGGTTGATTAAATTAAACCTACTCTTGCATAATAACAGGGTCAGACTTATTACGAACTCGTTTTACATAAGATGTTGGGCCATGCATATTTCTAAATTCTTGGTACCAACAAAACCTCATTAAATGTTCAAAAGTCAAGTTTACATAGTACGAGTAGCAAAAGTGTACGCGCATTCTGGAATGAACATATAGTTAACATTTGAAGGTTTCGCTGAATCGTCCAGTATAGGCTATTTGAATTATCAGTTAACGGAAAGAAAGAAATTACGAATGGAGCAACTGGATACGTACATATACAAATAGCGAAATATATTTCGAGATTTGAACTTTTTATTTTATTTTTATGATTGCTTACAAGATTAAAAAGATTCAAAGTAAGATTTATGTAAGATTTTTTCCGTATACATTTATCCATTGATAGAGTGTTATATAAAACAACTATCGGGGATTTAATTTGTCAAAAGACCTTTAAAGTAAGAAGTCATCTTTACATTACTTTATATAACGGTATCCTAGATCGAGTAGCTCTAACTACGTATTCATGTGATTATTAGAGATGAATGTATGATTATTAAGCCATCTATTAATCTTTTTATCGCTTAGGTATTTGTTTCAAAAGGTTGTGTTAAAAGCATAAGAAATAAAGTGACGGTTTCTTTATAGATTTGTATGGGACTTTGTTTTTAGACTCGAAAGCTAGTAACAACTTTAGGGGCGGATTGTATTTTGCATATCAATTTAAAAAATTACAAGTTTAATAAGCACATTAAACACTGAAAATATGATTCATCCACAATTGTGCTTCCGTGATAGTTAACCATAAGATTTACGAGGCACGAAAAATAAAATAAAATAAAATAAAAAATTTGAGGAGAATCCAATACAAAAACTATAATTCTTTCGTTCTTTTTATATTACACATGTATTGTACTACAAAATAGGAGTAGCTCTCAATGAGCCGGCTTGGGAGGGGATACGGGACTGAGAGCCGCAACGCAGTTGTTCCATGTCTCATTGCTCCTCCTATAGACATCAGATTTTGTCCCCTTAATTGGCTTGTGGCTCGAGATGCTCAACTCTACAAATTGGTTGTGGCAGTTCTTCCCCGCTTTCAAGAGCTCATGACAACATTCGTTGGTGGGTGTAAAGGTGTCGGCAAGGAATATGAATTGAAAGAGTCCAGACCCACAATCGGATCTTATTCCCTTTCCGCAATCAGGGTTTCCGACCTTGGCGAAGGTAACCTTAGGAAGCAATGCAACGGGGAGGACCAACAAGATCATAAGAGCGGACAAGTTCTTCGGCGTCGCCATTATGGTCTTTTGGGGATAGGAGGGTTAGAAAATTGTCTGAGATGGGTGATCGTTTGATGATGCAGTTGATCTAGAGATGAGAACTTATACAGCTCGAGGGAAGTAGTGCATTAATGAAATCAATTCGTCGGTTAAGATTCAGAAATTTATGTACGACACGTGTAAAATTATTTCTCTTGCAATAAATGCAATGATTGTGGGCCTTGTCATCCGACATTTTTTTCCAGTCCAATCATTTGCCATTAAAAAAAGAAAAGAATTAATGAGTTGCATGGTGGAAGAGAATTATCTGTAAAGGAAAATACTTATTTCCAATTTGATTTTCAATCCCACGTTTGATATATAATATGAACTAGTGACATGCCCTCAGTTTAAAATAATTTTATAAAATTAAATTAGCATAAAACGTTTCGCCATATATACTCTCGCAAATGGAGGTTATGTTAACGATACCTTTTATTTAGGGTTAGGGTCCATCCCTAATTTTTAGGATTAACGCCACAAAAATCATCAAACAAGTACATCTATGACAAATTTATCTCAAGCTAATTTTTTAACCGCCATAATTCCAAACTAGTAATCCCATGACAAATTTTCCCAAACTAATTTTTTGACTACAAAAAATCCCAACCCGATACATTTGTGATAAATTTGCTCTCAATTAGTTTCTATGAAATTGTATTAATATCACCAAAAATCACAAAATCGATATCCTTGTGACAAATGGAGGATAAACCAAATACCCATCAACTACCACATATCATCCATCAAACTCAAGTATTTGATAATAAAAATTTAACGAAAACTAGTAAAAGATAAATTTGTCATAAGTATACCAGTTTAGGTTGACACAAGTGTACTCATTTAGGGTTTTTCGGGATATAAGCCCTAATTTTAACGCAAGTGATTACACTTGAAGCCAAAATTTAGGTATCAACAAGTGATAAATTAAACCATTGATCAAATAATTTTTTCTTGGTGTGTTATAATTATTGAACTCATTAATTAATTAATTAATGATTTGCCCAGACATTTTGGTGTGATTTTGTTCTTCATTAAATTATTTTTCGACAAATTGTGGAGAAAAAAGTTAAATAATCAATAGGTCTCATTAATTAATGAAAAGGAGCCAAGTCTATATGTACGAAGTTCTTACCGGTCTTGTTTTTCCTTTATATCTTTAAACCAAAATTGGCTTTGGTTTTCAAGATTAATTGAGATTATTTAAAAGCTGAATTTTTCTGGGCGAATTATTTATTAGGTAATTATCCTTTAAAAATATTTGGGTTTTGGTTTTCCGGATTTACTGAACTCACTAATTGATCATTTAGCCTTTGGACTAGTTATTGGGGCGGGACTATTTTTTATTTATTAAAAATTATTAAAACTTGTGATAATTAATAGGTTTCGTGAAATGAAGGGGGCCAAGCTGATAATAATAATCTTCCTCGTCATCTTCCGCGCCAAGCAACATACATTCATTACGTTTGGGTTGATTAAATTAAACCTACTCTTGCATAATAACAGGGTCAGACTTATTACGAACTCGTTTTACATAAGATGTTGGGCCATGCATATTTCTAAATTCTTGGTACCAACAAAACCTCATTAAATGTTCAAAAGTCAAGTTTACATAGTACGAGTAGCAAAAGTGTACGCGCGTTCTGGAATGAACATATAGTTAACATTTGAAGGTTTCGCTGAATCGTCCAGTATAGGCTGTTTGAATTATCAGTTAACGGAAAGAAAGAAATTACGAATGGAGCAACTGGATACGTACATATACAAATAGGGAAATATATTTCGAGATTTGAACTTTTTTATTTTTATTTTTATGATTGCTTACAAGATTAAAAAGATTCAAAGTAAGATTTATGTAAGATTTTTTACGTATACATTTATCCATTGATAGAGTGTTATATAAAACAACTATCGGGGATTTAATTTGTCAAAAGACCTTTAAAGTAAGAAGTCCTCTTTACATTACTTTATATAACAGTATCCTAGATCGAGTAGCTCTAACTACCTATTCATGTGATTATTAGAGATGAATGTATGATTATTAAGCCATCTATTAATCTTTTTATCGCTTAGGTATTTGTTTCAAAAGGTTGTGTTAAAAGCATAAGAAATAAAGTGACGGTTTCTTTATAGATTTGTATGGGACTTTGTTTTTAGACTCGAAAGCTAGTAACGACTTTAGGGGCGGATTGTATTTTGCATATCAATTTAAAAAATTACAAGTTTAATAAGCACATTAAACACTGAAATTATGATTCATCCACAATTGTGCTTCCGTGATAGTTAACCATAAGATTTACGAGGCACGAAAAATAAAATAAAATAAAAAATTTGAGGAGAATCCAATACAAAAAGTATAATTCTTTCGTTCTTTTTATATTACACATTTATTGTACTATAAAATAGGAATAGCTCTCAATGAGCCGGCTTGGGAGGGGATACGGGATCGAGAGCCGCAACGCAGTTGTTCCATGTCTCATTGCTCCTCCTATAGACATCAGATTTTGTCCCCTTAATTGGCTTGTGGCTCGAGATGCTCAACTCTACAAATTGGTTGTGGCAGTTCTTCCCCGCTTTCAAGAGCTCATGACAACATTCGTTGGTGGGTGTAAAGGTGTCGGCAAGGAATATGAATTGAAAGAGTCCAGACCCACAATCGGATCTTATTCCCTTTCCGCAATCGGGGTTTCCGACCTTGGCGAAGGTAACCTTAGGAAGCAATGCAACGGGGAGGACCAACAAGATCATAAGAGCGGACAAGTTCTTCGGCGTCGCCATTATGGTCTTTTGGGGATAGGAGGGTTAGAAAATTGTCTGAGATTGGTGATCGTTTGATGATGCAGTTGATCTAGAGATGAGAACTTATATAGCTCGAGGGAAGTAGTGCATTAATGAAATCAATTCCTCGGTTAAGATTCAGAAATTTATGTACGACACGTGTAAAATTATTTCTCTTGCAATAAATGCAATGATTGTGGGCCTTGTCATCTGACATTTTTTTCCAGTCCAATCATTTGCCATTAAAAAAAGAAAAGAATTAATGAGTTGCATGGTGGAAGAGAATTATCTGTAAAGGAAAATACTTATTTCCAATTTGATTTTCAATCCCACGTTTGATATATAATATGAACTAGTGACATGCCCTCAGTTTAAAATAATTTTATAAAATTAAATTAGCATAAAACGTTTCGCCATATATACTCTCGCAAATGGAGGTTATGTTAACGATACCTTTTATTTAGGGTTAGGGTCCATCCCTAATTTTTAGGATTAACGCCACAAAAATCATCAAACAAGTACATCTATGACAAATTTATCTCAAGCTAATTTTTTAACCGCCATAATTCCAAACTAGTAATCCCATGACAAATTTTCCCAAACTAATTTTTTGACTACAAAAAATCCCAACCCGATACATTTGTGATAAATTTGCTCTCAATTAGTTTCTATGAAATTGTATTAATATCACCAAAAATCACAAAATCGATATCCTTGTAACAAATGGAGGATAAACCAAATACCCATCAACTACCACATATCATCCATCAAACTCAAGTATTTGATAAAAAAATTTAACGAAAACTAGTAAAAGATAAATTTGTCATAAGTATACCAGTTTAGGTTGACACAAGTGTACTCATTTAGGGTTTTTCGTGATATAAGCCCTAATTTTAATGCAAGTGATTACACTTGAAGCCAAAATTTAGGTATCAACAAGTGATCAATTAAACCATTGATCAAATAATTTGTTCTTGGTGTGTTATAATTATTGAACTCATTAATTAATTAATTAATGATTTTCCCAGACATTTTGGTGTGATTTTGTTCTTCATTAAATTATTTTTCGACAAATTGTGGAGAAAAAAGTTAAATAATCAATAGGTCTCATTAATTAATGAAAAGGAGCCAAGTCTATATGTACGAAGTTCTTACCGGTCTTGTTTTTCCTTTATATCTTTAAACCAAAATTGGCTTTGGTTTTCAAGATTAATTGAGATTATTTAAAAGCTGAATTTTTCTGGGCAAATTATTTATTAGGTAATTATCCTTTAAAAATTTTTGGGTTTTGGTTTTCATTTACTGAACTCACTAATTGATCATTTAGCCTTTGGACTAGTTATTGGGGCGGGACTATTTTTTATTTATTAAAAATTATTAAAACTTGTGATAATTAATAGGTTTCGTGAGGGGCCAAGCTGATAATAATAATCTTCGTCGTCATCTTCCGCGCCAAGCAACATACATTCATTACGTTTGGGTTGATTAAATTAAACCTACTCTTGCATAATAACAGGGTCAGACTTATTACGAACTCGTTTTACATAAGATGTTGGGCCATGCATATTTCTAAATTCTTGGTACCAACAAAACCTCATTAAATGTTCAAAAGTCAAGTTTACATAGTACAAGTAGCAAAAGTGTACGCGCATTATGGAATGAACATATAGTTAACATTTGAAGGTTTCGCTGAATCGTCCAGTATAGGCTATTTGAATTATCAGTTAACGGAAAGAAAAAATTACGAATGGAGCAACTGGATACGTACATATACAAATAGGGAAATATATTTCGAGATTTGAACTTTTTTTTTTTATTTTTATGATTGCTTACAAGATTAAAAAGATTCAAAGTAAGATTTATGTAAGATTTTTAAGGTATACATTTATCCATTGATAGAGTGTTATATAAAACAACTATCGGGGATTTAATTTGTCAAAAGAGCTTTAAAGTAAGAAGTCGTCTTTATATTACTTTATATAACAGTATCCTAGATCGAGTAGCTCTAACTACGTATTCATGTGATTCTTAGAGATGAATGTATGATTATTAAGCCATCTATTAATCTTTTTATCGCTTAGGTATTGTTGACAACTAAATTTTAACTATGTTTATTTTTATTTGTTTACATTGGGCTAACAATAGTAGTTAACTTATTTTATAAAATTTTTTTAAAATATTTTGTTGTGGAAGGAGATTTTTAAATATTTTGGATAATGAAGCCATATCAAAAGTTGAGTGAATTATCTTTAAAAAATCTTCATAAAGAATTTGGGGCTATTTTCTTGTTAAGCACATCTCTCCATTTCGAAGGATGATCCTTAGCGATTGGGTCAATATATGCAAATCTTCGTAGGTAGAACAAACTGGGTTTTCACTCTATAAATAGGGAGGCAAGGCTTCGGAAAGCGGGGTTTTGATCCGAAACAAAAAGAAGAAACACCAAAGTAAAAGGCAAGAAGCAGAGAGAGAGAGAGAGACGTGTGAAAGGAGGAAAAGCAGTTCACTATTCATCTTCTCCTTCCCCCTGCGTTCGATGTCTACATCTTCCTTCAGGAGCTTGCACTGCCGCCCATCTGACCGCCATGACCTCCGATCAGTGACCTAGGTCGCAAGCCAGGCGGACCTGTGCCGCTTGATCCAACCTGCCGCTATTGCTCCGCCCGAAGCCAAGTAGACCTGCGCTGCTCGCTCCCCCCAAAGCAGGCAGACCTGCGTTGCTCGCTCCCCCCGACGTCCTGCCAACCCACGCCGGTCGCCGCCCCGAAGCCAGCTGCAACCGCCGCGCCGCCCCAAGTCCCTGACGCTTGAGTTCACTCCACCTGAGTGCCTACTGGTTGCCATGCGCAAAGCCGATGCCGGTGGCCATCCACCCTCACGTGATCCGTGCTCCACATCCCTTTGCTGCCGCTGGTTTGCGGACTCACCTCTGCCGAAGTTCCCTTGCCGGACTGATCAACCGGCTGCCCTTGGAGACCCATGGTTACACGTGGGAAAGGAAAAAAAAAAAAAAAAAGGAAAAGGGAATTAGGCGATTTTATTATTTTATTATTATTGCTTATCCAGTTATAGTTTTTTTTTTCCCTTATATCTGGTTTTGTTTAGTGGAATTGTTCCTCTTAAATGTTTGATTGAGATTCCAACATGAAAGTGCCCCTCAAGCTAGGGATTGACAGTCCGATTATCGCGCCCAAAATCCAACTCGCATTCCCTTACAAAATTCAACAATCCAATCTCAAGCCCGAGATTCGATTCGCGATTTAATTTAAAATTGGCCAACCCGATCTCATGCGCGAGATATGGTTCGTCAATTTTTGGATATGAATCTTATCTTGTTTGATTTGCTATCGTCAAGTTGGTTGAGTCAATCTTATTTTCGTAAAAAAAAAAAATCCAAAAAAATATTTGAGTTAGGATTAGATTTGCTTTAGAATATTTTCTGTTTTAGGGTTAAAATTGCAATCTTTTTTCGAATTTTAAATAAGAAAAATCCAAAAAGTGTTGAATTAGGATGAGGTTTTTATCTTTTATATTTACAATAAGAACTTTATTTTGAATCATGGAAAAGAAAACCAAAAAAGAAAACACATTCATTAGGATGTTAGTTTTATCATTATTTGAGTTGCATATGAAATTTTAATTTCGAAATTAATAAAAAAAAACACAAAAAAGTCATCTTTTTACACGTCATTGCATGTTAGGATTGCATGTTTATCAATTATAGGTAGATAATCTTTCCTAGATAAATTGCATGTTTTTGTTAGGAAAATAAAAATGCCCATATCATATAAAATTAGATTCATGAAATGCACGTCATTTAGTGATTGTTGTTAAGTTCATTTAATTAGAAATTATCCGTCATTAGATTTGGTCATTTAATATATGTCGCGTGACATATAGCTCGCATATTAAATTGTATGTCACATGTCATTGTAGTTAAAATAATTTTGTACGTCATTGCATTGCATCACACATCATTAGAATTAAGTCATTCTGGTTAATTTAGATTGCATATTTAATTATTCCATGTTCATTAAGAAATCATTAGTTTTTTTACTCATTCATATAGTTTAGGACATATTGTCATGTCATATCATTTCATATTATATTAGAAGCATTGCATTGCATATGGACTATATTTTCATTGGAAAAGAGAAAACAAAAATTGAGTAATTGCTTATTAATTAGAAACCATATCTAGAGTTGTTGATGTGGATTTTAATTTAACACTGTAGATGATTTCGTTGCTTTGAAATAAGTCCTGCATTATTTACTTGCTTTCTTGGGTGTTAAATTAGTGGTTTGCGCACCTGCATGAACACCTCACATGTTAGGCAATTAGATTTAAAATCAATCCAAACTATCTGCAAAAAAACATTTTTCAAAATAAAAGAGAAAGGTACCGAAAGGGCATTAGAGAAATCTAGCATAATCAAGTCCCCGTATCCAAAATCTCTGATTCATAGAAATAAAATAATTCTCCAATTATTTTACTTAGATGTTTAATCGACCTACCATAAATTGATTGGTGGAACTCATAATTGAAAATCATTTGCATGTTAAGAATTCAAACCTAAGTCGCGAATTGATATGGGCTTAGGAGAGCCCGCGTTAAGTCTAGGCTTAATAATTCATTAGCCAAACCTTAGGTGGTTCACACTTGAAAATTTGGTTGTGACAGAGAGGATTTTGCTTGGCTAGGACCCAAACCATTTTTCGGTTGCCCAGCCTTGCAATAGAGCTCATCTGACCCGGACACAAACCTTTCTTCAGTCACTTTAATCAGACTGAATATGGAGAAAAATCTTTGGGGGACAACTCAATTGAGTGTCCATGTATTCAAAAGGGAATACCTGCACAATGACAAGTATTTAAGGTATGGATAGAGATATACATCTCTATTCCTGGGGAAATGTCTCCTGCAAAACATGGTCATAGGAGAAGCAACATGCATTTGTAATTGCAAGCATGCATTAACTCAATGGAGGTTCATGATTATTTATATCAATCTTGCATCACCTAATTCCAAATGATTTCAAAAGAAGATTCCAATCTGAACACATAAGCATCATGGATGTGTCAAATGAGAGATCATTTAGTTTGAAAGAACTTTTCACTCTTCCTCATTAAAATGGGTTGTTTCATCCTGACCTTTGATGTAGGATTTTGACAATCGCTCTATCTCACCATCGTCATGTCAAACAAGGGTCTGAGCAATCTCACAAGTGGTATGACTTTACCAACCTGAAAGGTCTTTAACAGGGATTGTAACGCTGGCTTGGTCAATGGCTTAGCAAATGGGACTTTTTGAATCGAAGCTATTGAAAAAATGAATGATATTTCACAATCATCTTGGGGTTTACAAGTCAAGAAACATGAGAAATGAATAAGAAATTATCTTACTTTCACTTCTTCGAGCGATGCTTTCAAACATATGAATTTTTACGTTAATTCAAGTGCCATAATCTGAAGAGACTTTGTGAGGGACGTAATGTAAGCTAAGTTCATGAGTTGAGAAACAAAAGGATGATTAGGCCCAAAAAGTGTTTAAGGGGTCAAAGCTGGTAATTATCTTGACATTTCCACCAATTTTTCTTCAATGTTGAAGATTTTCTTGACATCACAACTCCATTGATTGCAACATTTCAGCATTTGAGTTTTTTTAGTATTGTCTTGTTGGGGATATGACTCACTACAACAAGTGTTTGATTTTTCACTTTTTGGGCATTGGCCTTGCTTTTACCAAGCACACTGCTTTTTCATGCCCCTTAGTTCTATTTTGATTTCAATTTTTGTGCATAGTACATGCGTTAAGGATATACACTTTGGATGACACTCGAACATTCAAGGGTCTTCATCTGTCTTTTGCCTTGCCCTAATGTGGGGGATGATCACCAACTTAGTTTAATGTGAAACAAATTCATAGGCTCAAGAAGGCTATACAATGGATAAAGTGTATAGGATAGAGAAAGAATTACTCTTCATCGTCTTAAGGCACTTTAAATTATCATATAAATTACACTGTGAAAGCAATACTCGAAGATTGATGCAAGTGCGACTAAGAAAATTCCTATCATTCCTTTCAAATCTTGTCCCAATATGGGATGATCCTTGACAGAGATAATTTAAAAAGCTTTTCTTATGTGTGGGCTCAAAGGGTTGAACAATGGATATACCTGTAGTGTTTCGGGGAGCTGAAAAAACTGCCTCTCATCACCTCGGTTGACGTACCATTTGCGAGATCACCCTTTTCCTCATAGGTATGGAATTTTTCCACACAACTCACATTATATGGAATAGGGTTTGCCTTTCATCATTCCAAAGTATCCCATTTGACACATTCACTCTATCTCACACAATTCATCAAGGAAAACATGCAAGATTTGCAACAAATTTGAACAATTCAATTCACTAAGGCAATTTACTCATCATAGAAATGCTTGCAGCTCAAAACATGACATGGCAAATTCTATCATAAATAATACTTCTTAAAAGCATCATAATTCACTAGAGTTTGAAAACTCACAACCATCCATTTCTGTTGGGATGGCACCTCTTGGAAGTACCTTCCTTACCACATATAAGCTGTAATTTGGAGCAAACTTGCCCCCAGGATCTTCCACCGGAGGATGATGGTTCTCTTTTACTTCCCCAAATCATTTTTCATTGCAAGTGCGCTCTAAACCTGTTGATCACAAGTTAAGTTTATGATCATTGAAACTTGATATGCTATTCTCAGATGTCCCTTGTCATAACAAGGTTATAGAATTATGCTCTGAGACAAGAAGCAAATGAGTCAGACAAACAAACAGGTTTAATATGCTACAAGCTTTGGGAATTTTTTTTTTTTTTAGCAATGGAATGCTTTTGTTTTTGAAAAAGTTTTTAAGAGGAAGCATGAAAAAGTCCAGCCCTCAAGATTTCTCCGCGGATGATAGTTTCTTTCATGGTTGGATATCGTCATTGGACTGGTTTGGAGTACCCCATCATGCCCTCAAAAATTGAATATAAAATTGTAATTTCATTGAATAGAATCAAATGAATTACATTATTGGAATGGAAAATGCAATTCCTAATCTCTGAAAAAGGAGCAAAATAAGAAATTGAAAACAATTCCTAGAATGTGAAAACAATTCCTAAAAAAAAAAAAAAAAAAAAAAAAACGATAAGAATTCCTAGAAATCGGTAAAAATTCCCGCGCAAGGGAATGTGCAAGAGTAACAAGTTACTCTTGCGGGATAACATCCATGTCTTCCGAAAGTCCTTCATCAGTGGCTTCTATGAAGAGGCCATTGAAAAGACTTGTGATCCCTTCCAGGGCGTCATCAGAGTTCTCTGTCTTTGGAGGCATCGGATTATCCATGCCATCCCACCCATCTGGAACTATGTCACGGGGATCAATATAGAAGCTGGGACAAGCCGAATACTTCACCAAATAATTGAACTTGCCACTTGGCTTCCCTAGAGTATCCATAACTTCCACTTCATCTTGCCCCATCTTAGGGGCATTATTAGGCTTAGTTTTTTCAGCATTAACCAACAGTGGGTCATCCTCCAGTTCAAACATGTTGCCATTGCTCATTTGGGTCTTGTATTCCTACTTTGGAACCACTACCTAAGGGAAAGCAGGTGCAAGAGTCAAATCCGCTTGGAGGGATTGGATTTGGGCTGTCATGAGTTGCATAGAGGTAAGCAACTGTTGGAGTTGGTATTCCATAGCGGAGATACGATCACGCATTTTATTTTGGTCGGCCATTTTAGCTCTTGATCGCGTAATACGCGGATGATTCATTATCACCTAATTAAAATGAATGAAAATATATAAGTACGAGGTGCAAATAAAGAATCAATCCAGGACAATGATCTATCAACTTTTTTTTCATCATTTTTTTTTAAAAGCTCTTACAATGAGGAAATTTCCTAAAGAGAGCTAGAAAAATAGACATCCTAGTAAGATCAAATTTCCTAGACATGAATTGAAAACAAATTCTCCAAAGTTTTTTTATTTTCCAAATGATTTATTGCATGGCAATTTTCTTATTTCATTCTTGAAAGGAATTAGATCAAATGACTATCCTAAATTGTCATGGACAAACCAAAAGCATGACAAAATAAATTGCATGGTATAGGGATAAAAAACTTACTTTAACAAGAAAAATCGACGGCAATTACATAGACATACGCATGGTAAATGGCTTGATTTCTAATCTTTAAGGCTTATCAAGATGGAGCCACAAGGATGATCAGGCTAACCACGAGCTTGTGGACTATGTCGGGTCCTCATGACTTCGGCTTGGTCAAAGAGCCGACTCGGGTCGCGGGCATGTGGACCGAGGTGGGTACTCTTGACACCATGAAAGAAACTTCAGGATTGAGATGGGCGACTCGTACTGCGAGCATGCGGTCGAATTGGTATCCATCTCAACACCATCCTAAATGATCCTATGCGGCCCAAGTCTGGCGGCAGGTTGTGTGTGTAAAGTGTAGTGATAAATGCAAAGCATGCACATCAATTTAAATCAAACAACACTTCAATAAACCATACATCCCTAACTCCAACCAGCAAGATAAGGGTTAGCAATCACTACTCCCCTTATACCTCCCAATCTGTAAGAACATTTAACACCTTAAATGTTAGGGACGCATCTGAGATCCTTGCTGCCAAGCAAAAGCATTTTTTTTCAAATTGAAGAGAAAATTGGCCTAAGTCCACTAAGAGTTTTAACTAAAGTATCCCCAGCGGAGTCGCCAAGCTGTCGCGACCAAATTTTCGGGTGTGAACCACTTAGAATTTGGTTAATGGATTGTTAAGCCTAAACTTAACTCGGACTCTTCTAAGCTCATACCAATTCGCGACTTAGGTTCAAATTCTTAACATGCAATTGACTATTTAATTATGAGTCGCCACTAATCTATTTTTGGTGGGTCGATTAGAAACCCAAGTAAAGTAACTGAAGTTTTACTTTACTCCTACGAACCGGAGACTATGGGTACGAAGACTTGGTTACACTAGATTTCTCTAATGTCCTTTCGGTACCATTATTTTATTTTCAAAAAAGTTTTTGCAGGTAACTTGGATTGATTTTAAATTTATTTTCCTTACATGTGAGATTATCATGCGAGTGCGCAAACCACCAATTTAATACCCAAGAAAGCAATTAAATAATGCAGAACTTACCTCAAAGCAACGAAAGCATCTACGTTGTTAGATCAAAATTTATATCAACAATCCTAGATATGATTTCTAATTAACAAGCAATCACTCAATTTTCACTTTCACTTTTTAACGAGACTATAATCCATATGCAATGCAATGTGATATGGCATGGCAACATGTCCTAAACTATATGAATGAATAAATTTTTTTTGTGATTTCTTAATGAACATGCAATAATTAAATATGCAATCTAAATTAACCAAAATGACTTAATTCTAATGACGTACAAAATTATTTTAATTAAAATGACATGCAACATGCAATTTAATATGCAAGCTATATGTCACGCGGCATTTATTAAATGACCTAATTTAATGACCGGCAATTTCTAATTAAATGAACTTAACAACAATCACTAAATGACGTGCATTTCATGAATCTAACTCTATATGACATGGGCATTTTTATTTTCCTAACAAAAACATGCAATTTATCTAGGAGAGATTATCTACCTATAATTGATAAACATGCAATCCTAACATGCAATGATATGCAAAAAGATGCCCTAACACTGCATGATGACCTTTTTTTGTGTTTTTATATTAAAAAATTAAAATTTCATATGCAATTCAAATAATGATAAAACTAACATCCTAAATGAATGTGCTTTCTTTTTTGGTTTTCTTTTCCATGATTCAAAATAAAGTTCTTATTCTAAATATAAAAGATAAAAACCTCATCCTAATTCAACATTTTTTGGATTTTTCTTATTTAAAATTCGAAATAAGATTGTAATTTTAACCCTAAAACAGGAAATATTCTAAAGCAAATATAATCATAACTCAAATATTTTTTTGGATTTTTCTTTTATGAAAATAAGATTGACTCAACCAACTTGATGACAACAAATCAAACAAGATAAGATTGATATCCAAAAAATGACGAATCATATCTCGCGCATGAGATCGGGTTGGCCAATTTTAAATTAAATCGCGAATCGAATATTGGGCTTGAGATTGGATTGTCAATTTTTGTAAGGGATTTCGAGTCATATTTTGGGCACGAAAATCGGACTGTCAATCCCTAGCTTGAGGGGCACTTTCACATTGGAATCTCAATCAAACATTTAAGAGGAGCAATTCCACTAAACAAAACCAAATATAAAGGAAAAAAAAAATACTATAACTGGATAAGCAAATAATAATAAAATAAAATAAATCTACCTAATTCCCTTTTCCTTTTTTTTTCTTTCCTTTCCCACGTGTAACCATGGGTCTCCAAGGGCAGCCGGTTCATCGCCTTGGCAAGGGAACTCCAACAAAGGTGAGCCAGCGAACCAGCGACAAAGAAAGGGATGCGAGCACGGGTCACGTGAGGGTGGATAGCCAAGGCGAGGCGGTGGCAGCTACAGGGGCACCTGATCGTCGCGGGTCAGCACGGGCTAAGCAGGGGCAGCGTTGGGCAGATCTAGCTAGGGTTCGATCTCGGCAGAGCTTTGGTGGGCCGGAGGTTGCAATCAAGGTAAAGCGAAAGAGCACCGGGCGGTTGCGGACGGAGCAATAGCGAGGATCGAGGTCGTCACGACTTCAGCAAGCGTTGGGCAGAGAGTAGACCAGCTAGGCGGAGAGCTGGCGTGAGTTGCAGACGAGTCGGGGGCGAGATCAGCATTCCAGCACGGCAGATTGGGCTTCGAGCGAGGGTGGAGACGGAGGTCGAGGGGGTCCAATAGCTGCCGCGGGCGAGCGATGGCAGGAGGGAAACAACAACGGCGTCGAACTCCAGTGATGCTACTAGATCACAGACAGAAGTGGCTTCGCTACTGCAATTGAGAAAGGGGTTGAACAGCTTCTGGCGAGGCGACTCGCGATGGTGTCTTCTGATCTCAAGTTGCTGCTCTAGTGTAGTAGATCGGGTGGAAAAGCTTTTCTTTTTGGTGGAATTTTTTTTTTTTGACCTTATCCATCCATGTTCGTCGAGACGGAGTGATGCGTGGGGTGTTGCCGCCACCACCGCCTGATGCACCGAAATGGGTGTGAGGGCCCGTGCATGAGAAGTAGGAGCTGAAACTTTTGGGATGACTAGCCGACACTAGTAGATGGGGGGATCTTGCACGATAGACGTAGTGTGTCATGTGTTTCTTTTTGGGTTTATGGCCGAGTGAGGCTACATGTCCTGGCCTTTCTTTTGATGTACCGACCCAAGGAAACCCATCATGGAAAATATGTAAATAATAGTGTCGTGGCTTTATCTTTTCTTATGATGTTTATTGGTGTGCAATTGTATCATGGTTGTTGGAGGGAGAGATGGCGATATTATATTTTGCTTCCGCTAATGAGTCGTGCTAGGATCGTTTAAAAAAATATATGTCTTTGATTTTCGATGCCTTTACAAAGAGATGTGATTAGGTGTAGCATTAGGTGCCTGTGGCGACCGAAGGGGGTTCGGGGTGCCACAACGCCCCTTTTTTAGTTTCAGAGCGAATGGTTATAGGTGGAGTGATAAAGAGCCTCATTTGGAAATTGAGGAACATTATGACAATGCACACCATAGGATATAAAATGAAATAATTGAATAATGGGTGATGAGTATTTACTCGTAGATCCCTCGTAGTTAGTCTTGGGTTGTCTTTAGGTACTAGTAATATGTATATGTTACTTATGTAGTAGTAGTAGTTGCTTTGAATGGAGACAGTGAGTCTTAGATTATTCCTAAGGCAATGCTTGGAAATTGCAGGAAAGTCATGGTGTGAGCTGGAAGTGCTCATCCATCGAGGGTTGAAGCCTCTGTTGCTAGGGCTAAACCTCGAATGGAAGACATCCTGCAGGCATTGGCCAATATTGGAAATCTGATGGAAAGGCAAGTGCAGCAACAACCTGGAGCAGAACCCCATACTCAAGGATTGGTGGAACAGTTTTTGAAGCTGAAGCCACCTAAGTTCGGTGGAATGGGAAGTCCTGAGGAGGCGGAACATTGGATTGATGGAATTGAGCAAATTTTCAGGTTGTCGGACTGCACTGCTGTTGAAAAAATAACTTTGGCAGAGCACCAGCTAAAGGGAAATGCAAAGTTTTGGTGGAGAGCATTGAGGGACACAATCTTCCCACCAGGTACTGAGGTTAACTAGGAAGAGTTTGTGAGAGCTTTTAATAGAAAACATTTTTCTGATTGTGCTAAGGATAGGAAAATTACTGAATTTGTTCAATTGGAACAAATGGAGCTGACGGTAGACCAGTATGAGGCTAGATTTTCTAAATGTCCAGATATGCTCCTAGGCTAGTTGAGGATCAAAAGGAAAAAGCTAAGAGATTTCTGAAAGGGTTGAGGATTGATATCAGGAAACAACTAGTGCCTCTGAACATAAGAGATTATAATGAGATCTTTGAAAGGGCACAATTGGTGGAGCAGGAGCTGGTAAGGGAACATTCGGAGAATAAGAAACCATTGTCCTTTGATGATGTGAGACGGGGTAAGAGACCTTATGCAGGTCAAGGTCAGACCTAGGAATCTAAGAAGAATGGCAATTTTGGGAACTTTGGAAGAGGCAGGGGTAGCTTGAATTTGGGAAGGACACCGTATCAAAATGCGGAGTGTCAAATGTGTAGTGGGCGACATGGCCCAAGACCTTGCATTAGGCAACCAAAGTGCTATAGTTGTGGAAAAATATGCCATATTAAGAGAAACTGCCCACAGGAAAGATCGCACGCGAGCATGGGCTCAATGCAGCAGCCACAACGGAATGTTATTAGGCCAAACTTAGCAAGGAATCCCCAAAGGCCACCAGCACAAGGAAGAGTGTATGCGATCACCCAAGAGGAAGCGGAAGCTTCCAAAAATGTTATCTCGGGTACGATCTTTATAAATGATAAAAAGGCATATGCATTGTTTGATGCGGGTGTTACGCATTCATTTGTGTATGAAAGATATAGACAGTTGAATAAGATAGAAACTATGCCTCTTGAGACGCCTCTTTGTGTTTCTATGCCTCTAAAGGATATGTTATTGTCTACACTGGTGTGTGAAAATTGTAAGATAACGATGGGGGGAAAGGATATGGAAATAGACCTAGTTGTAATAGCCATGTATGATTTTGATGTTATCATAGGAATGGACTGGCTTTGTAAGTATCATGCCCAGATGGATTGTTATAGGAAAGTAATCCAATTTACCTTGTCTGATTAGTCTAGTTGTGAATTTCTCGGAGGTTAGACCCACCTACCCGTAGCGCTTATTTTAGCAATAGAAGCCCATGCGTTACTTGACAAAGGATGTCAAGGGTACCTCTCCATGGTTAGAGATTATACTAAGGAAGAGCCTAAGATTGATGAAATTCGGGTAGTTAACGAATTTCAAGATGTATTCCTTGAGGAATTGCCTAGATTGCCACCAGAGCGAGAAATTGAGTTTGAAATTGAATTAATGCCTGAAACAGGACCTATATCAAAATCCCCATATAGGATGGCCTTAGTCGAGTTGAAGGAATTGAAAGTGCAACTATAAGAGTTACTTGATAAAGGATTCATTAGACCAAGTGCTTCACCTTGGGGTGCACCGGTCTTGTTTGTGAAAAAGAAAGATGGATCGATGCGCTTGTGTATTGACTATAGGCAGCTAAACTAGGTGACCATTAAAAATAAGAATCATTTGCCTAGAATTGATGACCTGTTTGACCAACTTCAGGGAAGTTCGGTCTTCTTTAAGATTGACTTAGGGTCGGGATACTATTAGCTAAGAATTAAGAAAGAGGACATTCCTAAGACTGCGTTCAAGACTTGTTATGGACACTACAAGTTCCTTATTATGTCATTTGGATTGACTAACGCGCCGGTTGCATTTATGGATCTAATGAATAGGGTATTTAAACCTTATTTAGACCAGTTTGTGATTGTTTTTATTGATGACATCCTGATATGTTCGAGAGGACCTAAAGAGCATGAGCAACACTTGAGGATAGTTTTGCAAACCCTGAGAGAGCATAAGTTGTATGCCAAGTTTAGTAAGTGTGAGTTATGGCTGGACCAAATAATATTTTTAGGGCATGTGGTATCAGGAGAAGGAATTGCAGTAGACCCAGCTAAAGTTGAAATGATAATAAATTGGCCGAGACCGACGACACCTACTGAAATACAAAGTTTCTTAGGATTGGCTAGTTATTATAGGAGGTTCATTGAAGGATTTTCACGACTGGTAGGACCTTTAACTAAGTTGACCCGAAAGAATGTAAAGTTTGAATGGAATGGGGAATTTGAGAGGAGTTTCTAGGAGCTTAAAAGGAAATTGACCTCGGCTCCAATCTTGACTATACCAACTGGACCTAATGGTTTTACAGTGTATAGTGATGCATCTCACAAAGGACCGGGATGTGTTTTGATGCAACATGGCAAGGCCGTAGCCTATGCATCTAGACAATTAAAACCCCATGAACTGAATTACCCAACGCATGATTTAGAGCTAGCAGCTATAGTGTTTGCCTTGAAGATATGGATACACTATTTGTATGGGGAAAAGTTTGAGATTTATACGAACCATAAGAGTTTGAAGTATCTGTTCTCACAAAAGGAGTTGAACATGAGACAAAGGAGATGGATGGAATTGTTAAAGGATTACAATTGTGAGATAAAATACCATCCAAGGAAGGCGAATAAGGTAGCGGATGCTCTTAGTGGTAAGTCGGCTATGGAGATGGCCAGTTTAAGAATGGCGGAATAGAGTTTGTTAAAGTCTGTTATAGACTCATAATTTAAATTAAAGGTAGATTGTCTTACCGGCATGCTTAGTGCATTAAGGATTGAATCGGAGATTATTCAGAAAATTAAAATCTTGCAAGAGTCTGACCTAGAGATTTTGAAAATGAAAGACACTGTGTCTTTAGGAAAAAGACCAGATTTTCAAGTATCTGATGATGGGATAGTAAGATGCCAATGACGACTTTGTGTTCCCGACAACAAAGAATTAAAGAAGGAAATTATGTCGGAGGCACATAAGAGTAATTATAGTATCCATCCAGATAGTACAAAGAGTACAGGAATTTGCATCAGCAATTTTAGTGGAATTGTATGAAGGCAGATACGGCTAAGCACTTTTCTCAATGTTTTACGTGCCAGCAAGTAAAAGCGGAGCATTGTAAACCCGCAAGACTCTTGAGGCCATTAGACATACAAGAATGGAAATGGGAGCATATAACAATGGACTTTATACAAGGATTACCAAGGACGTCAAGCAGTCATGACTCTATCTGGGTTATAGTAGACCGTTTGACTAAATCGGCTCATTTCCTAGCTATTCGCATGGACTACCCAATGGAAAAATATGCGGACATGTATGTAAGTCAAGTGGTACACTTACATGGTGTTCCGGTAACTATTACTTCAGATCGGGATTCGAGATTTACTTCAAACTTTTGGCGAAGTCTTCAAATCTCATTAGGAACTAAACTTCAGTTTAGTACTGCTTTTCATCCCTAGACAGATGGACAAATAGAAAGAGTAATCCAGACATTAGAGGATATGTTGACGGCTTGTGTAATTGATTTCAAAGGAAATTGGGATGAAAAATTACATTTGGTGGAGTTTGCCTATAATAATAGTTTCCAGAAAAGTATAGGTATGGCTCCCTATGAAGCGTTATATGAAAGGAGATGTAGGACTCTTGTTTGTTGGAATGAAGTAGGTGAAAGGAAATTGACAGGACCTAAACTGGTACAAGTTACCAATGAGGCTGTTGAAATTATCAAAAAAAGGCTTAAAATAGCTCAGAGTAGATAGAAAGACTACGTAGATAAGCGTAGAAGGCCTTTGGAATTTAGTGTGGGAGATCATGTATTCTTGAAAGTATCTCCAATGAAAGGAATATCTCGATTTGAGATGAAAGGTAAGTTAAGCCCTAGATTTGTCGGACCTTTTGAGATACTTGAAAGGATAGGGGATGTAACTTATCATTTAGCGTTGCCTCCTAAGTTGAGAAATTTGCATGATGTGTTTCATGTATCAATGTTGAGGAAGTATCAGTCGGATCTTGGTCACATACTCGATCATGAAGCCATCAAAGTGGATGAGAAAGTGAGGTACACCGAAGAGCCCGTGCAGATACTCGATCAAAGGGGACAAATTTTTAGGACTAAGAAGATCCCATTGGTTAAGGTATTATGGCAACATCATGATATGGAGGAAGCCACATGGGTAAGTGAAGATCAGATGAAGGAAAAGTACCCTTACTTGTTTCAATAAGGCACGAGTGGTGTCTAATTTCGAGGACAAAATTCTCTAAGGAGGGGAGAATTGTGGAATCCTGAAATTCCTTGCTAGCCATTAGGGATGCTCCAGTTATTATCATGTATTGAAATCTATGGCCGAGTTTAAATTGATAGATCTTGGAAGAGGATGACTTATCTCTTGCCATGTGCATTGTGAATTAGAATCCATAGGTTTGTAATTCTAAGTGTTTAGTTATTTAATTTTACCCTTTAGTACTTTAGTTTAATAAGATTTAATTAGTATTTAAAAGGGTGATTAAAATTTATTTTAATTAGGTTGGGCCTTAAGCCCAAGAGCATGAATTTTGGAGGGCCAAATGGCTAGCCCATTGGAGCCAAGAAGGGCTGTCGACCGGCCCATTTGTTGGCCCAAAGCCCAGCCGAGAATGAGGCCTATCCTTGCATGGAGAAGGCCACGTGTCTCTCTCAAATTGCCAAGTGTAGATCATGCTTTGGCTTGTGGAGAGGCAAATAATCATTGCCAATGATGGAGTTTTGGGGAAATAAAAGGGAAAGAGAGAGAGAGAGAGTGGCTGGTTAGTGGCATTCGGCCAAGCCAAAGAGAGAGAGAGAGAGAGAGTTGCAAGAGAGGGAGGGTCGCCGAGAGGAAGGAGGAGAAGGAGCCGTTCGTCCGTCGCCGCCCGCACGCCGTTCGTCTGTCGCCAGTGTGCCGTCCCTTTTACTATCGACCGCTTGGTCTTAGAGGCAAGTTGGGATCAATTTCCACTCTTGCATCTATGTCTTGCATGTGTGATTTGTTGGTGATAGATCTCAGATGTTAGGGTAAGCAAAACTGAAGCTAGAATGTGACTTGTTCTTGAATATGCTTGCTGATTTCGTGTGAACCGTCCGACCCAGAATTTTGTGAAGGCTTGCATGCATGTTTCGAGTTGGATTTGGACTTTGATTCCTTCATTAAAGTTGTAGACAGCATCTTAAACTACAACATACTAAAATTTTGGAAAAACTGGTGGAGATTTAAGGGGTTAAACCCTCATCCTATGGAGATGCTAGATCTGGAACTGCTTTGCTAACCTTTTCATAGTTTTGTGGGTTGCATATCGATTTTTACTACGAATTTCTCTTCGACTTCTTCATGAAAATTGTAGAGAACATCCTAAATATTAACATACTCAGATTTGAAGTAAAATTAGCAAGTGTAGCATAGTGAATCGACTCACTCTTGAAGACGGTAAATCTGGAAACATGGTACTGGGCGTCCGAGACTTCATGGACCCATATGGTGACTATTATTTGGAAATGTGACCTATATCTCTTAATGAAAGTTATAGGGGACCTCTTGAAGTAAAACATATCCAAATTTCAGAGGAAACGAAGAAGAATAAGTGGGTAAAAACTTGATATTTCGGAGATGACTACATTGGACGTTTCGGTGCTAAAATCAGAAGCTTCGGATGACTATAGAAAATTATCTAGAACTAATATGGCCTAGATGTCTGCATGAAAAATTTTCTTTAGTGTCTTAACTATAACCTAGTAAAATTTCATAATTTTCGGAGGTTGTTTGGGTATTTTAATTGAATTATTTCAAAAACTGCACATTCTATTCCTATCCGAAATTGCATGCTGTAGTTATGTGAAGTATATCTTTTTGTGTGGAACTCTATTGGGCATGTGTTCTTCATGAAATTATTATCTTATTGTTTTGTCTATCACATGCCTTGATTTTATGCTTTTTGAGAAGCATATGAATATTTAATTTAAATTTTTTCTAAAATGGTACAAGCTGGAATTTTGCAAACTTCGAAAAGGCATGAAATATAGACTATTTTAAATTGCAAGGACTCCATGAATTTTATCGTTATGGATGATTGTGTCTTGTTGCATATATAATGATGATTTTTGATGCATGTATCAATTCAAAGGATGAACATGATCTTGATTGCCATCACATCACATGCCATGCTAAAATTGAACTATAATCAAAGATGTGAATTGAGATAAATGAGAATGCCGTTGGAGGTGTGAGCCGACGATGCCCCGGGAGTGTCGGGATGCGTGGCTAGAAGGGTACGGCCGATTGCCCGGTGGCCTTGAATGGCCGGATACCGGAGGGTCCTCGGGAGTACCGAGAGGTATTGAGATGCCCGAAGAGTGGGGGAGCCGGAAGCTCGGCAGGTATTGTGCCGAGGGATGCCTTGGGATGCCAATTTGGGTGCGAGATGCCTGGCTAGAAGGGTATGGCCAATTGCTCAGTGGCCTTAAATGGATGGATGTCGGAGAGTCCTTGTGATGCCAGTTGGGGTACGAGATGCCCGGAGAGTGGGGGAGCCAGATGACTGATTGTATCTTGGATACATGTGGGATGCAAACATTGGTCCCGGGAAAGAGAAATGTGACGGTCCAAAATGAAATTGAAATTTAATTATGCATGATGTTATATGCATGGATGCATGGAAATGATGATGGTACATGTGATATGATGATGAAGTTGCATGCATGGATGCATGACATGATGATGGTACATGTGATATGATGATGATGTTATATGCATGGATGCATGTTAATGATGATGGTACATGTGATATGATGATGTTACATGCATGGATGCATGGTAATGATGATGGTACATGTGACATGATGATGATGTTATATGCATGGATGCATGGTAATGATGATGGTACATGTGATATGATGATGATGGATGCATGGTAATGATGATGGTACATGTGATATGATGATGGTGTTACATGCATGGATGCATGGTAATGATGATGGTACATGTGATATGATGATGGTGTTACATGCATGGTTGCATGGTAATGATGATAATACATGTGACATGATGATGGTAAGTGTATGATATAATGATGATGACTATATGATTATGTATGTACATGAGGTACAATGACATGTGCATGATACTAAGGTAAGTTGTGCATGGATGCTTTAATGACATGTGATACTATGATTGTGATGATTGTGTGGCGTGATGCATTGTGTGGTTTATTGGTCCTTTACCTACTAAGTGATTGTACTCACCCCTTCGGGGACCAACATTTTAGATTAGCAGGATGCCGCTCCCTTCTGTCACGCGGGGCGTCTTTTACGGTCTTCCTTTCGATGTAGAGGTCAAGTGTGTGGAGATCGACTGTCCCACCATTCATGTACTGATGTTTATTCGAGTTCGTGCCTTAGTGATGTATGACGTGGGCTTGGCTGAGGGCCCTGTTATTCAGGAGTTCATATCTATCCATGTTCGTCGAGACGGAGTGATGTGTGGGATGTTGCCGCCGCCACCGCTTGATGCACCGAGATGGGTGTGAGGGCCCATGCGTGAGAAGTAGGAGCTGAAACTTTTGGGATGACTAGCCGACACTAGTAGATGGGGGGATCTTACACGATAGACGTAGTGAGTCGTGTGTTTCTTTTTGGGTTTATGGCTGGGTGAGGCTATATGTCCTAGCCTTTCTTTTGATGTACCGACCCAAGGAAACCCATCATGGAAAATATGTAAATAATAGTGTCGTGGCTTTATCTTTTCTTATGATGTTTAGTGGTGTGCAATTGTATCATGGTTGTTGGAGGGAGAGATGGCCATATTATATTTTGCTTCCAGTAATGAGTCGAGCTGGGACCATTTAAAAAAAAAAATGTCTTTGATTTTCGACGCCTCTACAAAGAGATGTGATTAGGTGTAGCATTAGGTGCCTGTGGCGACCGAAGGGGGTTCGGGGTGCCACACTCTCTCTCCTTCTTCTCTCTCCTTCCTCTCCCTCTCCCGTCAGTTTCCCCCTCCATCTCTGTTGTGCGAAGACCAGAAAAAAGGCAGAGAAGAAGCTGGAGCAGCCATGGCCGTCTCACACCACCAGCCGGAGCCTCGCCGTTCATCACTCGCCCCCCACGCACCTCGCTCGCTCGCCCAACCCGTCGAAGACCAGTGAAGCTTGCAGCACCGTCGGGGAAGCTGCTCGCCGCCCACACCTCTGCTCGATGCCGCCGGAGTTGTTGTCCGACACTACCCCAAGCTGCCACCGTCTCTTCCCCGTCGTTCCTCCGTCCGATCAAGCTCGGATTTGCCCTTCCTCAGCCTCAAACCGCAGAGGACATCATCATTCAAAAATGGGTATGGCAACCCGGTTTTGGCCCGTTTTGGCCGACTTCCCAACCCCGAATGCTTGGCCCGCTTTGAGGAAAGTTGTTCCCTTTGGCGTCCCCGTCGTTTTGGTCCACTCAGCTCGCTAATCCGGTGAGTTTAACTCACTAAATCTTGATTAAATGGTTAATGATGCCCTAAGTGTGCTTAGTCTAAATTAAGTAAGTTTAGGTAGTTAGTTTAGTTTATTTAATTGTGAATTAGATTAAGAGGTTTGTTTTTAAAGCATGTTTAATTAAGGTTAAGAGAGTTTATTTAATAATAAACCTTGATGGGACATAATAGGGTTTTATTTTTTATTTAACTAAATGTTTCAAAATTCTGGAAATTTTAATAATAATACTATGTGGATCGTCACTAATGCAGCATGGCGTTAGTCGAGGCCAGGCTTTGTGGATGGACAACTATACTAGTCAACAGAGTGCCTCTCACTAGTCGGGCTTTGTGGATGGACAGCTCATACTAGTGCAACAGAGTGCCTCTCATCATCGGTTTGGGTCGACCATCCTTCGTTGGGATTCATTCCATCTTTTCTGATATTTTCCTATGTGCTTATATTCTCCTATCCAGTTGTTCTCATCAGCATGCTTCTGGACTTTTGAGCGAGGGTGTATTCTCTTAATAAGAATCATGTTAAGTTTGGTTTTAATATGGTATTTGATGGATCGTCTCTCTTTTAATATTATAATTTTTCGTTTTAAATTTCCTTTGGTTGAGGAGCAATCTGTGTTGGAGGATTTACCTCAAGTTTCAACCATGTCTCGAAATCAAAGATTCAATCTTAAATGCTTTAAATCTTGTGTAATTAAGTCATTTCGATGCACCATTCGGCCAACTTTTTTTGATGTGGCGGGGAGGGATCTCGTATGTTTTTAAAAGAATTATTATTTTAAATATATATGGTGCCGTACTTGAAGCCATGTCAGATAATAAGTCAATTGGTAAAACTCAAAAACCAAAAGAAAGTGTTGGCCGTAGTCCTCATGCCAAAGACCTTGATATTGCATTTGAAACTTGAGTGCGAGCACCAATGTCTTAAGTTTTGTTGTTGTAAAACTGCATGCCTAGAAATGAGAATTGTTGATGGTGGTAATGTAGATTGGAATGAGAGGGACAAGATCAATACGAATCAATCCCATGGAAGAGTGATTTGGGAAGAAATGTTCGGATTTTTCGCACCTAAAATTTGAAGAGTTTAGGGACCCTCAAAGGAATTTTGCCAATATGTCCTCGAAATGGACGAAACATCTAAATTCATGCCTTAAATTCAATTGTGTTCTGATAACGTGCAATCATCTTTACATGTATTGACAACTGAATTTTTGTTGATATTTTAAATATCCATTTATTTTGCAAAAGTTTAAAAATTTATAAAAGATGAAAAGCCAAAAGATTGAAAAATGAATAAAGTGGACCAAACAAAAAGTGAATAAAATAGGAAATAAAAAATAAGTGAAGATATTAATAATATAAAATAAAATAAAAAAGAAACCGAGCGGGCCAGCTTGTTCGAATCTTTGGGCCCAAGACACCCAGCTTCCCGTTTCCCTTACTTTCTTAGGCCCATCAACGACAAAAAGCAAAGCTCGGCCCCCAATCCCTCCCTCCTTTTTTGCGCGTGCACACATACTCGCGCACATAAATAGAAGATGGATGCCTTGCTTGCGTCACCGGGCCTCGATTTGTGATGTCATCCGTGGGGACCACGGACGCTTAGGTGGTCCACTCAAATATATGAAAACTCCATACTGACGCTCTCGATAAAAGGGGTTAGAAGACCCCGACAAAGGAGGTCTCAAAAGAAGAGAGGAGGAGCAGCTTCAACTTTCATTTCACACATGTTGTTGCGTTGGTCATCGTCATGAATACCCGAATTGTCAGAATATCTAAATATTAACATCTAATAATCATCAAATAATTTTAAGTCTTTAGAATAGTCCATAGTAATTTCATGAAATTATTTATAATACGACAGTAAGGATTCTCAAATTCCCAATATTTGAACAACCGAAAGTAGTTTTATGAAAGGAGCTATACCTCTAAGCTCCATACTATGCAAGAATTACATCCATTGGACATTCAAACAGGAGCTATACCTCTAAGCTCATCACTCAAGGGTCATTACTTTTTTTGGATATAGTTCTTTATTTTTTTGCAGGTGTCTATGCTCTTTGGATTGTTTTGGTTGATTACCATGGAGATTCCCACATATTTTTCCACTGTGACCATTGTTATGGACGTCTTGTCTAGTGTTTCCCTTATCAGAAATGGCCTTCCTTGTTTCCTCAATCAAGGGTCTACTTTTTGTCCTTTTTAAAATAGAAGTACTGCTGCCAGTATTAACAGTACAATCAGACAAGGTTATTCTCTTGTCGATCTCATCCTTTTTTTTCAATTCTCTCTCCTTCAATCTCGACAATGCAACACGGTGGCATGACCCCTTGCAATGCATCTGCATAATCAAAGAATATCAAGATGTAAAACTAATAAATATCTAAATGATCTACATTCACAAGACAATCTGTGCAGCAGAAAACTATAATGATCCATACATGTATTGACCATATGAATGATCACGTGCCCCAAATAACATCGGCTTCTCAAACATCCAGCAAACCTCCACTTAAATGTATTTCAATTCTTTAAAATCCAAGCTTTCTTATTCTAATGTCTTTCTTATAGTGAAGCATAAACGAGTATCACCACGAAACAAAGCAACTCATCATTTGCAGATAAGACATGGAAAATCCACATTGTCTCATGCGCAACCGACATGACATAGCAGGAAAAAAAAAACATCACAAGCAGGACAAGCAATTTAGTTAGAACCTGCCATTGCCATGGCACGGTTCTCCAACCAAATCAAACCACCGACACCATCATGTTAGAAATGCGACATTTCAGTGCACGGTAGTCCAATAAAGCAGATCCACAAGACAGTCGGCCGAGAGGAATGCCCGAAAACACACTTGGTCAGATTCAAAATCGCAACTCGATGGTCATTTGCCAGCCGAGGCCAACCCCGAAATTCCGGGGACTGGACGGAAAAGACATTGATCACACATTTTCCCATCCCGACAACCAGATTTATCGGCATCAAATGGCCCGTTAGACCCATAACTTGTCTCATCTATCTAGCAAAAACGCTAAAATCCTCCAGCAACTCATCAAACCGAAAACCAATCAAGACAAAACAGAACCACAAGCAAATTATCTAGCAGAATCGCTACAATCCTCCAGCCTATCAAGACAAAATAGACCCACAAGATAAAAATTGATTGAGCGACGTGTTGGCGTAAGCGAGACCGGAGACGCACGGAGAGCATGAGAGCGAATCGAGGACGGGGCGCCGGGCGTACGAGGCGGGCGAACTTGCCGGAGGAGAGCTTCCTGTAGGAGGAGGCGTCGAGGCCTTCCATGGCCAGATCGTCGACTCTTCTCTTCCGGTGCTGGGCTTCTCTTGCCCAGCTATCTCCTCCGAACACGCTCATTCTTCCTTCCTCTTCTTCGTCTGTCCAGTGATTCAATATGACATAGGGGTAATTTATCTAGTGTTAAAACTATTACACTTATTATAAATTTATTTTATATTAATTTTCATTAAATAAATGGTATGTAACAGTTGATAAATATACCAATTTGAAATTTTACCATTTATTTGTTACAAATGTATCGAAATTTATGATTTTTTTATTCAAAAGGAAATGATCAAATTGAATAAACAAAATTGTTAAAGGGTCCTTTGCTAATTTTGGACTAGAATATAAATGGGACGATATGTCAAAAGGAAAAATAGACATGCAATTACCAGATTTGAAAGGTTGCAAGTAATGTAAATTTGTGAGGAAATTAGAGAAAAAAAAACATGCTATCATTAATTTGTGTGAGTGTGCGTTACAAGATCATAAAGTGAGCTTTTATATCCCACTAAAAGCAGTTATCACATACGGTTATGGATTTTGAATTTGAAAATAACTTCCTAATCTATAATGTAGTTATAAGAAGTTACGATTACGGCCTCTTATTATCAATAATGACCTACGGGAAGCGTAACGGTGCAGTCATTAAGCTTTTTCCCTTTTTTTTCCTGATCTAAAAAGCAGAGGACAGTCACCGCTCAAGAAAAGCTCTCTCTCTCTCTCTCTCTCTCTCTCTCTCTCTCTCTCAGAGCGAGTGACGAGAAAATGAGCACTGCCGACGATGCCCACGGTTGAATGGGTCGGGCAACCCGAGGCGGCGGCGGCCGTGACAAAGATCCGGATAGATTCCGGCCGCCGCCACCATCATCACGCCCTGGACTCTTGCGGCCCGGTTGGGTCGTCGTCGTCTGGACAAGGTGCCGTCTCTGTTTGCGTGGATGCTTTTTCTTGAATATGGGTGTCTCTGTCTCTGTCTTGTCCGTGCGGGAAAATTGAAAAGTATGAGTTTTTTGGGATTCTGGGTGGGATTGCCGTGGAGAAAAAAAAGGCGAGGCCTTTGCGGTTTCTCATCGTTCATTGTTCGTTATGAATGCTTTGGTTTTTGAAAGTCTGATTAATTGGGTCGTGTTGAGTCACTAAACTGAGACTGAATCGGCATTTTCTTTGATTTTTTTGGTGGCATATTCCTCATCGTTCGAGTTGGCTGTGACCGCCTCGCCGCCGGAGATGCCATTCCTTAAGCCAGAGAAGCCCGCGGTTGGAGACCGCCATGGTTAGTTTCCTATCCACTCATTTGTGTGCTCGTTATGTTGGAATGGATGCCGTTTTGTATCATGTGTTTCGGCGACATTGAAGTCGCCGGTGAGGTTCGGTTATGGCCAGCAAGGGACGGCCGGCGACCGTGTGATTGGCCAGCGGTGACTAGCATTGTCATCCTAAACGATTGACGCCAGGTGGTGGCTCCGCAGTGGCCTGAGCGCCGGCAAGGGCTCATGAGAAAATGGTGGGATTCTGTTGAAGAGGAGTTTCGCAGGGAAGAAGTCATTCTCGGGAAGAAGATGATGGACAGCGCAAGGGAAGAGAAAATAAGGAATAATGGAAAATAGAAAAAGAAAAATAAAAAAAGGGGAGTGACAGAAAGAAAAAAGGAGGAAAAAATTAGATAAGAAAAGACGATTGGTGTAAGTGGGCAATTGTTTAGATTCTAAAGGGCATTAGTTTCTGTCATCGCATCATAATGAAATCCATCAATGAAGAGCCAAAAGCAGATACGAAAAGGTAAATACATGGACGCATGTTAACATCCACAGCCCCATTCATTTCTAAGCGGTTAGGTGCTGAAGATTCGCGGATGTCCTACCAGAAACGACGAATTCGATCAAAAGGGAAAAATAAACTAACCCATCTTGATTTGTTTCTCCAGCAATTGGAAGGGGCAAGCTCGAGAAGGATAAAAGGGAGAGGGAAAGTAGACTCGGTGAACCCTCCTCAGTCGCAAAAGGATTTCTCTTCCTCGCTTCTGTCTCCAAACATCTTGATTGAGAGAGAAAATAAAAACGGTTAAGAGAGAGAGGTAATTGAGGGAATGAGAAGAGAGAATTTGGAGGAGATTCGAAACAATCTTTTTGTGAAACTTCTGCTAACCCATCATCCCCTTCGCTAATTCTCCGCATCAACTGCCTAGCAATCGTCTAAGAGAGGCTCAACCTAGCAAACTAGCAACTCGAAAAGTGGGATATAAATTGCACAATTAAACGGGAGAAATGAAAAAAAAAAAAAAACGGGAGAAATGCTGAGCACATAGCAATTAGCAGATATTTACATATTTGGACGAAATTTCTTGCCAAGAAAATCCTCTTGCCAACTGCTATGTGCTTAGCATCTCTCCCATTAAATGGTGCAATTTATAGTCTCTTAGATGCAATTTATAGTCCACTTTTCGAGTCATTAGTTTGCTGGGTTGAGCCTCTCTTAGACGATCGCTAGGCAGTCAGGGAGGAAGGCAGTCAGGGCGGAGAATTAGTAGTGAGGACGGGATCTGCCGAAGGGGAGGGGAGGACGGGCTAGCGGAAGTTTCACAAAAGATTGTTTCGGATCTCCTCCGAATTCTCTTTTCCCATTCCCTCATTTACCCCTCTCTCTTAATTGTTTTTATTTTCTCTCTTAAATCAGGATGTTCGAAGACATAAGAGAAGCGAGGAGGAGAATTTTTTTTGCGACTGAGGAGGGATTCACCTAGTCTACTTTCTCTCTCCCTTTTGTCCTTTCTCCTTAGGCCTCGAGCTTGCCCCTTCCGATTGCTGGAGAAGCGAATTGAGATGGGTTAGTTCATTTTTCCCTTTTGATCAAATTCATCGTTTATGGTAGGATATTCTTCAGCACCTGACCGCTTAGAAATGAATGGGGCCGTCGAGATTAACGTGCGTCCAAGTATTTGCCTTTTCATCTCTGCTTTTGGCTCTTCATTAATGGGATTTCATTGTGATGCGATGCTGAATGCTGATAAGTCCCTTTGGATTAGTCAAAGCATTATGTCCAATGGTTAGGGTGAATCTTAAAATCTTCAATAGGTCGTTCTTATACTTTGGTTAGCAGATAATCAAGTTTAGATGTTGAAGGGGCATTAGTTTTATAACTAGTGTAATCAAGTCTTCGTTTCCAATATCAATAGTTATGCAAAAAGTGAGATTTTCTCTCATATTTTGCATATGGCTATGTCACGAGAGGAATAGGTTTGGAATAACTCATGTCAAATCGAATGCCATTGGCTTGAATTTGGCACTACGCGTATATTCCCTTCTCAGAGGGGTAGGTCGCAACAATAAGGAACCTAGAAGTGACATTGTATATGTTAGGATTCAATGGGATCTTGCTAGATGGCATTATTGTATCTTTAGTTTTGCTATTTTGACATCTTGCCTATGATCGAGTTTAAATGGTAAAGTTACCCTGCAATGGCATGGAGAATATTTCACATTCACATTATTTTCCTAGTCCAATGTTTAGTTTAGTTTTTTTTTTTTTTTTTGAATTTCATGCATAATTGGGAATCAAAATGTTCAACTTATTTATTTGGTATGTTAAGATCTAATTTTTTGTGTCTGCCAATGTCAAACTTATTTGGTATGTCAATATTCTCCGCCAAATATTCTTCCACGCTTACACATGTACACAATTTGATGAGATTGTTAAGTTAGGCTAGCCATTCATGATTAGCAATCTAATAATTAACATGAGGAAAAGGCAACTACGATATGTGCATAGAGAGTATTAAGTCTAGCTATTCAAATCTAGCAAAAGTTTCTTGATAATCATTTGACATTAAATTGCTTTATCAAAGTTTTTACTCGTGACATGCGAACATTATTGCGATCTATGTCATTATCATGGTAGTTTTAGTGAATATGACATATTTTAAAGAGACACCAGATATAAGTAATAAAATAATGTTAAGGGAAGTAACGAAGGAAATCGTGTTACAACTGATATAAAATTCATAAGCCCATTGATGATTAGATGCCATTACTAGCGTGCAAGGTAAGGTAATTTTGCACCTGAGTCCTGCTAGTCTCCGCTCGGGGGGACATCGCTTCTTAGAATATGATGGCAGCCAATGGCATAGCTACAATCATGATTACATTATGTATGATTTATCACAGTTTTCCTTTTTGAGTTGCCTTTCTTCACGTGGAGCAATGGCCATGTTGTTGGGAGACTTTCTTTTTTTTTTTTTTTTCTTTTGAACGTTGTATTGGCAGTATCTTGGCTTTTCACGGGAATCTTTGTTTTTAATTTTAATGTATGATTTCTCAAGAGATTTCTTCATTAATTCTTCTTGGTTGCATCTTTTATTTACTATTTCATCCCTTTTTTCATCATTTAATGTATAAGAATGAATTGTCATAAAATGCAAAAAGAAGTTTTTATTAGAATAGTCCCTCCAAGGCGGAAGCTATCACATCGTGAAAATATATTTCAGAAAGCTTTCACCTCTCTCTCTCTTTTGCCTTCACATGGATTAATAAAAAAATTCGAAAAAAAAAATCATTAAAATTGCCACGTCAGCGTTTGGCCACCGGCTGATGTCCACGTCAGCACCAGCCGACCAAAATTTCTTTTCCTCTAATTAAACTATTAGTATCAGTACATCATTAATTTGGTCCATTTGACGAAACGATTCAAATGCTATTTCGTGCATTTTCACCAATTCCGAAACCACAGTACTCCACCAAGCAATGCGTCTCTTAGGCATTTCGTCAAACAATTCAAGAACAGAATCCAGATACGCTTTCTAAATAACCCGTGTTAGCCAACAAAGCATGGACTTGCAAAACCAGCTCCAATTCAGTCAGGCGTATACAAGCTGCCAGCATTGCAACGACGCTGGAAGCATCCGAAGTGCAACAAAGTTTGAGAGCATTGCCGGAGATGGGATTTTCCTCAAGCTTGAGGACGAGAGCGCGCACGGCTTCGGTGAGGTGGACATCGCCGTATCTTTACAGAAAAGCGAAGCAAGTCAAAGCAGTCGTCAGTAAGAGAAATATCGACATGTAAATTCTTAAATATTTTTCATCATATATATCTTTTTTCTTTAAATTCCAACAAAATATAATTTTTTTAGTGGAAAAGAAAAATTAATGCTTTTGACATCATATTAACTTTGAATAAACAATCTCTTTTGCAAACTGCAAATTTTCCCATTTGAGACAACCTTGTTCTAACAATTATTCTAAGATTCATTAATAATACGTTATTCTATTTGGTCGTTTTTTTTCTTTTATCATACCATATATTCACCGTATCTTTTGCTCAATTTTTTGGGATCCTAAGTAGATATTGATATAATGATGCAACTTGTTCATCTTTTTTTTTTCTTTTCAGTAAATAGTAAACGAGCGGCGCTAATTCCAAGCCCAAAATCACTCACCTATATTTTCCCTTTTATTGCCTATATAAACCAGATTTGAAATTGTTTTTGAATTTTGAGATTTCACGCAATGCTTATGCTTATGTGAAATTGATTTAACCGATCGATTGAACATCCATCATCAGACAAATTTATTAACCATGGAGCAAATGCGAACTATACATGTGTGCCTTTGTCTTGGGCAAGCTACCAAAAGTTTACGTCTTCTCAATTAGCAATCAATCTACTCCAGCTCAAAGCTAACCAATGCAAGAGTGAACTTGCGTTGAAGCCTTGTTTCAAATTTGCCCAAAGCCTTGTTTCTAGTAATAAGTTAGTATCCTTGACTACAGAGACAAATTCATAATAAACTCAGAGCATAAAAGGCCAGACTACAGAGTCACAGCCCAAGCCACAACAAAGGCAGATCACTCAGAACAAGCTCACCTTAATCATCTTGAAAGATTAATCATAAGATCTTGGGACAGGCTCTTGAAAAAAAATGAGTATCATGGTCCTATAGTAGTTGCTTCATGAAAATAGCCAATTCTATCGTCAAATTGATAAAGGATAACTAAAAGGTAATTGCCCTCGCAATATTCCTAGGAAGCAAAATATCAATGACATTGTACATTTAGGGAGCGTTTGGTAACGATTCTGTTCCCGGGAACTGATTCTGACAAGAAATAATTATTTTTGATTCTGTTCCCGGGAACTGATTCTGAGTAAAAGAACATGTTTGGTAACTGTTTAAAATTTCTGATTCTAGAATAGAATTGCGTATGATAATGTGTTTATTGATTTTGTTCCAAATTATTTTTTTACTTTTTTTTTTCCTTTTTTCCTTTTCTTTTTTTTCATTTTTTCATTTCTTTTTTTCTTTTTCTCCTATTTTTCTTCTTCTTCTTGTGGCCGGCGACCTCACCAAAGCGTTACCGGCCCTCGACGAGGCTGGCCCTCATCGACCGAGCCTCGCCGGTGGACAGGCGGGCCTCACCCAGCCCCGGCGAGCCTCGACCCCGCCGGACCTCCCCGGCGTCCCCCTCACCCTTCGCCGGCCCCGCCTCGCTGTTTTGGCCGCCGGACTAGCTCCGGCCAGCCAAGAACCCATGAAGTGGATATCCAACGACTTCGGGCCCGCTTTTGGCCGTTTCCGGGCACCGAACTCGAGCCGTGCTTTGGGAAGAATCGTTCCTCGTGTCGTCCCCGTCGGATTGATATGTTTTGCGCGCAATTCCGGTGAGTAATCTCACTAATCCCTGATTAGTTGGCTAATTATGCTTAATGATTGTTTAGTTTAAATTAATTAGGTTTAGGTGGTTAGATTAGAATAGATTAGCGATTATTAGTCAATTGTGATGCGAATTAGATATATTGAATGTGTATTTAGCAAGTAGACATAGTCTACTATTTAATCAAGGTAGCTCGGGAATTTTCCGACCCCTAATCGGACTTCAATTTGACGATTCGGGCCTAAATGGAATTTTTGGTATTTAAATATTATTTTTTGGAATTAATTAATTATTTATTTATTTTCCAAAAATTCAATTGAGATGGCTAGTGACCGGAAAATTATGTTGATGACCGTGGTGGAGTCCGTTTATTTAATCGGGCTTTATTTTGAGCTAAATTGAATTTTTAATATTAATTATTTAATTTTCGAAATTAATTAATTATTTATTTATTTTCTGAAAATTCAATTGACATGGCTAGTGACCGGAAAATTGTGCTGATGACCGTGGTGAAGTCCGTTTATTTAATTGGGCTTTATTTTGAGTTAAATTGAACTTTTTTATATTTATTAATTAATTTTCGAAATTAATTAATTAATTAATTTTTTTTTCGGAAATTAAGATTGAGATGGCCGACGACCAAAATCTCATGCTGATCATCGTGGCGTAGTCTGTTTATTCAATTGAGTTGTAATTTGTATGGAATTGATTTAATTGTGAATTTTCGGGATATATTCCTAAATGGTTGTTGTTAATTATTTCATTGAGAAATTGTTAGGTATTGATTGTCAATATTTGAAGTGGTCGAGTGGGACCGTAAAGCCATTGAATATCGAAAGTGGTCTAGTGGGATCGTAAAGCCATTGAGTATCAAAAGTGGTCGAGTGGGACCGTAAAGCCATTGAGTATCGAAAGTGGTCGAGTGAGACCATAAAGCCAATAGATATTGAATGTTGTCGAGTGGTGGACTGTGTCTTCCACCTTTGCTTAAGATGTTATATGAGGATCGTAATTTGTAACTGGGGATTGAGATGGAATAATCGAATCGACCTAGAAATGGTCCGATTGACATATAATCGACTAAGTCGATTGAACTGTAATTTGACTGAGAATGCATGGAGATATATGAAGTATCTGTATATAATCTTGAATTGCAGGTTGAGACTGATGCCAAGGTACATCTTCTGCCCTGTGCGTGTATAGGCAACCTATAGCCTTAGTGGGGTGGAACTCGCTAAGATGTAGTCTCATCCCAGTTTAGGGAAAACATTTCAAGACCCTGATGAGAAACTAAAGAGGAGGAGTCTGAGAAGGAGAACTCGGAGGTGAAACCTAAGGAGAAGGATTTTTGGAAGAAGAAGATAATACTGAGAGAGATCTTGAGTACGACTTGGATGGATTGAGATTCCATCTTCTTTTGTGAACTCCAATTGATGTGAATAGTTATGAAGTTCTCTGGTTTGTGTTTTGTATAAAAGTTTGGTTATAAGTTTCAATATGAAAAATATGGCCTTACTTTTCTATCCCATCGTATTTATTGTCTAGGGATTATAACTACTTTCACATGTGATTATTAAAAGAAAGGGTCGGCGATATATAGTCATGGGATATCGCATTATAAAATCGACCAAGTGAGAAGGATGTGTGCGTGCCCGAGGATCGGGACGTGACAATGTTTGTGCTTAGGCCTTCTTTAAAAGAGAATAGAGAGCTCAAGGCCATCTTTGATCCTAACAATTTTGGTTTCATCTGTTTGTTGTGGCGTAAGTCAAAGAACTCGGATGACGAAGCGCTAATTACAAAACATGGAGAACTCAAGAATCCTGAGACGTAAATTAACGTATGCATATCATCTACTTGATCTTCATCGACATCACCTTCCGTCCCTATCTTCACACACAAAAAGAAAAGAAAGAAGGAAAAAAAAAAGGAAATTAACATCAACATCATGTCTATGACTAGACGTTGTATGCCGCAGCACTTGTTCCCATCGCCTTCGTTTTCCTCCTCCTGAAAACCTTCACTAGCAAGTCCCTCCAAAGCTCTAAGTATCCCACATTCCAACTCCTCTACCGAGCCAGAGTTGAGATTTAAGCCATCGATCTGAGAAGGAATTTCGAGTACATAATGAAGACCAACTCCAATGAGTACAAAGAGGGAAATTATGACATAGATAAAACAAAGAATTTATTTGGGAAGTAGGGGATAACATACCTTCGTAGAAGGGGTTTTCTTCCCCCTAACTAGAAATGAGCATTCCAATGATAACAGGCATGGAACTCTTCGCCGAGCCTATAGGGACCATTAGGGGACCGGAAAATGGCAAATCGTTGGTGAAATTTTTCAAATGCTAAGAGCTCAAATTTATTTCAGCTTTGACCACTCAAAGTTTAACCGCTACTTGTTCTAAATGTTATTTGAATGCTATTTCATATATCTTTAGGGACACGGTAGGAACTCATTTGTAGTTGGCTAAGGATGAAACATTTAATAATTTAGGGTAAATACCCTGAAAAATCCCAAACCGATACATATGTGACAAATTTACCATGACTGATCATAATGAACCCTAAACCGGTACATTTATAACAAATTTAATCCAAACTAATTTATTTGATCATAAAAAATCCCAAATTGATAAATTTGTAACAAATATACCATCCGTTAAATTGGATTAATACCACCAAAAAATCATAAAAATTATAAATTGTGGCAAACGAAGAGTAAAAACCTAAATTGGTATATCAATTAACTGTCACGTGTCATTTAATTTAATAATTTGACAGTAAAATTTAACGAAAACTAATATAGGGTAAATTTGTCATAAGTGTACCATATTGTGGTAAATTTGTCAAAAGTGTACCGGTTTTGGATTTTTTATCATCAAAAAAATAATTTGAAGTAAATTTGGCCCAAGTGTACTAGTTTATGATTTCTCAAGGTATTAACCTGATCATTTATACAACATCGCATTTATCACATCCAAAGGCAGTCTTTTTAAGCCTGGTGGTATCTAGAGAAATCCTATATGTGCTTAGTCCTTCTTTAAAAGAAAATAGAGAGCCCAAGGCCATCTTCGATCCTGCCGATTCTGGTTTCATCTATTTGTTGTGGCGTAAGTCAAAGAACTCGGATGACAAAGCGCTAATTAAAAAACATGGAGAACTCAAGAATCGTGAGACATAAATTAACGTATGCATATCATTTGCTTGATTTTCATTGACATCACCTTCCCTCCCTATCTTCATGTACAAAAAGAAAAGAAAGAAGGAAAAAAAAAAAGGAAATTGACATCAACATCATGTTTGTGACTAGGTGCTGCACGTTGCAGCACTTGTTCCCATCACCTTCGTTCTCCTCCTCCTGAAAACCTTCCCTAGAAAGTCGCTCTAAAGCTCTAACTATCCGACGTTTTGGCTCTTCTGCTAGACCAGAGTTGAGATTTAGGCCACTGATCCAAGAAGGAATTTGGAGTACACAATGAAGACTAATTTCAATGAGTCGACAAAAGGAAAGTATGACATAGATATAATAAAGAATTTGTTTGGGAAGTAAGGGATAACATACCTTTGCAAAAAGGGTTTTCTTCCCCCTAACTAGGAATGAGCATTCCAATGAAAACAAGCATGGAACTCTTCCTCAAGCCTACATGGACCATTAGAGGAGATCTTCCAAGTGCACACGATGCATCTGCCCTAAACTCATTTGGTGTTCTCAGTGCATCGACCATTGTCTCTCGATTGCACGTATATGTCAAACCACTCAAATCGTTCGGGCCACGAAAAGCCGCAAAAGAAGAGGGTTCGGTCGACAAAGTTGGGTATGAAGGAGAATCCCCAATTGTCCTTCACCTGATGGATTCCCAAGTTGTCATTCTTCGATTTGCAGTGGATGGTGAGTGTGGTTCCGGCCAGCAAACCGTTTTCAATGCTTTCAACACAGCTACTCACGAATAAGGACCAAATGAGGAGGAGCGCAACCAATGGCTTCATCATTGGGGTAGGAGCTGGTTCGAATATAGAATCTAGCACTCAAATTAAACACCGATTCTCGGTTATGAATGACCTCATGAAGGAAAGAGGGAAAGTAGGGGGGAGAGAGAGGGAGGGAGAAGTGGAGCAATGAAGGTTGACCTCACAAGCGTGTTCTCCAGAAGTATCTTTGTCCGACGTTTCAATGGTGGGCGGCAACGAAACAGAAGGCGGACCCCCTCTGCCCTATTTCTCCCCCTTCTTTTTCTTCCCTTGCATCAATTGCAGTAAGTAAATTTCGAAATTTTCAGAGTAGGATCATTACTTTATTGCAAGCCTGAGAATAACGATTTAGCCGAAATTTCCTTCTATTGTGCATGCTGCGTGCACATTTTGTGCACATTTCTAGTCTCTCGAATGTTGACATTGCAATAAGAAACAGCCTTGGCCATGTGGTTAGATCATTGATGCAATTAGAAAACTCTATTGAATTGAAGTAAATTTGTCACATGTGAATTAATTTAGGGTTTTTCAGGATATTAATCCAATAATTTATACAACATCGCCTCTATCACATCCAATGGCAATCTTTTCAAGCCTGGTGGTATCTGGAGAAGTCTTGTATTTGCTTAGGCCTTCTTTAAAAGAGAATAGAGAGCTCAAGGCCAGCTTCAATCCTACCGATTCTGGTTTCATCTGTTTATTGTGGCATAAGTCAAAGGACTCAGATGACAAAGTGCTAATTAAAAAACATGGAGAACTCAAGAATCATGAGACATAAATTAACATATGCATATCATCTACTTGATCTTCATTGACATCACCTTCCTTCCCTATCTTCATGTACAAAATGAAAATAAAGAAGGAAAAAAAAAAGGAAATTGACATCAACATCATGTTTGCAACTAGACGCTGCACGCTGCAGCACTTGCTCCCATCGCCTTCGTTCTCCTCCTCCTGAAAACTTTCACTGGCAAGTCCCTTGAAAGCTCTAAGTATTCGACGTTTCGACTCCTCTCCCAACCAGAGTTGAGATTTAGGCCGCCGATCCAAGGAGAAATTTCGAGTACATAATGAAGACCAACTCTAATGAGTACACAAAGGGAAAGTATGACATTGAGATAACGAAGAATTCGTTTGGGAAGTAAGGAATAACATTCCTTTGCAGAAGGGGTTTCTTCCCCCTAACTAGGAATGAGCATTCCAATGATAACAGGCATGGAACTCTTCCCCGAGCCTACAGGGACCATTAGGGGAGATCTTCAAAGTGCACATGGTGCATTTGCCCTCAGTGCACTTGGTGTTCTCGGGGCATCGACCATCGTCTTTCGATTGCACATATATGTCAAACCACTCAAACTGTTCGAGCCACGAAAAGCCACAAAAGAAGAGGGTTCGGTCGATGAAGCTGGGTATGAAGGAGAATTTCCAGCTGTCCATCACCTAATGGATTCCAAGGTCGTCATTCTTCGATTTGCAGTGGACGGTGAGTGTGGTTCCGGCCGGCAAATCGTTCTCGATCTTCACGTGCATCTTCTTTCAGATGCTTCCGACATAGCTACTCACGAATAAGGACCAAACGAGGAGGAGTGCAACCGATGGCTTCGTCATTGGGGCAGGAGTTGGTCCGAATATAGAATCTAGCACTCAGATTAAACACCGATTCTCGGTTATGAATGACCTCACTAAGGAACGAGGGAAAAAAGGGGGGAGAGAGAGGGAAGGAGAAGTGGAGCAACGAAAGTTTACCTAACAAGCATGTTCTTCGAAAGTATCTTCGTCTGACGTTCCGGTGGCGGGCGGTGACGAAACAGAAGGCGGACCCCCTCTGCCCTTGTTTCTGCCCCGTCTTTTTCTTCCCTTGCATCAATTGCAGTAAGTAAATTTTGAAAATTCAGAGTAGGATCATTACTTTATCGCAAGCCCGAGAATAATGATCTAGCCAGAATTTCCTTCTATTGTGCATGATGCGTGCACAATTCGTGCACATTCATTGTCTCTCGAATGTAGACATTACGATAACCTCCAAGTATCTGACATTTTGACTCTTCTGCCATACTAGAGTTGAGATTTAGGCTGCTGATCCAAGGAGGAATTTCGAGTACATAATGAAGACTAATTCCAATGAGTACACAAAGGGAAAGTATGACATAGATATAACGAAAAATTTGTTTGGGAAGTAAGGGATAACATACCTTTGCAGAAGGGGTTTTCTTCCCCCTAACTAGGAACGAGCATTCCAATGATAACAGACATGAAACTCTTCCCCAAGCCTACAGAGACCATTAGGGGAGATTTTCCAAGTGCACATGGTGCATCTGCCCTTGGCACACTTGGTGTTCTCAGTGCATCGACCATCATCTCTCGATTGCACATATATGTCAAACCACTCAAATCATTCAGGCCACGAAAAGCCGCAAAAGAAGAGGGTTCATCAACGAAGTTAGGTATGAAGGAGAATTCCCAGCTGTCCTTCACCTAATGGATTCCTAGGTTGTCATTCTTTGATTTGCAGTGGACAGTGAGTGTGGTTTTGGTCAGCAAACCGTTCTCAATCTTCACATGTGTCTTCTTCCAAATGCCTTCGACACAGCTACTCACGAATAAGGACCAAATGAGGAGGAGCACAACTAATGGCTTCGTCATTGGGGCAGGAGTTGGTTCGAATATAGAATCTAGCACTCAAATTAAACACCAATTCTCGGTGATGAATGACCTCACAAACGAAAGAGGGAAAATAGGGGGAGAAAGAGGGAGGGAGAAGTGGAGCAACGAAAGTTGACCTCACAAGCGTGTTCTTCGGAAGTATCTTCGTCTAATGTTCCGGTGGCAGGCAGCAAGGAAACAAAAGGCGGACCCCCTCTGCCCTTGTTTCTCCCCCCTTCTTTTTCTTCCATTGCATCAATTGCAGTAAGTAAATTTCGAAATTTCAGAGTAGGATCATTACTTTATCGCAAGCCCGAGAATAACGATCTAGCCGAAATTTCCTTCTATCGTGCATGTTGCGTGCACGATTCATGCACATTCTGTGAACGTTTCGTGCACAGTCCTAGTCTGTCCAACGAAGACATTGCGATAAGAAACAGCCTTAGCCATATGGCTAGATCATCAATGTAATTAGAAAACTCTATTGAATTGATTGCCATCAATTGTGAGAGACGAAAGGGCGGATGGTAGAGTAGTTGTTTGGTAAATCTGCAACGAAGGAAATGGAGATGCGAACGGAGGGACAAATAGTGAGGCTTCATCTATAATGCATGCATGATGTGCAGTTAATGTTGTGTCTAGGACCTAATATTAATTGGACATCATGCATTACACGTGAGGGCTCACTATTTGCCTCCTCGGTCGTGTTGTTGTTCCTTTGCATCTCCATCTCCCTCACTCTAGACCTCCACTCCATATTTTTACCGAACAAGTCCTCCAACCTCCGCCTTTTTGTCCTCGGCATCATCAAGTAGAACTGCACTCACCCAAATCTCATAATCACCATGAACAAGAAGATGGTCTTGCCAAGGGTAACCACCCCGGGCAACGGCATTAACTTCATGGATATCAGTCCAATGGAGTTTATGGTTCTTCCTCTCTTTTCCTTTATTTTGGTTATTGGTTGGTTTATGTAGCCAGGAAACATTAGACATCTTTTTGTTGTGTTATGAGCTCTGTCTTCTCGGTTCTTGAAGGAAGATGGATTAAATCTACCGTCTAATATCATCATTCATTTGAATAGAACTCCCAACAAGTTTGTCATTGATTAGACAAAAGGTGCCAACTATGGTGTAGGTGATCAACTTAAATGTTCTTAATTAGGAAAATTGGAGCTAATCAAAATAAGTATTTAACTATTTTGGTTGAGTGTCCCAGTGTAAAATGGCAGCACTTTGTCATTAAATTGTTACTTATTTTGAATTGCTAATAAACTCTATTACTACCACCTCCAGAAAATTGCCTTTTTTTTTTTCTTTTAACTGACCTTCCTCGTTACCGTGATGTCCATTGTTTGTTCTTTATTGTAGGTTCTCTATCTAATTACACAATAGTAAGCTACGGCATTTGATCGTGCGGTTCATGCTCTGGTGCTTGTTATTTCTCTAGCTTTCTTCCCCGTGTTATTAATTCCAGTCGAACCTTCCATGTGGCTAGCAAGAAAGATATCTAGTCAGATGTGGTCTAGGTTTCATTATAATAATGATTGGAATAACTATTGGAATTTTCCTATCCTAATTAACAGAACAGTAATTAACAAGACTACTGTTATGTGAACGTATACATTTGAGGGACCTCATTCTTCAGATGAGCTTAGTGAATAATTGATACGCCACTAATTACTCGGTGGTTTTTGACCATCATAGTTGAGAATATCGGGTTTAAGACCTGCTCAGACTGCATTGCAGCATTGCTCTTGGACTTGGTGGTAATTCAATTCCTCTAACCCCCCCCCCCCAAAAAAAAAAAAAAAAAAAAAAAAAAAGCTATTTGTGCCAGTTATTGACTATTGGTTTGCTCCATATCTTCTCATTCCATTGTAGACATTGCTTAATATGGTGGATTATTATTGGATCTCAGAACACTTTCTGTGGACAAGTATCTATTTTTTGGTCTTGGCTTCAAGTTATTAGCGCCGTTTAATTTGTTATGTCGGCCATGTAAGTGCAGATTGCTCAGTTTGGACTTTCATATTTTAAATAAAGTTCTCTTTCTATAGCTCACTGAAATTGCTGTGTCAACTGCTAGTGTGAATCATCAAGGCTCATCCTGAGCATCTAAAAAGTTCATCTTTCTTTAGAGCAAGAAACCAATTGTTGGAGCATAACCTTCTCCAAGTCATATACACCATAGTAGTGAACTCAAAGCTACAGCTCTCCTCATTGACTTGCAATTGCTACAATTGCAACCTCGAACTAATGCAACACTGATTCTTATTATGCTAAGCCCAAAAAAGGGAAGGAAGAACTTGCCTAGCGCAGTGGTCGCTCCTTGGGTTAGAAGACTTAGAGCTGCCCCTTGTGTGCCTTCCTATTGTTTTGCATAAAATATTTTGTTGAAAAATATTTTTCTCATTGTCTAGCATTTAAAAAAAAAAAATCATTTTCTAGTCAAAACCTGCATTTGGACCAGAGACCTTGGAGCTTGGCCATGGGATCCTCAAAACCTGTGCTCCAATCCTTGGCAGCCAAGCCTAGGTAATTGGCTCTGTGGCCTTAGTCCTTCAAGGTCAGGATCAGTTGCTTGGCAACCACAATCGAGTCCATAAAGGCCGGGCACAAGTCCTTCAGGGCCAGGTCCTAGACCCTGGTGTCCATGCTTGGGTTTCTAGCCTTCGTACCCAGGTAGCTGCTAGGTACTTGGCTCCAATGCTCAAGTCACTAATTCCTTAAAGTTGGTCCATAGAAGTGACCATTTGGTCTCTTGAGGTTGAGCTCGAGTCCACCAAGGTTTAGGCCCAGATCCACAAAGGTTGGCCTGGAGACTCAATGCTTATGCCTGACTTCAAGGCAGCAATGCCTGGGCTCCTAACCCCGTGTCCATTAGCCTCAAGACTAGAGTGCACATGCCATCAGGCCCCGATAGCCATGCTTGGGTACTCGGCCCTCATGCCTTAGTCACTAGCAGTCAACCTGGTTCTCGACAAGAATGCTTGTGAGAATGCTTGTGCTTGAGGAATTTGGACCTCAACAACTCAATACAACCCATTTTCATCCGACTTTCTACGGTGAAAGGGTTCACATAGCTCTGGTGGTAGCTCTGGTGGTAATACAGTTCTGGTAATTGTCTCCGGAACAAGGAACATCACCAACTTTGTTAACCCAAAATAGTTGCAGTCAGTAAAGAAAAAAGAAAAGGAAAATTACTTAATCATACATGTAACCTGTAACCTCTCAAGTATCCTTAAGTATCCCCGATAAGAATGCTTGTGCCTAATCAATTTTGAGGATAAGAGATATCGCTAGAAAGAGAAATCAAATTACTTGCCACGGATTGAGGGAGTAGATTGTGAATGGTTGAGAGAGAGAGAGAGAGAGAGAGAGAGAGAGAGAGAGAGTGTGACGATAAGGAGATATCGCTAGAAAGAGAAATCAAATTACTTGCCATGGATTGAGGGAGTAACGGTTGAGAGAGAGAGAGAGTGGTGTATTATTTTAGATTATATTTTCCCATAGCCATGTTTCTTGTTGGTGGAATTTTCTTATTTTTATTTTTGCCACACTTTGATTACGAGTTATATGGCATGAATTTCGTCCACGTTCAATATTTATAACAACAAATTAGAGGCATAACTTAAGGAAATGTCCTCCAAGAGATTGAGAAAAACATGCCTCGATTTTTTCCAATCTTAATGATGTGATGAAAAAATAAGTAAATTTATTTTCTTTGTTTATAGTAATTGCTATTCATATGGAGGACCTTCTTTTTGTTAGATTAATGTTTAGTATTGGTAGATGTAATTAATTGAGTAATATTTCCCCTCATCCTTATTGAAGGTTTTATTATTATTATTATTAATGCAAGGGCACAAGTGATTGTGTTGATAAGTGGTTTGCATGAACTGATCAAGTCCAAGGCTTTGGCCCATACAAGTGATCATGCATAGTGATCATAGTGATCGTGCTGCATAAGTGGTTTGCATGCACCTCCTAAGATTTAAACATTTAAACATGTGGCATCCAATTTGGAAGCTGAAAATTGTCTAATGCCAAACCAACTGTGCCAATCTTGGGGCTGAATTGCTTTGTTCAAATTAAAACATCTAATTTTCGAAATTTTTTAAAACGTATTATGTATTTGTGTGTCAAATACATAGTTAATAATGAAGCGGCTGGACAAACAGTAAGGTCTGGGCGTGGCCGCCAAGTATAAAAAGTTTTCTGGGCTGCACAATACAAAAAGAAACGTGAATTTTAAGATTTTGTGTGTCTTCTTCTCAAATTGTTACCCATCAATGAAAGTTAAATCGTTAACTTAATGCCTATCCCAAGATTCATCTCTTTCTAGAGTGTATGCCAGAATGCAATATCTACTGAGGAGAATCTCTACGAGAGGATAGCTGTAGCTGATCCGCTTTGCCCCCTATGTTGCCAAATGCCCGAAACAACAGAACATTTACTTCCCCTCTTGCCCTTGGACGGAAGAGGTTTGGTCTGATCAGAGGGTCCAGATTATAATTCAGCAACAGCAAATTACAAGAATGGACAAATGGGGGTTCAATTGCCGTTTGAATCAAAGAATCTCTTACCGACAAAAGAAGAGCTTGCTGGAATCCTGTGGTCAATATGGAATGCCCGAAATGCCTATATTTTTCGATCAAGACAGCCGCAAGCTACCATGGTGGTAGATGAAGCTTTTTCAGCGCAAAAAAAGCTATTATAGGTGAAACCCGGAGGCAAAACCGAAAATTGGGAGAGATGAAACTCAACTTGCAGCTTTGAAATTCAACTTGGATGGCTCGTGGGTGGAAGGGACAAAAGACGGAGCTGTTGCTGGAGTGTGCAGGGATTCGAACGGTGTTGTAGTGGACGGTTTTGTCAAATCGGTTCGAGCTTCATCGGTTATTGAAGTTGAAACCCTGGCTTTGCAACAGACACTTCAAAGGTAAAGATTCTCAGGAAATTGATTTGCAGGTAGCTGAGGACAGTGATGAGTCATCACTCATGCGCTGCATGATGGGATTTGGGCAGAGCCCGTGGGCAACCCGACCTTGGATTGAAGATTGTAGATGTCGGCTAGGCCTACTGAGAAGTGTCCAGCTAGCCAATTGTCTTAGAGGCGCAAATCAAGTCTATCGTGAAAGGCCCATCGCAAGTTGCAGTTGGCTTGCGAACCCTTCAAATGCTCTTTTAGATTTATCATGCTCGGATGTTGCACAAACTTTGCTTTAGTATCTAATGAATTGCACATCTTTTTCGACAAAAAAAGAAAAAAAAAAAAGGGAAAGTTAAATTGTTGAGTAAAGAGTACATTATCGATAATCAAATTGACTACATTATCAATAATCAAATTAATGACACATGAAAGTCTTTCAAGAAAGTCATATAATTCCTATGTTATATATAGTTATCAATTGGCATGATAGAAGGAGGAGGAGAAGGAAAGGAAAACCTTTATCATTTAATATGCAATAAACATCAGTAAAAATATGTTACATAGACTCTGATTTTAAAAGAAAGTAAGGTGCAAGGCTCCAGCTCCACAAGGGTCACCACCTTCGTCGCCATGGCTGAGACCTTTTGCCCTTACTTCTCCAACTCCTCCGACCAAAGGGAATCCGGTGAGATCCTGGTCGATTTTCCGAAAGTGGCTGCGCTGGCTGTTCTCACCTGATGTTGAGCCGACTTCTTGAATAAGGAGCTCTGGTCTAATTTTAATTATGGTAACCTTTGTTCCGGAACCGTGCTCTGGCTGGAGTTCGGTGGCCTAATCAAGCTTGGTCTTGTCTAGTTCTGTTCTGGCAATCTTAGCCTCAGTTCTGTGCCGCTGCTGTTCATGGCTCAATTTCACTTGATGAACATATCGATCGGCCTCTCTTAAATGGAATCACGGCCGATGATCAAGTTTCAAGCGTAATTTGGGTACTGCAAGATCTCTGGTCACGGAGCAGAGAATCCCACACTTTTCCGGCATCGATGCTAGCAATCACAACGAACGGCCGGGCTACCTCCGAGACAACTAGCAAGCCTTGAGGATCAGTTTTCTACCAGTGATGTCTCTCGGAATCTCGACTCTCTCCCTCTCTGATGTATCGTGTGAGGCGACTTGCAATGGAAACTCAATGACGACCGCAAATGGTGAGAGAAAATTGAAGGAGAAGATTCTGATTTTGAGAAACTTCCGGAGTCCACCATTAGATGGCCACCACTGTTCGGCGCCGAAATAATCAATTCTCGGACGGGGGGAAATCACTATTAATAATGGCACATCACGGAGCATAAAGAAACAAAAGATGGGTTCAGATTTAGTCTTGACAACAATGAAATATGACTGGAATCGAGTCCATTGGTTAACGAAATGATTAATGTGCACCAATTCATCCCCAGATTGCACAAAAATTGCGGGCTATTTCGCAATGCTAGCCTTCCAGAGAAGGCAAAAGCATCACTGAGAGTAATAAGCCAGCCTCATTAAGCCCCTCTTAACTAAATTAGGCTTCATGAGAATATTCCTCTGGAAAAGAGACACCTGAAGAAGATGTAAGAAAACACTTCGGAAATTCTTTTGTAGGCGACCATCTTGCAGAAAATTACTAGTCTAGAACCTACAAGCAAGTTGCAAATACAAATAAATGAATTTGTCATGACTACAAATAAATTTATCAGTGTACTTATAATTCCACAAGAAGAAAGAATAAACAAAATGGAACAATCTATTGAGAAGCAGCACCAAGATATCCTTATACGATTAAATTGCATAAGTAAATGATTTAGAAGGGAGTCTCATTTCCAACAAACAAGTATATTAGCCATGACACTGCTGTTTCAAATGCCCGATGGACAATTGCTGTTTGACACTCGGAGACGAGTAGAATCGGAGCTATTAGAAGAGCTTCAAGTGAGATTACAGCTCCTCAAGCTGTAAGACAGTGTAAATTACGGCATGCTCGGGCAGGCGATGGAGTGACTTCCAACAGCCATCAATAGCATTAGAATGTATTTTGAGAACAACTGAGAAGATTTCCAGACCAAAGAGAACTGTTAGTATCATTCTCTTCTGTGGTTTTCGTGCGTATATAAAAATGAGGTTCTCTCCTTCGTGTATCGTGTCCAATGTCCAATGCCTATATAGCTTGTTGGATACGACGGAGAAACTACTCTATTCCCCATCCACTCCTGATTGGGTTATTTAATCCAACTCATTGAAAAACTCATCAAGAACAACTATTTCCATAGAATAGCAATGCCTATCCTCGGTCTCAAGGGAATAGCACATAAAACAAAGACGAAGGTCTAAGCCCATCATTTGTGGCAGACCTTTGCTTCCTTAAAGTGCAATTGTAGGATCATCCATTTCATTCGTAGCATGTTTTGTTTCTATAAAACAATTATTTCGGATTTTTTTAATAAGTTCTTGTTTGGTATGTTCACATTTTGCAAGATGGTTCTTCCAAGCAAATGGATATCCCCTCATGTATCCTGATCAATTGACCGTTCATCTACTATTAATCCATCCAAGAACAACCCCTTAATTTATAGCTCCTTCCCATTTTACATTTATCTTTTTCAGACTTAGACATAATTTCTATCCAATAATTTCATTTTCTTCCGAGGAGTCTAAGCTTTTTGCTACTTCACATCCTGTAATCAACGCCACACATGGCTTGTGTATACACTCAGATATACATACTAATAGTATTGATTTCTTTGTGGAGGGGGAGTTTTTAAACAAACCATGCTAGAGGTGATTGATCAGATGGTTTGGATCACATTGTGTCTTTGTATCATGCTAAAATTACAAAATGCTTTTGATGCTCAATCAAGCAAAGTCCACCCCTATAACTTTAAGCCCCCGTCGGGATCCATCATAAAACGCTTTCATCCTTGTGGCTTAGGCCAAGCTTAGATGGATTTGCGAGCTGTTGGACCCATGATCAAGTCTAAGCCCATTCATTTGCATGTTAATCTTATCGGCAGCCCTATAAGCCAAGTGAATAGTTTTGAGCTCAATTGGATTAACTACTTTGTCCATGAATTCAAAATAAATAAATTCGGCTAAGCCCATTCTTTATCATGGGTGGAATTTTTCCTATGATATGCATGCGGGGTGCTGAGCTTGGAAAGATTACGGAAGTTGATCGAATGTTGGGGGCAATAAAAAGATATTATCCTTGGGAGTTTTAATGGTATTAAAATGAGATGTGAGGATACATTCTTTTGATCGAATTCAAATTTTGGGGGCAATAAAAAGATGTTATCCTTGGGAGTTTTAATGATATTAAAATGAGATGTGAGGATACATTCTTTTGGTTAGGAAAGAGAAAAATATGTAAAATATAGGAGGATTCCATAGAAGAAGGAAGAATTTGTGGAGAAGCAGATACATAAAGGGGAACGCTTTTCACGAAAGAAGAAAGAGATAAAAGGACAAGAAAAAGCGGGTATGCACGATTTTGTGAAGAAGCTAAAAGTAAAAAAGAAGGCAAAAATCAAGGCTTTGAATTAAATAGACCAGTTTCGACGTGCTTATGGTATCAATAAATGCCATTGGTTATAAGATAAATTTGAATGGAAATTTTCCTTAGATTCGATCTCAGCTACATCCGTTGTCATGAATTTATATCATGGTGCAAGTTGGCATGAGAAAGAAAGTATCTTCCAATTTATTGTGAAATTTCAGCTTGATGAGAAGCGTATGTCTCCATCATGAAGTGAGGAATACAACTAAGGGATGTGAATTTATAAGTTACATGTCTAATTTTTCCTCTTATATTTTGTGGTCATAGATAAAGATGGAGATATTTTTGGAATTTTTTAATTCATTTTTTAGTGACTTGCTCTTTCGCAAAGGAGCTCACACCAAACCATTCGATCTTCGGTGAGATAATCTTTGATTATAAAACACATAAATTGTGTTGTATATTCGATAACAATTAATAAAATGAAGGTGAAGAACTTAACTCAAATAATTTTTCTTTTTGGTAAATATAAGGTATGTATTAACTTTAACCTAAAATGGAATTATACAAAAAGAGGGAGATCCGACATCAACAAAAGGAACTTGCACTCATGCTGACATCAATAGGAGTGCAAGGTTGTCATGGTAACCCAAATGAGGACGGGGCTGACAAAATTAACTTGTCCAGATGTGAGAGAAGAAGTACATGAAACGCCTTTTTAAATGAATATTCATGCATCATAACTTGGGAATCCACCACCCGACTTATCCACGTGTAACTCAGTGCGCCATCGCTTCTACTTGCTTTCTCTATAGAGGGCCCACAGCTGTCCTTTCCGTGCCACGTGGATAATTTCCCTTTTGTTTTTCAAGAAAGATTATGTAATTTTTACTTTTGTCAAATAAGATGTTTGGAGGCTCTGTGAAAACAGACACCCAAAAAAGGAAAGATTTTTGTCATCATCAGTACATTTTCATTCTAATGCTATATGTATTATTTTTATTTTTATTGAAAAGAGTTCAATCACATTTTTAAAAAAAAAAATCCGTGGGAAGATATTTTTTTTCATTATTTTATTTTCTTGGTTTCCTAATTACGAGCTTAAGATGAAAAAAATAAATTAGGAGAAAAGAAGGTTTATTTGTAGTTTAAGACACAGCCACGTTCTCCCGCTGAGGCTCCGATTGACACCGCATTTGCTGCCATTGATCGCTTGCCCATGCCGGGCCGCTCACCCGTGTCATCGCAAGGCGAGACCTGTCCCCGCGACGGCAACGGCGACGATCTGATGGACCCCGCGCTTCACTTCATCCGCCTACTCCTGCACTCTAGCTCGACGACTCAACACCACAGCCACCGCAACCCAGCCAAGGCACAGCCGAGCTCCCCGACGACCTGCCCCTGCATCGCCCATCGCGCCCACTGCACCGAGCCAAGAAGACGATGAACAGCCGACCCTCACCGAGCCTTGCGAGTGTAGCCCTTGGTGCGTCCCAGAGATCCATTGCACTGGCGACGAGCCAAGCAGCTCCTCATCCTTGCGCCGTTGTTCCAGCCCTGCCCCGTCAACGTTGCTGCTTTTTGTGGCTTGAGGTTGAGCAGCTGGCGACCGGACATTGTACTTGCTCCCTGTGCCGAAGCTGCGGATGATCAGAGAAAACTAACCATCATCGGATTGCCACCACTGTTTGGTGCCCTAACAATCAATTCTCGGATAGTCTCTTGCCAGAAATCACCAATAACAATGGCAAATCACAAAGTAGAAAGAAACAAAAAATGGCTTCAAATTCGGTTAACTAGAATCAAGTCCATTCATTAACGAAGGTATTAAGGTACACCAATTCGCCCTCAGATTGCACACAAAGCATGAGCTATTTCGCAGTTGCTAGCCTTCCAAAGAAGGGAAAAGCATCACTCAGAGTAATAAACTAGCTTTATTAAGCCCCACTTAACTAGGTTAAAAAGCAGGGCATGGTTCTCTCTAATTCACCTTTGTCACTTTAATTCCTCAGCATAACCAGCCTGCTTTTTCCGAAATTAGTAAGTAGCAATGCTCTTTAATTCACCTTTGTCACTTTAATTCCTCAACATAACCAGCCTGCTTTTTCCGAAATTAGTAAGTAGTAGTGCAAGGAATTCTTTTTGTAGACAACAATCTTGCAGAAATAATGACAGTCTAGAACATACAAGCAAGTTGCAACTACAAAATAAATCAATTTATCGAAACTACAAACATATTTATGAGCATGCTTATAATTCCACAAGAAGAGAGCATAAACAAAATGGAACAATCTAGACTAAACCCAAGTAAAACCTCCATGGCCACAAGCCCACTACAAGTTCCTTCAACAATTCTCTAGGTAAAACTGCAAATTCTGACCCTTGAGTGAGTAGGTGGAGGTGAAGTTACAGACCTTCTTGCCTCCTATGTAATCTTTCCTCTCATCTCGACTAACCCAATTACAGCCTCCATGGCGACAAGCCCCACTATAAGTTTCGACAACAATTCATGCTCTAGGTAAAACCGCAAATGTAGGTCATTGAGTGAGTAGGTTGATTTGAAGTTACCGAGAATTACACCATCACCCACATTAGCAAAGTTAGGTTCTTGAACCCAAGCTTCTTGAACAAGAAGCCCCGATGTTTTCTTGTGCAGTCGTGACCACCACTTGCGGCCACGAGCCCAGAGATTGAGCTCGAATGGCCATGGCAGCCACGAGCTCGAGATTTGGCATCCATAGCCGCGAGTGGAGCTCTACCTCTAGCAGCCATGGCTGCTGTAAGAAGAAGACACAACAATTAATGGAGAGAATCATGAATGAGGGAAAGGTGGGATCCAACGTGATGCCCGTTCATAATATTTCATCGAATTGAATGGACATAATTTTTCCCCTACAAAATCTACAGTAACATTCATTCCAGCAGAAAACTATCCATCAGAAAATACATGCTGTAAAATTGGTCCAAAAATAAAATGCTGGAACTAAAAAAAGATGTAAATAGCAAATTTTCATTAACTAGCATAAGTGCGAGAGCTTGGGAATGCTTTGACTTAATCGTGCATTCCGCTTAAATTAGGTTGAGTGGTTACTAAAATAGCATTTTCCAAGCCCATTAGAAATAGAAATTTTTGTTTGGCGAAACCTAATATTTAAAAAGATCTCCAATCATTTCTATCGACAAAATAAATTAATAATTGAAGAATTATGCTGGGGTTAGTACTTTAGCTATAATTAGCAATTAACTAAAGTAGATTATCAAGATGAATGTGCGGTATATATCAAAACTAATCATCTAAAAAAGATGAAAATTAATAACGGCACAGGCAAAAAGACAAAAAATGATCCAAATTTTCTTCTTCTCCTGCGTTCTTCTTCCCGTTGCTTGTTTCTCTCCTTCTAGAACGTTGGATGCTCTTATGCCCACAACCGAAATTAATAATGATGGGGGAGTTAGGCACACCAAACCTGCATTTAATGGCTCTCACTGCTTTATGTAGTGATATATGATATTGCTATTTACATAGTGAGCAAGATTGTGTATCCCATGCACTCTTAATTACTTACGTCTACTTCGATTTGATGGACTTAAGGTGATGCACTATTCTCGAAGGTGGACTCATCACCGGTTACTGTAACTTGTTTTCGATTATTAGATGTTTACGTGCAATCAATCTATTTGTACCGTTTTGTTTTTTTCTCTTAAGTTTTCCTTTTATCTTCCAAATTTCAGACTATTTTTTGTCGGGTGGGCTAGGCAGGCCTGGCCCACCGTGTCCATCTTATGGGCGGGCCTCCCCACCAAAATGGGCCCCGTGGTCTCGGCCTGCACCAGCCAGTGTGGATGCTTTGTTACCACTTAGGGTGGGCTTGCCCAATGATCATTTCTTAAGCAAAAGAAAAGCCCCTCTCTCTTTGTCACCAAAACCCGGCCTGGATAAAAATTATGGGTCGGGCACATGTTTGTTGAGGTATCAGGTCGGGCACTCGTCAATCTCTGAATTGCTGGGTGAGCTCTCTTATCGATTCCACTTATAGGCGGTGCTGCCGTATGAGTGACTGGCCTTTCATTTCTTATTTATTTCCATGGAAAATGAAAAGCGCAAAAAAAAGAAAAAAGAAAAAATGGCTTGATAAGAACTGCATGCACTTCACAACGACACCGCCAAATAAAGGTTCGAAAATACGCATGTGAGAGACACGAGAGCAACTCGGCTGGTTTTCTCCTACAAAACCCTTCTCTTGTAACTTGAACGGTCAAACCCCTCCTCTTCGTCTTTTTCAAGCACAAACCCTACTCCTCTCACTCAACCTCGGCCATCCCCGTTGCGCACACAGTAGACCACCTCCTGCTTCTCTCGTTCTGTATCTGGAGAAATCTCGGGTAAGAGCCCGTCTGTCTTTGCTTTGATCGCAGTGTTTCTTCGAAGCCAACGAGATTTGCTTTCCCGGGAGCCTTTGTAAGCTTCCAACGATGCATGCTTTTGTTGCTGAGAATTAGGTTGTCAACTTTTTCATTTCGGGTCGCTGCTGTCTTTGTTTTTAAGACCTCGTTTGCTTCTTTCGATGGCTAGACCTTGAGAACCTCTCGTTAGTGTTTTGGGCTGGTGAACCGCGAGGCTCTGTCTTTCGATTGTCATTTCATTTACTAAAAGCTTTAGATCTTCGTTCGTTCTGCCGTTCGATTTTTCTTTCTTCCATCCGCGCCAATCTCTCGTTATTTTTCTTTTAACGTGCATTATTGGGACATTCCAGGTTTGGTAGAAAATGTCGGAATACATCCATCAATGTTCGTCACTGTCTGTCCCCACCGTCACTCCTGATGCTGTCGCTGAAGAATTCAACCATCTGGCAATTGATGGGCAACCGTCCAGGTCTGAACGATGCGATGGACGACCAGGTTCAGGATTCGTCCATCTCCAATTGTCTGAGAATTGTCTCCGCTGATCAATCTGGAACAGCCTCAGCGAGGGAGACAAGGTCCACTGCTATATTAAAGAGAGATTCATCTCACGACTAGGTGAGCTTGGGGAGCAAGTTACCGTGGTGGCAATTCACCGGAATTGCTACTCCAGTTTCTCGGTGAAAGCACGGGCCCAGGTTTTCAACTTTACTCATAGGCAGTGCAGAAGTAAGGCAGCAGCGACACCGCCAATGTGAGGTACGCATGGTATGCGACCTCGAAGGAGGAAGTCCCCAAGATTTTCTCCCATGGCTTTGATTAAAATGACAAGCCTGAGAACGACGGCTTGTATGGCTGTGGAGTTTATTTTGCTCCTCTTAATCATACTCTCGAAAAGTACATGAGTTCCCTTTTAAGATACTATTTGTAAAGTGGTACAATAATGAAGATATGTTAGCATAGCGTCTTACTAGATTTCCTTTGTCACATATGATTGTATATCTAATAGAACTAATATATTTTGCAATCATGTTTTTGGACACGTGTTAGAATGTTGTGCGTAAGATGATATTGGCCTTAGATGGTTTCTTTGTGATGCCTTGGCAGCATTAAGTCCGCCACTATTAATTGCACAAATAATCGGAGAGATATTGTTTAGAAAGTCTCATTTAGCGCGTTATTATATTTCCCTTTTAAGCTATGATTGGTTAAATCTGGTAGATTGATTATGATTTGGTGAAATGTCATAGATCAAGTATGTTTTGTGAGCATGTTGTTTCTTGAGTTTCGTTAACAAATTTGCATGTGATGAGATTGGCCTTAGGTATTTTGTTTACATCGCTTTCGCAGCATCATGACTGCTCCCATAGATAAAGATGGCGTAGGACATTTGTAGTAGTGCCATGTCATACTGGAAAAATCAGATCTTGCTAGTCATAGCTCAGAATGGTCTCATCCTAGTTTAGAACAATATGATTCAAGCATTGGCGGCTTATCATCTCCAAGAAAATACATAATTTGGAGCATCCACACGAACAATCATGTGTTGCCGTAGTACGTTATTAGGTTTAGAGCCCCTTGTTGCTGAAGAGGCAAGTGAATTTACTTTCCCATTCTTGCTTTTGCATTGATCATATTTGTGTGTTTGACTTTGTCAGTCCTATTTACTAGCCTGGTGATTTGTGAAATTTATATTCATGGAATCCGAACGTTGCTTGGATCTCGTTTTCGTTTTTTATTAAGGAATTCTAGAAAACCTTCCCTCCATCTAACATCAATTTGGTCTCCAAGTATTATAAGGCTTACAAAGTAAGTGCCACATTAACATTGTCATCATGAAATTCTTGTCTTGCAAGTGTTTTTCTTTTTGCTTACCTGATGTTGAATTATTTCATGATCATCATTTTCCAGGAGAGAAAGATGTCGAGGCAGCTGCCGGTACAAAAGTCAGGCAAATCGCAGGTGATAGGTGGCTGATTGGAATCATAAAAAGTTTTCGAGCTAAAAAGTTTGAATTATGATCCTTTATCAAGACAGTAATTTGAAAGCACTTCCATGCCTTGATGTCTAGTCATGGGTAGAGAAAGCTTGCATTGCATTGGAGTATAACGTTGATGATTGTTTCCGTTGTGTTGAGTTGACAGTGAATAATATATTATGTTCTATAGTACTTTCGGGCATGAAGCGGGTGATCGTGGGACCATGGATGGACTTGAATAGGATTAGCATGCGAGGCACATGAATAAGACGAGTTTCCATTTTGATGAGTTCACAGCACACAGTGGCAGGAGCAAATGGTACGGGGAGGAGGCCCATCCGGATTGGATGCTGACAAATCTGCTGACTCTTAGATTGGAAAAATACTGTTTTTAGAATTTCTATTATTTGAACATTGGCACTTGATTACAATCATATACACTACGGTCTTCTCTTGGTCCCTATGTCACATGATTGTTTGTTTTCAATGGAGTACCGCAACTCTTCTTTTGTTGACATGTTATGGGAATATTTTTAGGATTTGTGCAATTATGTAGGAGATAATCACATTTCCACTTGATGATCAGTTATGACACGACAAGATCGTGAAATTTTTTTGGAAGCTTTGATGAAAATGGAGGAATAGTGTTTTAGCTAGAAATTTTCGAGATAACCTTTTATCTCTAGCGACCTTTATTTTTTTTTTGAATTAGGCATCTATGTTAGCTTAGTTATGGAGGTAGATGAGTGAGTTTTGTGAGACTATTTATAATTGACAGTCAACCCTATCGATAGAGTAAAGGGTGGAATGATGCACTTTGTTTTGTCAAATCGTCTTTGTTTTCTTATTATTGTGAAAAGTCCTTGCTTTGCCTTTATAGATGCAAAACTGCCACTAGAAGCTCCTTTGAAAGGAAGCTTATGTTCCTTCTTGGAGGTTCGATTCACACCAAAAGGTCTTTTATCTTCTAGCATTTTATTCTTTATATATTTATTTTTGTTCATATCTTGGTGGGCATATCTTGGTGAGCATCGGTCAAGTTTTAGACTAGTTTTCAATCTATTGAATGGAAAATAAAAAATAAAAAAAGGTTGGAAACGTGGAAGAAGCCCAAACCCAAGTCCCCCTTTTATTGATAGTTGGGGAGGATTTCCATTTGACTTGGACTTGGCTGCGTTGTTCAATATGTCCATCCAACCTTGGGGCTTAAACATTAGAAATGTAAGAGGGAGATAGATATTGTAACATCCCGAGCCTCATTGTGTAATATTGTCCGCTTTGGGTCACCCGCCCTGGCACGAACGAACCGCCATCCCAGCCACGGTCTCTTCCCTCACGGCTTTAAAACGCGTTACACAGGTTAGAGGGACCAAGCCTTATAAGCTAACCAAGACCTCCTTCCCTAAGCAATGTGGGACAAGAGAGGAGGCTATCAAACTATTTTATAAAACCAAAGAAGATATAGTACCACTCACCTCACCTAGGAAGGGAGGTCTTAGATAGCTTATAAGGCTTGGGTCCCTCTAACCTGTGTAACACGTTTTAAAGCCGTGAGGGAAAAGATCATGGCTGGGATGGCGGTTTGTCCGCGCCAGGGCGGGTGACCCAAAGCGGACAATATTATAAAGTGGGGCTCGGGATGTTACAAGTGGTATCAGAGCCAACTCCCGACCGCGTGTGGGACCACAGCTCGAATGCTGTTCTGACGCCCGTGGGGCCATAGCGAGGACGCTGTTCTGTTAAGAGGTGGAGAGTGTAATAGCCTCCTCTCTTGTCCCACATTGCCTAGAGAGGGAGGTCTTGGTTAGCTTATAAGGCTTGGTCCCTCTAACCTGTGTAACGCGTTTTAAAGCCGTGAGGAAAAAGATCGTGGCTGAGATGGCGGTTCGTCCGCGCCAGGGCAAGTGACCCAAAGCAGACAATATTACATAGTGGGGCCTTAGATGTTACAGATATGAAATGTTTGAAACTGAAATGTGAAAATGCAAACAAATGCCAAGTCAAGTAATAGATGGGGTAGCTGGAAAATCTGTTAGATAAAATGAAAAATAAGAATAAATTTCATAGGCGTGAAAGTACTATTTTTAAGGATAATTCCACCCCTCGTGATACTTGACTCAGTGCTACTTCCTCTAGTAGTGGGAGACACAACATATCTTCTTCTTTTTTGACATGCTTTGATTGTGATTTCGGAGATTCTCTTTATAGAAAAATGAGTGGGAATGTTAATAAAGAAATAAATCAAATAAGATGTTACAATTCAACCAAAAAAATAAAATCGAACGTGACAAAACCATAATAAGAAATGGCATTCAAGTTTTCAAAACTATCAATATATCAAACAAGGATGGCAAATAGAATAGTGTCAACTTGGTTGTAGACTTTGTTTACGGGTGAAGACCAAAAGTAAAAAATGGTGGACAGGAAATGATAAGAGGAAATGCCTTACGTTGGGTACTTGGGAAGTATTCGTGTTTCTTGGTGCCTCCCATCTCACTTGAAGCCTTCTCATGGGATCTTTGAGTAGATGCTGCAACAAAATGAAGTCCAGAAGCTTCATCACTTCCGTTGAAAAGGGTGCGGATGAATTTGGGACCCATGAGAGGTTGAAGCTCTTGTGCAAATGCCTTCTGATAGAAAATAAGCATGTGGGGGAAAGCCTCGAAAAGGGGTAAGGGCCTTTGTTGTAGAGGGACTCTGTAAAGTTTTGAGTAGTTAATTTGATACCAACTACATCATGTGAAATTCCTTGCCCTTGCTATTTCTAAGTCTAGCATGCTTGAACTTACAATCATGATGAATTACTTATCTACCTTCTATTGTTCGATCAGGCATCGCCATATGCCTATGCAACTGCTTCGTCAAATGCCAGACACTGAGGAGGATTTTGAGGACTTCCAAGGGTAAACTTTTATTAGGTGAAGATTTGATTAAAAACGAAGAAAGAAGCGTAAGGTCTAGGGTCTTGCTTGGGGACATGGCAGTGATACAGTTGAAGATGTTAGTGGTCGGTGAACTAGATCCTCTATCAGAAGAAGAGGCGATAGGAAATAGTGACTACTATTCGGAGCGAGGATTGCTTGAGCTATATCGGGAAGTACAGTTCCTGCAGAAGGATAATTTAATTGACCCATTCTCCCAATTTGGGCCTATGAAGGAATTTGAAACCCAGCTGTTGAAAGATTCTAATATAACTCCGGTCATCCTTGCTATGAACAAGGCTTTCGGTGAAGCATTTAGGAACTTGGAGAAGAGTAACCCCAATGGTTCAGCTCCTATGAAGCATCAACTTCAATCGACTCGATACTCCAAGCATCCTGCTTGGATCAAGCACTCTGCCTTGCAAGATGCTCCCTCTCAGCATTCATAAAGCAGAATTTGTAGATGATGATATCCCTTGAAATATATGTCAAGTTTGAGCACTCTGAATAAACATGGTCTTTATTGTAGTGTGGTGACTTTCCTAGACTTTGTGTAGTGCTGCAATTGTTGGTTAGATGTTATGTTGAGGAATTGTTGGGCAAACAAGCAAGCTTCCATCCACTAGTATTGTTGGCAATTGTGTATATAGGGTTTTTTTTTTTGGTTGGTGTGTATATGAGTTTTTTTTTTTTTGGTCGAAAAGTGTGTATATGGGGGTTGAATTTGTTGGATAGTCTCTTTCCATTTAAGTTTTGTTCTGCTGCATGCAATTGATATTATCATGTCACTCTTGCATTATTACTTGATCTTTAATAATTTGGCAAAATCTGTCCACTATTATTTTATAATCTATCCACCTCCTATTTACTTCAACATAAGAAAAAGCGAAGTAGTCTTATGGATTGGTTTGTGATTGCATATCATACTCCCTACAGTATCGTTACCACATTAGAGGTTAAACCATCAAAGTTCGGGATGTTATATCATTAGCCATAAAACAAAAGGTATAACGCAGACTAAGCGAGGAGAAATATTGGTGGCTGCTCAAGAAATCTCCCTCCATCACCCATCCTTGGACTTTATAAAGGAAAATAGCCCACTTGATAAATAGGGGGAAAAAAAAGTAACACTGTGACACATTGTCCCAATTTATAGAGTTGCTACCTAAATAGCACTAAATCTATCGATGTTTAAATTCTATTCCTCTTTTACTTGAAGTAATAAACCTTATCCAATGTTTTAATCCTATTCCTCTTTATAAAATAAACCTTATCCCATGTTTTAAATTATATTCCTCTTTCATTGTTTGCAACAAACCTGCCTTAAATTTAAAGTAATTATTTTCCATCCGTTTTAAATAGTTTGATTTTCTTGAAGAGAACAAATTCCTTTCCGTTTTAAGGGCAAAATTATTTTTTACTCTTTTAGACTTCTCCAGGATAAAAAATGGCCATAAATATTGCTTTGCTTTGCCAAATCCAAAATCAAAGGTATACATGCGATATAATTGTCAAATTATCTGTGAATAAAGTGAGTCCAAGGGATTCAATTTATTCTTTGTTCTCATTATTGCATCGAAAGAGAATATCAAATATCATTGTAATCGTGGGAACTTGCGAACTTACGAACCGACCATAGTCAGAGTAGGGGAAAAAAACAACAGAAGTAATTTACACGAGCTATTTTGAACAAGAGACATCCATGTTAAACCCTCTTGCTAGTGTAAAATGCACAAAACTCGATTTTCAGATTATTGCATTAATTTACACCTTAGTTTATATTTCACAGAAAATACAGAGAAATAATAGGTTGGTAATTATCGAGAAATTTGTCTGCGAAACTAGTTTTGTTACTTTCGTTTATCAAACAACTCAACTTGTTCATAACAAAATTCTTTATTAGAAGATAATTGTAACATTCGAAGACAAACCATGTTACTCACTTTCCTATGTACCAATTTCCTGGTAATTCCTTGACTTATCATTTTGTCTTAACCACCTAGAGAAAATTATGAAAAATGTCATAAATCTATTGTATGACAGCCAATTCAATTCTTAACTTTTTAAATTTTGGAAATTTAAGATTAAACCTTTTGACGATTACCCAATGTAATTATTTCAACCAATTATTATTGAAAGTTGCTAACATGGACATCAACCATCCTATGTGGTACGATTAGTGTAGACATGCACGGTTTTTATAATTTTTAGAAAAATTATGATTTTTTTTCCTTTCTTAAGCTAGATTAGCGAGACCTTAGACTAGGTGAGGCAACCCTAGGGCCAGTCACTTTAGCTAGCCATCAACAAGGCCCGATGACTAGCTAAGCAAAATAAAGAAAAATGGAAACTTAAAATGATTTACAACCTAAATTAGCGAGAAGTCCTGTTTTTATAAATCATCAAAAGTTTTATGATTTATTTGAAAAATATATCACTGAATTAATATAGGTACAATATGTTTAGGACTTTTTGTCAATCATCTCCAACCGCCTACTTCGCTTCTCCCATTTTAATTTTGTCACATAGAAATTGTATGTTCTCTTATCATAGTTAACTTGTTGCATGTCCATGCACACCCAAAGAGGCCAATAATATGAACGATTTTGACACATAATTAGCAAATAACTAGTTATAAAGCGATTTAGCTAGAGAAATCTAAAGCATTTGATGCACCTATTAAAGTATTCATTAGAATTTTACAGGTAACTTTTGTTTAACTTATAACTTAAGTGGTAATCTTGGCCTCTCTTTAATTCGGACGTGTTGTGAATGAGCCCATGCAAGAATTTATGCAGCCAATCACACATGTTCAATGCACACCAAAAACATCACATGAGCAAATATAAATAAATAATAGAATAAGTAAAATACTATTGAATCTCGTCTCAATATCATCTGTCTAAATTTCATCGACCATTGAACTAGGTTCCCAAACTCCAGCTAAATCGATCTGACCACATTTGTACCCTCATTCACATGGGGCCAAATTTTAGTACCCCTTAAACAAATTAAATATGGCGATTAGAAAAACGCCAGAAAAGGTATCATGAAAATCTCTATCCTATCCTCTTCATTTGGCCTATAAATAATAATTCTAATATTAAATAAAAAATGCCAAATAATGTATTACCAAAATCTCTTCTCTATCCTCAACTTTTTGTCTATAATTAATCGTTTTACCAAATAAATAGAAAAATAACGAAAAAGGAATTAGGAAATCTCTGTTTGTATCCTCCCTATCTAGTTCGTAATTAATAATTTAACCAATTAAAGAGACAATTTCAAAAATGATATTATAAAAATCTCTCCTTATCCTATCCATTTGGCATGTGATTAAAAATTTTACCAAATAAATGAAAACCATGCCAAAAAAGGTATTACGAATCCCTATCCTCTTCATTTGGCTTGTAACTTGGAGTTTGGGAACACAATTCAGTGGTTGGAGAAAGGTATCATGAAAATCTCTGTCCCATCATCTCCATTTGGTATGTAATAATAATTCTACTATTTAATAGAAATGCCAAAAAATGTATTACCCAAATCTCTTCTCTATCCTCACCTTTTCGTATGTGATTAATAATTTTACCTAATAAATAGAAATAACGAAAAAGGTATTAAAAAAATTTCTATCTGTAACTTCCCCATCTAGTTCCTAATTAATAATTTAACCAACAAAAAAGAAAACTCCAAAAAATATATTACAAAAATCTCTATCCTTATCCTCTCTAGTTGGCATGTGACTAAAAATTTTACCAAATAAATAAATAAATAAATGCCAAAAAAGGTATTACGAATCACTATCCTCTTCATTTGGCCTATAACTTAGTAATAGATTAAAAAAAAAAAAAAGGAAGAAAATGACGAAATTCATGGTAAGGACATTTTCAAGGGCACTCTTGCCTTTTCACACGGGTCAAATCATCTCATTCCTATGGTCATTACCGCCTCTATTTTGCACTTTTCTAATTTATTCATTGAATAATCTTATTAAGTCAGAGTTTGTAATTTTTTCAATTTTGGTGCACTAACTTCCATAACATTTAACAATATTTTTTCATTTTGTTCCTTGCATCACTTTGGCATCTACCAATATATCCTATTTATGAGGGAATCCTCAAACTTCGAGAGGTCCAATTTATTCCGCGTATGAGTTCAATTAATTCTAGGAATGAGCAATCATCCCGTTATCATGCTTAAGGTGTATTTAATATGTAGATTTTTCAATTATAGTACACTAACTAATTATAATTGAAAACAATTTTTGTCCCTTTGTTGCTTGTCATCACTTTGCCCCTTGCCGATAGCACCTCCATTTAGGATGGGATATCCGAACTTTGAAGGTTCAATTAATACCCCACCTCTTGCCATCTCATTCTTGTGCATAAATATTTTCCTTTCATGCTTCACCGACATATTTTACACTGATCATTTACCGAATTTTATTAACTGACGCTTTTAAGGTATTTTCATGTTTAACGTCCCAATCATGCATCTCGAAAGGAAGAAGATAGTTTGAAAATTATAAATTCATGTATTTTGATGATTAACAAGCGTTCCTGAAGATTTGTTGACAAAATGCCAATATTTACTTCTGGTAGCACATTTTTTAGTGAATTTTTATTTAATCATTTCCAGGGAAAATGGCAAGCAAGAGTTGTTCCCTTGCCTTTCTTCTATAAAATCCTTCTCCTGCAACTCAAATCCTATTCTGCATCTTCGTCAAGCAAAAACCCTACTTTCATTCAACTCTGCCATTCACGCCGCTCACTCAATCAACTGTCGTCTTGCTCAAGTGCAGATCCACCTCTGCTTCTCTGCGTTCATCGCTCGCTTCTTGTCCTTATCTGATTCCTGTAGCTGGAGAGATCGTGTAGGAATCCTTCTTCATCTTTGCTTTGATCTGGGTGTTGCTTGAAGCCAACATAAACAAACGCATGCTTTCGTTGCTTAGCATTAGATTGTCGACTTTCTTGGTTCGTGTTCCGCCACTCTCTTTGTTTTCAAAACCCTTTTTCCTTCATTCAATGACCCGACCTCAAAAATCTCTCGTTGGTGTTTTGTTTTGGTGATTAACGAGTATCTTTTCTGCAATTGTCACTTCATTGACTAAAAGCTTTGGATCTTCACCGGTTCTGCCGTTTTATTTATTTTGAATCGATTCGTTATTTTATTTTAACGCACTTTTTTGGGACGTACCAGCTTCGGTCAAGGATGTCCAACTCCATTCCTCAACGTCGGTCACCGACTGTACACAGCGCTCCTGATGCGGTCGAGCAGGAATTCGACCATCCCACAATCGATCTCAACCGTCTAGATCTGAACGATCCGAGGGAAGATCAGGATTTGGATTCGTCTGCAAATAATTGCGAGAGCGTCGTCTCCATCGATCAATCTGGCTTAGCTTTGGTGCCGTTCATCAGCAGTGGGTTGACCAAACTCAGCGAGGAAGACAAGGTCTACCGCTTTCTCAAGGAGAAATTCATTTGGCGGCTAGGTGCGCTTGAGGCGCAAGTTACCATTGTGGCGATCCACTGGAACTACTATTCTAGCGTCTCTGCCAAAGCACGGGCACAAGTGTTTCAAGATAGGTTGCAGGTAGTGCAGAAGAAAGGCATCAGCAGCGACGCCAACGAGAGGTACGCATGATATGCGACCTCGAGGGAAGGGGTGCCGAGATCTTCTCCAATTGCTTTGGCTGCAGTGAGAAGCCTGAGAACAGTGGCCTGTATGGTTGTGGCTGCAGTAAGAGAATATCTCTTGATATGTGCAACATCAGGAACTAGTTAAAGGAAAGCACACTAGAAAGCTTGAAACACATTATTCCACGATAACATTTTGGTAGAGCAAGTACTTCCTTTTCTGAGCTCAAAAATGCGATTAAGTTGATTTTTCTGGAGAGAGCTCACAACAAATATCTCTGTAGAGCCTTAGAGCTTTAATCACTCTCTTTGTGGCCAAATTATGTCTATAATTGCACATGGTAATCGCATTTTTGAGCTCAGAAAAGGAAGTACTTGCTCTCCCAAAATGTCATGAAAATCTATCCTCTTAATGCACGAACTGTCTTTGCCTACTCTTGATTTTTTTCCCTAGACAGTAAACGTAGCATGACACAACCTTTTGTCAGCACAAGTGTAAATGGTGGAGCAAGGAAGATCACGATTCATATTGGCAACAGAGGCACATCAATGACCACAACAAGGAAGATCTCAAATAGTGTAAGGTCTCCCAATAGCATGCCATGCATAAGGTCAAGTTTGGCATTAACATCACCAATGTCATAGGGCAGTAGGCTTCATAGATTGAGTTCAAAACTGGATCAAATCTAACTATAATACCAAGTTAGAATGTGAGAAAATTTCAAATTGTGTTTTGCTTTATTAAATAATGCATTGCATTAAACGGGTACACTTCTTTAGTGTTCTCCATTTGCTTGACATGGTTTTATAACGTTCTTTGTCTTGTGCATTGGGATCTCCATATCTTCAAATGCTAGAAGCTAAATAGATATGCATTTTTCAATAATCAAGAAATACTAGCTCAAATATACCCCATAGATACGCAAATGAAAGGAAAATTTTGAATATAGCACGGAATGATTTTGAGGTATAGTGGTAAGATGAGTAAAGGATTAAACATAACAAGTACCAAAGTAAATGGTTGCGCAATGGCAAGATTGTTAAAAAGAAAAGTAACTGAATGATTGTGTTCTCTTTGAATGTCTATTGTCAAATCCTATTCTTGTGAAGTAAATTACGTTGCCTTCTTCAACGTAAATTCCTGTTACAATCAATAATGAGTATGTGCAATTTTAAAAAATAATCACTTGTCCAAATTGTAACGGTAGAATCAACTAGTTAAAAGGGAACGAGAAGCAAATAGATGTCAATGTCCAAACCATGAACTGTTCATGGTTTTGTGACTTGTCCTTTATGGAAATCCACGTGCAATTAAAATGAAAAAGTTCTCGCAATATGAACAGCCCTTGAGATGTAAAGATGAGGACAACGGCAAGATAACGCCGAAATGATATATCGAGCACATAAAACTACTGTTCTTTGGCAAAAATGAAAGATAAGAAAGGATAATTTAGTCGAGCCACCTACCCATAACCATAAGAAGAAAAAGTAATGATAATGGAAAGGAAGAAGAGGATGAATCACTAACCATGATGGGTGCATAAGCCCCGTAGCCGATAAGCGTTGATGTGATCCCAGGTTTCAGATCTTCTTGTCTTGCCACATTCCATGTCAGTAGCATCAATGGTATACCTTGTCGATCATCTGAAGCCACCATTTTTCTCTCTTTCGGGGCCTTCTTCACTCTCTTGGACTCATGCGCTCGAGCTGGTCTTGGATAAGCTTTGAAGAAAGAGAGGAGAAAATAATATTAAAAAAAGTCATAAATCAATTATAATTATGTCAATTTAGTTATAAATTTTTTTTTTTTATCAATTCAGTCATAAACCTCTCACAAATTCTGCTTGACCAGAACTGTCTCCTGGGACTACTTCTTCTTCCTCGCAAAAATCGAACTGCGGGCAGAGAAGGCCCACTTGGAGCTTCACCTGCAAGCCATCCGAGAAAAAGAAAACAACGGCGAAGGCGAGCAACGACACTAGTAACACGCCCCATTTCGATTTCGAACTACATAGGAGGACCAAGGCAAAGGAACCGACCTGGTTCGGGGGCTGAAGAGGAGGCGGAGGCTTCCGGGTGGCGCTCGGAGGAGAGGCGCGCTGTTCGCCGCATTCTGGCGGGATAGAATCGCGGGAACAAGTCGGCGAATGCAATCGACGCCGGAGAAGTGGAAGATGAAGCGACGACGCGAAACATTTCGTTTGTTCTATTTTTCTTTTCCCTTTTTTCTTCCCTCCGCAGCTCCGGTGATTTTCACGTTTTCGTACCAGATTTGCTAGAATAATAACCGGTTATTGTGGGCATAAATTCTTCAGATTGAGTGGAGTCCATAATAATTTATAGTTATTTATATTTAATTCTTTATTATTCAGAATATGTTCTTATTCTTATACAATAAATAAAAAATTGCCATTCGATTATTTATTTTCTTTCGTAAAGAGATGATATCAAAAATGTTATCTATAAAATGACGGAGTGATGGTAAAATATGGGTCACAATACTTTTTTGCAGAAAATCAACGAACTTTCTTGACCAATTTCGAATTTTGACTTTGTCTTTCTTTTTTTTTTTTTTTTTTTCGAGATTTGTCTAATTATTTATTACAAGCTCAAGTTAAGAGATAAAATGATAAGAAACAAATCGAAATCGGTTGAGATTTCAAAAAACAAATCAAAGTGGTTATATCCACATGATAAGTAACAAATCCTCATTCATTCATGAAATTTGGTGGATCAATGAGGTGATTTTTTTTTCCTCTTTTGATTCACTATTCTTAATTATATTTTTTCTTTATTCATTTGTTTGACATGTGGTCCTAATTTTAGATAATCTAAGAGATCTTTTAAAGCAATTTGATTTGAGCAAAAGGACTAAGAAGCCAACTCATCACATAGTTATTTTGTTATTTGCTGCAAAGCCAATGTTTTCAGTGTTTTTTTTTTTTTTTTCATCTTTTAAATTTAATAGATCTATATAATAACATTAATGATTTCTTATACTTGTAATTTTTTGTATTTCAATATCTAAGAGACCTTTTCTTTCTTTGTGTTCTAGAAAATTGATTCAATCAGCCCTTTTGTGATTTTTGTCTCTCAATTCGAACTTGCAATAAGGAAACACAAAAATCAAAAGAGAACATAGGATTAAAAAATGAGATAGTTGAAGAAGTTTTCGGTTTCCCAAAAAAGGTGCCGTGGTTGAAGTTTGACTATCACTTCGTCATTTCACATATGACAGTCATGCTAGTAGGTCCATTTCCACATGGTTATAGCCTAATGTGTAGTGTGATTACTTCATGAATTTTATCCTAATATATAATACGATCTATAAATTTTTAATTTGTTCATCGTAATTAATGAACAATTAATACATATTCAATTTGATCCCTCAATAACATGAAAATGTTTGACAACATGAAAGTATTTAAAGTCGTCCTTCTATAAATTCAAATTTATTGATAACCATATTGAACAATCTAAAAATTCTTTCCCAGCTTATGGATAGAAGTAATCATTTGTGTCATTATCCCTTACAAGAAAGATAGCTTTTTTTTTTTTTTTTTTAAATCTATGATTTTTTCGTATTGAGCTAATCAACAAAATTTGAATTTACTTTCATCACCTTTCATCGATATTTCACAATCTAAATGCTCGATTACCCTCAACAACAAAATATCATCTAATCATGCATCCCGTTCTCACTTTAGTTGATTTTTAATTTAAAATTTCAAAAACCCTATCCTTTTTTATCAGGTAGCCTCATATATATATATATATAGGAAACAACCCATCATGAAGAATCAAATAGCTTGAGAATTTCTGTGAACCGGAGCGCGCTTGCAGGTGAGCCTTGTCCATGGCAATCAACTACATTCGCGCGTGAGAAGCAAGGGCCCGTACGCTCTCTCCTCTCGCTGCACCAGTGCTCCTTCCATCTTTTTGATCGCCTGAAAATCTGTTTGCTGTATTACTATCGACATTTTGAGTTTTTATAGTGTTCTGATGAGGGTTTTGTGTTTAGCGTGGTGAGAGTTGAAGAAAAGTACGTGCGTCTCTGGGGTGTTTTTTATTGTTTAGCGAGCAAAATTGTGCCTTTTGATGGAGTTTTTGTTTGTCACGGAGGAGAGGAAAACGATCAAGCTTTAATTTTTTTTTTTAATTTTCCCTCGTTAGAGAAATCTGCATTTTTCTGCTTGACCCTCTCGTTATTACGAATACGTATTCTTTTGGGTCTTGTCAAAGGACGCTATTCAGCAAGGATAGCAACGGGGTTTGGTCATTGTTTGAAAAGGATGTGGATATCTCCAATCAGAGTTCAGAAGCCATGCCGGATTTGAAACAGTGTAAAAAGAAAAGGATCACCAAACAGCCCTTGAGAGATGATCCGAGCATTAATGAAGATGCTATGCAGCAGCTTGCATTTTCATCAGTCAAGGAAGCCACAGGTATGGATTAGGTTTCGGTATTATACATGGATAAAACTGCAAATTTTTGGTTTAGTTAAAATTGACAATTGTATATTCTTACCCAATATCTAATCTTGTCCACTCTCCTGCCTTTAATTCATTCAACAAAGATGATGGAAATTTGAGGATTTATAGGACATTGTGGATTTTGATGCTACAGAAATCTGCAAAGGGCTTTTGCTGGGAAATAAGGATAGGTATCTCTTGATGAAGAATTTGCATTATTCAAGTTCAAGTCTAGTTGGAATTACCAAGTTAGCAATTTCACATGATGGTAGAGCTAAACCATGATGGCTGGAGTTACTTCCACGGAAGACGAAAGCATAGTCACCAGCCATTTGCCTTCATGTGGAAATAGTCACAGGAAGAATTTACCTTGACCTTGGAATTTGACAGGTGTAATAATCCTGGTCCATTCACGGGCAAGAGATTGCGAAACAAAATAAAAACCACAGCGTCATGCTCAGATCTCCACAACTTTCCCAAAGGAGAGTTGGGAAAGCTCTAGTTCAGATCACTAAAATTTTTTGGTGGACTTCGCTGGATAAAAAGAATTTGCTCAAAATTATAAGCAATACCTGTGTCATTTTATTTATTGTCAAAGTTGTGGTAGGTGATAAAAAAGATTATGTCCAATTAATTAATTGGATGGAGCAATACACATTAATTAGTGGGGATTAGTGAAGCTGAAGGTTCGGAAACCCATCTTATCAAAAAAGAGAGGTGTGCATGACATTTGTGCGAGGCTATTAGTCTGCACATAAAAATAGTTTGTGTAAATATTTCTCCTTTTAACAATGCAGTCATAAGGAGGCCAGACCTGGCTGTATATTGCTAATGCAATTTTGACTCGTGATAAGAATGTAAAGAGGGAAGAGGTTAAAATGGACATGGACAGAGTGCACAATCAAGTGTTATGGGGTTTTGGCTTTAAGTTCTAGAAGCTTGAATATGATCCTCTGCAGTCTGATGCGGTTGCCTTTTTGTTTCTACATTTTGGAAGAGAAGTAATACAGATCTTGGACATGAAGATACTTAGCAGCGGCTTGTAAATGGGATTAGCTGATCCTTATCCTATAAGGATGGGTTTGAGAGTCAGGTTTTAAGTGAATTTGAAGTGCTTATCTAGTACTTACATTTTTTTGCCAACTTGAGTCTATCCTGATTTTGTGGTTCTTATGGAGTTCGAAGATGAGGTTATCAGCAACTTTGGCACTATCTAACGCTTTTAGGGTGGTCAGAAGATGAAAGACTGCAATACATCTACTTGCTGATTACAGAGTTGTTTTTTGTGGGAGGTTAGTGTGTTAAACGTTGAGATATGGTACTCTCTGCTGAAACAGTCTAAGCAGCAGGGTAAGTTTTGGAGAACGTGAGATATTCTGCTTCGAAGGACCCATGATAAAATGTAGGAAATGTGATTGGTCTTAGAACCTGTGAGTATCAGACCCCTTCGGTAAGTGGGTGTCCTTTGTGGATGACCTTCAAAGAGACTGGCATTTGGATATATGACTGAATTTTAAAGAGACCACATTCACAGCACTTACATTACATCCAATTTTTACTGTCCATGGGTCTATTTTTGAGCATACAACGTTTGAGTCCAATTTTACTTTAGCTCTTTCAAGTATTCAAGTATTCTGATTTGTCTTTTGACTAGAATTGCACATACTATAATTTTAATTCCTTGAAGTCGTCAGTGTTTTAGTACCTACTATCTATTTCTGTTTAGTTTGGCCTGCCAAAAGGATTGACATTGAATAAGGTTTATCATTGCTGAACAGCCATTAGTCAGGCCCATCTTTCTATACTAGAAAGCCACACTGTATATTCTCTGGGTAAAGAGAAATCGACATCTCGCTTCTACATAATGCAATGGACCCAACCTACTAGTGAAGATGCTGTTCAGGTCCCTATATATGCCATTTGGGTCCCTATAAAAGATGCCATCGACAGGTTGGTGTATGCCAAACTTTGTGTTCGGTGTCATTTGCTAAGCATGTTACTTGGGTACTTTGCTTAGAGCGTCTGTGAAAATATTGCCGAACTTTATTTTCCATGCCATTGCTGCGTTATACAGACTTCTTGCTTCTCTTATTATAAGATTCTAAAATATGCCTTTTTGGCTGGTTTTACTGAACGCTCTATGCATAGAACGATTGGGTAGATGGCCTATCAATTGGCTCTTCTTTCTTTTTTCCTTTTTTTTTTTTTAAATTTATTTTTCTAGTCAGAAAAAGTTATTATGCATCCCATGTAAGTGGCACTGAGGGCTGCCACTGCATTAACAAAATAGTTTTTAAGTAACAGATTCCATAATTATAGGAAATCAAATATAGTAATTAGAACCAAAACAAGCATTCGCGAGCAAGCTCCATAATATCAACAAATGCTACTATGTTCCCCTCAACACCTTCCTGTGCCTTTACATCTGAGTAGATTGATAATTGCTGGAGGATCTCTGCTGATTCTTCTTTTTATGAAGAGAGGGAGGTAGGAGTGAGGGAGTTATTTTCACCCCCAATAATTGCTGGAGGATCTCAGCCTGGTTCTTATATGATGTCACCAAGCTTTGAGCTTGTCCTCAGCAGAATTGGCTATTGCCCATTGAAATTCCGCCATAACTGAGAATCCCAATACATACTGCGGGACTGTGGCAATTGGGAGTGAGGGAGAGAGGGAGAGAGAGAGTTTTATTTTCTGCACTTTCTTTGACGAGGAAAATGAGATTATTCTTCTTTAACTTGCAGGGACCTTTGATCAGGAAGGTGTCACACAGATGGAACATATGGACAATAACCCCAGTCATTGAATTTTTCCATATGCTACCCTATGCTGGGATTTTGTCGGACTGGTTTTCCAGGTATGTCATTATTAGATGATCTTCAAATGAGTAACGTTTTCATAATTTTGTCATCAAATGCTTAACACACTCCACTCCACACCCCCCCACGCCCCCCCCCCCCCCCCGGGGGGGCATGGCATGGGGAATCACCCGAAAAAAAAAAAAAGATGCTCACTCATCAGAGTTCTTCTATGTACCAACAAGGGACCTACCCTGTATGAAAAATTACAGAGAAGAGTCTACAGTGTCCAATCTCAAAGTTCTTTCCTAACCGTAGAGCCTGAGCCTCATCAGTGTTCCATAGTTGCCTCACTTCAGGCAATGAGTTAAGACGTGCTTAATTAACTCCAATGGCACTTTCACCCTGAAAATATCTATTTACTAGCTGAAGACCTCTCCCTGGATAGTTGTCGGTTGTTAGAAGACTCTCGTAAGTAGCCTTGCATGTGAAGAAGGCAGCTTTTGGAGTAATCTTGGCTCTTCGGATCGGCTTCCAAGTCTCTTGGGGCAACTTTTGTGTAAATGCATGGTAGTACAATTTAGAGAGGTCATATTCGAGATCATGACCCTCTGGCTTGAATTCCCACTCACCCACACAAGCTAAAACTTCAATCTCAAAGGAGCGATTAAAGATATTCTAGCTCCCAATCTCAAGCCATTTAAACAAAGGACGCAGTCCACTGGATTCTCCTTGCAATTGTAGAGTAAAAAGCATCAGTAGGGTCCGGCATCTACTCTCATTCCACAAGGAATTGAGGACCCATTTCCATCCTTGTACTTGATGAAGCTTGATAAGATATATTATTTCCTCCTAAAGCATTTGCAAACTTCAATTCAGTCGTTACATAGTCTCAATTTTAGGGCCTTTTTTGGGTATTCCTGGTCTATGTTAGTCCACTTCACATGAGCCATTAGATCATGTGCGCTAGCCTACAACCGGGAGTGCCTAATAACTTTTCTATTTTAGAACTGCAGCAGCTGTTGATTTGATCTAGCTAATTTTCCTTGTTTACAACCGGTTATTATGAGCTCATTGAGTCCTCATTATCAATTTTTTTTTTGCTGTCACCACAGGGATGCATTTCCAAATCATCTGGAAAGTTTGGAAGTTGACTCTGTAATTGCACAAGTAAAGATGGATGAAGATGAGGTCTCCGTTTCAACTGAACATAAATATAATAATATTCCTAGTTGCAAACCAAAGACATCTTACACCAAGAGAAAGCTGAACTCTGTTTCAACTGAAGAGAAATATAACAATATTCCTAGTTGCGAAGCAAAGACATCTTACACCAAGAGAAAGCTGAACAACCTGCAAGATGTCACCAGTGAGGTTAGACCTTCACCGTCCCCTTGAGGTTTCTTACCTATTAAAACATTTCCATTTCGGCTATTTCATTAGATGCTTTTGAGTTTTGTAATAGTTTTGTGGGTGATTCCAATGGCCGTGTCCTTGAAGCTTAAATTTCTGGCTTAGGCTACATTTATCCATGCTATATAGATTGTGTGTATTTGAAAAGATAAATTCTTTAAATAATTGGATAATGAAAATTCCTGCTCACTAAGAAACAAACTTGCTTATGTCATTGTGAGCCATCAAGCTTGTTGGTTCATTGAAGATAAGAACAACCCCTTAGACTGGTAGTCAATGAAAAATCCTAACCTCAATGAAAAGTTACCCACCTGTAAAAGCATAAGTGTGAATGCACTGAGCATCACTACTAATGCAAGTATAGATTGGTTAATTACCAACATAGATTGGTGAATCACTATATTGCAAGTACAAAAGTGGGAGGCTTGTTACTCTGCTAGGAATGTAATCGACCTTCTACAGAAGTTCCTGATGATTTGTTTTCTTTGCCAAATGAAAAGTTATTAATAATTGGTAGAATTTTATTTATTGAAAGGCATAGATGGTTTCAAGCATGCTATAGTATTTATCTAAAATTTTGGTGGCTTGTACTTAGGGTTAGCACAATAAATAGAAACTACTTTGTTGAAATAGTTATTAATTGATGTCAAATGTTGCAAATATCTATGGAAAAATTACTAGAGCACCTTGACATTTACCAATCTCGACTTTCATGTGATAGTACTTTGAAAAAGTTACTAAACTGATGTAAGATGATAAAAAATATGAAATATTACTAGAAAGTTACTTACTGATGATAGATTCTGTGATTACTTAGCACTTATGTAGAGATTTATTAAGCCATCAAAAGAGTGATTTGGATGATAGCTACCTATACAATTGGGAAGTAACTAAAGCTATAGGACATTGTGCACCTCAGATATTATGGGCTTCTACCATCAGTAGCCACAGGAAATTTACTCGTTGATTGAAGTAAGAAAATGTTGATAGAATTTCCAATATTAGACAGGCTAACTGTTCTCATGCCCCTTTATGTTCATTATGTGGGCCAACTTTACTTATTATTCATTGTAACTATTGTCTCTAGATGAATAATGTAAAACTGTCTTGTGTTTCCCCATATTCTAGATAGTCTTGGTTGAATAATCTTTCATCTTTGGCTTATAATCGTAAGTGTGTGTTATATTCACTATTAAAATATAATGTGTTATTTTCCTACTGAATTTTTTTGTTGGCTTTTTGAACAATAGCTTTTCATGATCAAATTTATAGAAATTGTCGGGAAAAAAAAACTTCAAATTAATTGGATGGACGATATAAAAGACTCACACCAACGTAGTTATGTAATCTTCCTTGATACATAACTTAATGTTAATTAATCACTCATCGATGAAAAAAGAAGACAATGGGGAATTAAACTGAATTTGATGACCAATAAGATTTGATGCACAACATTTTCCAAGAGAATCTTTATGTAATTGTCTAGGTAGGTTTCGTAATTAGATTAACATTATGAGCTATGGCTTTTATATAAAATAAATGGAAGGAAAGGGAAAAGAATTTATAATTCCTCATGCACCACTTCCTCAAATCTGTTCATGCTATCATTATCCTCATGATCAAGATAGGAGAGGCTACAGCTGGGTGGTAGATGGAAGAAGCAGCCACATGGTGGAACAACCCGAAACTTTACATGGCTCAATGACGTGTGGTTCTTATCCTCTTTTATACATGTTTTATTAGATTAGTTTAGGTAACATAATGAGCAAGGAAAGATTTTGTAATATCTCTGGTCTCTATTGTACACATATTGTCCACTTTGGATACTAAGTCTTCATGGTTTTGTTCGTCTCGAGGCAACCCATACTACCTCAAGAAAACGCGTCTGTACAGTTAGAGGAAACCCAAGCCTTATAAGTTAGCCCATGACTTCTTCCCTAGGCGATGTGGGACAAGAGAGGGACTCCTTCCTAGCGCACGTCCGAGGACCGTTGCTCGGGCCGTCACACTCTCCACCTTTGGTGGGTCTGTGTTTTTGGGAAGTACCTGAGGAATTTCTGCTTCACTAGGCCCCTCGGACTAGTTTATTATTGAACTACTGATTAAACAATGTTTATGTACCTCATTGAGAGAGAGTCATCCTTGTAGTTTCAAGGAAACTACACTTTGTATTTTAGCTATGTGTGCATATTGAAACCATGCAAGTTTCACATGCAAAGCAGTGGAAACTCTCCATGCTTAATGCATCTCCTCCATTTGACCTAAAAGAAAACTTATCTCCTCCATCATGCAACATACTAACCGTGCAACAAAGCTAGGATTTCTGCTTGCAACGGTGAGGAATCATGGATCTCCTTGGTGAAGCCATCAACGATCACGCCATTTGAATTGCGTAAGATCCTTGTGACCGAGCTTGGCATCTCTCTATCCACCCATGAGCAGTCCCAGCTTCAAAGATTGGCTGTCCGGCGGCTCCCATCTCATAGGTATAGGCGACAGCTTTTCCTTTTCCTGTTCTTAGATTCCATCAGCTAAGACTTTGGCTTTGTGCTTCGACTGCTTCCACAATGGCGTCTAGTTGTGGGGCCTTGCCGTGGAATTCCTAATTGTTCTTATTTTTGCAAAACTACTAGAGCACTTATGCTATAAATCATTCTTCTGGTGAGTTCGATTTTGTTTCAAAAAATTCTACCAACCACTTGTCCTTTCTAGTTGCTGTCCTTGTGCTATTACTGAGGTTGAGGCATGAGTTTGACAAGATGTTTTGGGCCCATTTGCAGAAGAAAAGCATGTGTTCAACGGTATTTGGATGTTTCCAGCATAGAGGGCATAAATGGTCGGGTAATATTCTTCTCCTGAACAGATTTTCCTTTGTCGGTATTGCATCTTGACATAAGCTCCACAGGAAGATTTTTTGTTTGGGGGGATAAATAGAGCCCAAACAATGAGAAAATCGTAAAATTTTTGTAATAATATTCAACAAGTGCATATGGACACTTGTTCTTAGGCAATCGATGATAAATCCTTGTTCATTTTTATTGTTGCATTAATTTTCACTTTGCTTAACTAAAAATGAAATAAAATAAAATAAAAGAAGAAGAGGAATCTGTTAGATCCTGGAACCGACCTTGGAACTTGTAATAGAGTAGTTTCCAGGTTTTGACAGGTACTTTCCAGGTTCCGAAAAATAAGGAACCTATATTCGAGGGTAGGTTCTAGGTTCCAGCGGAACCTGGAACCTCTCACCCCTAGTGTAAAATGTTGGTCATGGTTTGAGATTGGTGACAATATATACTCTGACTCCCCTTCTGAAACCCCCATTTTTAGAGAGCCATGGAGTTTGAGCTATATGAAGCCGCAGTGGAAGGAAATGTCCATTCGTTGCTTACCATACTTAGCAAAGATAGGTTACTTTTAGATAGAACTATGGTTGGAAATCAAACTGAAAGTCCTTTGCACATTGCGGCAATGCTAGGACACTCGGGATTTGTAGAAGAGGTCCTAGCTCGGAAGGTTGAAATGGCCAAAGAGCAAAATTCTCAAGGATTGATCCCTCTTCATCTGGCAATGGCAAAGGGGTACTTCCACATGGTAAAAAACTTGTTAAGAGTTGATCCTGAAGTGTGTTTCTTCCATGACAAATACAGAAGAAACCCACTTCATGTCGTGGCTATGAAAGGCCACGTTGACATCTTGGAACTATTGGTTCGAGTGAGACCTAGTGCAGCTCGGGATATCTTGGAAAATGGCTAGACGATTATGCATATATGCATGAAGAACAACAAACTGGAGGTTTTGAAGCTGTTGGTCGATATTTTGGACGATGAGCAATTTATCAACTCGAAGGATGAAGATGGGAACACAATTCTCCATCTGGCTGTTGCTGCTGATAGACAGACCACGGTATGTTCATACAACGACACCTGACGTACTAGGCACATTTAGTGGAGCAAATATTAAGTGATTTTGAAGTGTCACGTCAGTTGCTGACTTGGTGTGCATTTTTTAAGTCATGGCATGCAATAAGATGACATGAGTCTGCTGAAAAGACTAGTAGCAAAGTTAATTCTAGAAAATTATATAACATAGACTCGTCCTCTTCAAAATTGACCTTGGTTCATTCCGTGGCAATCATCGCAGAATGAACTCTTCTTGAGTAAAAAGGAGTTAACCCAGAAATTACAAACTACAAAGGTTTCTCAACTCTCGTCCTATCAACAAAAGGTGAAAGAATGAAATCCAAGATTGCGGATAACGTGTTAACAACTTTAAATCCACCCAGAGGAAAAGAAAACGGAAATGAAAAAAAGAAAAAGTGGCAAAACAGTTTGCACGAGATGGTTAATGTGGTGGTGGTTTTATTAGCTAGCATGGCATCCCAAGCATGGATCAACTTACCTAACGGAATTTGGGAGGGCAGAAAAAATCGTGCAGCACATACTGGGGGTGACTTGCCAATGGTTAAAAGGCTATGGAATTTGGACAAGCTTTTCATGTAAAGTATCGTGATAAGCTTCGACACATCATTTACCATAATTCCATTGTTGGCAAGTTTTTCGTTAAAGTAGTGGACCCTCACCAGGATTGCCATACTTACAACATGGGTTGCGGTCATCTTCATGGGGGGTGCTTTATCTATGCAAATATTAGTATTGACAGAGGATGACGAAGGGTATTCTACATATGAAACAGTTGGGACTGCAATGGAGGTATGGGTTGTATTAATGATTCTTATTTTCGGGTGCCACTTATTTGTGCCGCTCCTGAAATGGTTACCTGAAGTCCTAAAATTAGTATTCAAAGTCTCGAAGTTCATCTCCAAGGCCTTGAAGAAACAGAAGCGGGAGTATCTTACAATTTAGTGGCTTTATGTCTGAATAAATGTAAAAACGATGGGGTTTCCATGTATTGTGGACAGATGTTTTACTTGATTTGATTTGCGATGCTTCCCTTTAAGGAATATTCCATGGTATTAGGACTTATAATCTCGATTTTAGAAATAATACAAAAATTTCATATGACGAAGGGTGTATAAATGAAGTCTCCACTTAGTTCCACATTCTATCTTAATCATCGATGATGTTCACTAGGGCCCAGGCATTTATCTTATGCTTAAAACAACCATAAGCATCTTCACATGATAATCGGAATCCGCAAAGGTCATGGTTGATGAAGGTACAATACATAATAATTAAAAATATATTTATGGTGCTTAGTTACTTCTGTGTGCAGTGGTGGCCTTCAATTATGTACTATGCTTTATAATTGCTCAATTGATTTGTTTTAAGCTATCAAGTGCCCTTCCGGCTGTAGCATTTGGTGCAGGATTTGGTGTGAAGTTGCTTGCAGATTCCAAGAATGGCATTGTTCAGTCGTTTATCAATGCTCACAAACTTACTCCACGTAGTTTGGATTTATCATCTAGCATACTACAGAATTCTAGATGATGCTATGGATTTCTGAGAATTGCTCTAGAAAGTAAGGGTGGGTATAATGTATTACTTTTCAGGGAAACTCTACTTGATTGATTTTGAGCATGGGTCATTTAATTACGGAGGGTTTGACATAGGGAACTACTTGAACGAATATGTAGGCTATTAGCTAAAATGCAAAGGCTTTTAGCTGAAGGGGTTTTGTGAAAATTAAATACTGTTTGGTAAACTGAAATTTGAAAGTGCCTTGGGGTGTAACTTTGAGAGAAAAGCTGTTTGGTAGAAGCACATTTGAATGGTCCTTTGGTGTGATTAATTAAAGCTTTTTAACATTTAATTTGTTTAAAATTGAAAAATAAAGACAAGTATAGCAATTTTTACGGTTTGAATGTTGAAAGCAATCTAAAACATTAATAAATTTATAAATGAAAAAAAGGCACATTTCTTTTTTGGCCTCATTCTACAATTGAGGTTTGTTAGAACCTAGAATATCCACTTGATGGAATTTTTGTAGGTTCTTAGCAATTTCAGCTGCCACCTTTGGCATCTCTGTTGCATGAAGCGGAAAATATAAAATTGACATGATGTCAACCAACAAATCATAGGTCCTAGGAACTCATTGAAGATATACAATTAATATGTTATCAGACTTAATGGAAGCTCCTATGTTATCACTAACATATAGATGTTTTGATAAGTTTATTTAAAGAAAATAGAGTTATCAATCATATAGTTATAGGTGTAAAAAAGCCAGCTTAAAAACCCACATAAAGTTGTGATATCCAAAGTCAAATAGATTTAGCAATTGAATTAGCTTTCATAGTGGCTACAACAAAGACCCAACTAAGGAAAAGAAAAGAACTAGGCAAACAAACAAATTTGAAAGACTGAACTAGGTAACAACAAACATTCTCATGTTAGTCTTGACGGCCTGACCCTGACAGGTATATATGCCTAAATCGAAAGAATGTCAGTGGGTTTTTGAAAACATTTTAGTAACTGTGGAACTATGAACATTTCATACCTAAAGCACCCAAAGTACTACATTATACCCACCCTTACTTTCTAGAGCAATTCTCAGAAATCCATAGCATCATCTGGAATTATGTAGTATGCTAGATGATAAATCCAGACCTCCTAGAGTAAGTGTGCGAGCATTGATAAATGACTGAACAATGCCATTCCCGAAAACTACAAGCAACTTCGCACCAAATCCTGCAATCGGAAGAGTACTTGATAGCCTAAAACAAATCAATTGAGCAATTATAAAGCTGAGTACATAATTGAAGGCCACCACTGCACACAAAAGTAACTGAGCACCATAAATATATTTTTAATTATTATGTATTGTACCTTCATCAACCATGACCTTCGCGGATTCCTAATTAAGGCAGCCATGTGAAGATACTTATGGTTGTTTTAAGCATAAAATACATTCCTGGGCCTAGTGAACATCATCGATGATTAAGATAGAACGTGGAACTGAGTGGAGACTTCATTTATACACCCTTCGTCATATGAAATGTTTGTATTATTTCTAGAATCGAGATTACGAGTCCTAATACCATGGAATATTCCTTAAAGGGAAGCATCACAAATCAAATCAAGTAAAACATTGGTCCACAATACATGAAAACCCCATCGTTTTACATTTATTCAGACATAAAGCCACTAAATTGTAAGATACTCCCGCTTCTGTTTCTTCAAGGCCTTGGAGATGAACTTTAGGACTTTGAATACCGATTTCAGAACTCCAAGTAACCATTTCAGGATCAGGACAAATAAGTGGCTCCCGAAAATAAGAATCACTAATATAGCCCATACCTCCATTGCAGTCCCAACTATTTCATATGTAAAATATCCTTTGTCGTTCTCTGTCAATACTAATATATGCATAGATAAAACACCCCCCATGAAGATGACCGTAACCCACGTGGTAAGTATGACAATCGTTGTGAGGATCTGCTGCTTTAATGAAAAACTTGCTAATAATAGAATTATGGTAAATGATGTGGCGAAGCTTATCACGATATTTTACACGAATTCTGTTAGGTAAGTTGATCCATGCTTGGGATGCTATGCTAGCTAATAAAACTGCCACCACATTAAGCATATTGTGCAAACTGTTTTGCCACTTTTTCTTTTTTTCATTTCCGTTTTCTTTTCCTCCGGGTGGATGTAACGTTGTGAACACGTTATCCGCAATCTTCGATTCCATTCTTTCACCTTTTGTTGATAGGACGAGAGCTAAGAAACCTTTGTAGTTCGTAATTTCTGGGTTAACTCCCTTGTTACTCAGGAAGAGTACAGTCTACAATTGATTGCCACCAGAATGAACCAAGGTCAATTTTGAAGAGGATGAGCCTGTGTTATATAATTTTCTAGAATTAACTTTGCTACTAGTCTTTTTCAGTAGACTCATGTCATCTTATTGCATGCCATGACTTAAAAAATGCACATCAAGTCAACAACTGACGTGACACTTCAAAATCAATTAATATTTACTTCACTAAATGTGCCTAGTACCTCGGTGTCATTGTATGAACATACCTTGGTCTGTCTATCGGTAGTAGCCGATGGAGAATTGTGTTCCCATCTTCATCCTTTGAGTTGATAAATTGCTCATCATTCAAAATATCAACCAACAACTTCAAAGCCTCCAGTTTGTTGTTCTTCACACATATATGTATAATCGTCTAGCCATTTTCCAAGATATCCTAGGCTGCACCAAGTCTCACTCAAACCAATAGTTCCAAGATGTCAACGTGGCGTTTTATAGCCGCGACATGAAGTGGGTTTCTTCCATATTTGTCACGGAAGAAACACACTTCAGGGTCAACTCTTAATAAGTTTTTTACTATGTGGAAGTACCCTTTTACCACTGCCAGATGAAGAGGGGTCAATCCCTGAGAATTTTGCTCTTTGGCCATTTCAACCTTCCGAGCTAGGACTTCTTATACAAATCTCGAGTGTCCCAGCATCGCCGCAATGTGCAAAGGACTTTCGGTTTGATTTCCAACCATAGTTATATCTAAAAGTAACCTATTGTTGCTAAGTAGGGTAAGCAACAAATGGACATTTCCTTTCACTGCGGCTTCATACAACTCAAACTCTATGGCTCTCTAAAAATGGGAGTTTCACAAGGGGAGTCAGAATATATATTGTCACCAATCACAAACCATGACCAACATTTTACACTAGGGGTGAGAGGTTCCAGGTTCCGCCTAGAACCTAGAATCTACTCTCGAGTATAGGTTCCTTATTTTTCAGAACCTAGAAAGTACCCGTCAAAACCTGGAAACTACCCTATTACAAGTTCCAGGATCTAACAGGTTCCTCTTCTTCTTCTTCTTCTTTTATTTATTTCATTTTTAGTTAAGCAAAGCGAAAATTAACGCAACAATAAAAATGAAAAAGGATTTATCATCAATTGCTTAAGAACAAGTGTCCATATGCATTTGTTGAATAATATTAAGGAAATTTTACAATTTCCTCATTTTTTGGGCTTTGTCTATCCCCTCAAACTGAAAATCTTCCTATGGAGCTTATGCCAAGATGAAATACCTACAAAGGAAGATCTGTCAAATAGAATAATATTACTCGACCCTTTATGCCCTCAATGTTGGAAACATCCAAATATCGTTGAACACCTGCTTTTCTTTTGCAAATGGACCCAAAACATCTGGTCAAGCTCATGCCTCAACCTCAGTAACAACACAAGGGCAGCAACTAGAATGGACAAGTGGTTGGCAGAATTTTTTGAAACAAAACCGAACTAACCGGAAGAAGGATTTATAGCAGAAGTGCTTTGGCAGTTTTGGAAAAATAGGAACAATTAGGAATTCCACGGCAAGGCCCCACAACCAGACGCCATTGTGGAAGCAGCCGAAGCACAAAGCCAAAGTCTCAGCCAATGGAATCCAAGAACAGGAAAAGGAAAAGCTAAGTTGTTGCCTGTACCTGTGAGATGGGAGCCGCTGGACAGCCAATCTTTGAAGCTGAATGTGGACTGCTCATGGGTGGATAGAGAGATGCCAAGCTCGGTCACAGGGATCTTATGCAATTCAAATGGCATGATCGTTGATGGCTTCACCAAAGAGATCCATGATTCCTCACCATCGCAAGCAGAAATCCTGGCTTTGTTGCATGGGTAGCAAGTTGCGTGATGGAGGAGATAGGTTTTCTTTTAGGTCAAATGGAGGAGATGCGTTAAGCATGGAGAGTTTCCACCGCTTTGCATGTGAAATTTGCATGGCTTCAATATGCACACATAGCTAAAATACAAGCATGACTCTCTCTCTCAATGAGGTACATAAACATTGTTTAATCAATAGTTCAATAATAAACTAGTTCGAGGGGCCTAGGGAAGCAGAAATTCCTCAGGTACTTCCCAAAAACACAGACCCACCAAAGGTCCAGATTTTACAAGTGTCATATAAAATTTTGAGCACCCACAGGATCCCTGTCATCATATATTTCTTTGGGTTATTCCACAGGATAGAGATACCACCTAGAGGTGTCAATGGGTCGGATCGGGTTTTAATGTCACTCAACCCGACCCAAATCATGAGGGGTGTGTGCTCCGATCCGACCCGACCCAACCCTAAAAGCATATGACCCAAAGCAAAAAATCCTGCTCGGGTTGGGTCGGGTCGGTTCGGATCCTGCTCGGGTTGGGTCGGGTCGGTTCGGGTCTATCTTTCTTTTTTTAAAATAATAATGGTGGTGGGATCATAAGCTTATCGATAAGGATTGCTAGAGTGGTGCCCTAGTAAACAAGCATTACTTAGCAACATTGAGATAATGAACAGAAGAGAACAATAGTAACATAGGCTTCAAGCAGAAGGGAGAGTATGAGAAGCAAACCTAGTTGACTAGACTAAAAAATATCATCAACTTAAAATAGTATTTGAAAAACAACAATTTGTTTTCCATATGAGCTAAAAACAGTACAAAATCTTACTGAAGGAAAAAGTGATAATGAAAAGAAAAACTGACCAAAGATGTACATACAAATTCAGAGAATGTTAACAGTTAGATAATCTCTTTAATAGAAAGCTTCTCATCAACCAACAAGTTTAGCAACAAGTCTTGATCAAACGACCAACTCCTGCAAAGTATTAGTGAATGAATTTTCAAACTTTAGTTCTTTGAGGTCCAAATTTTGTGCATAACACTCTAGGAATCAATATCATTTAACCACCGTGTACATAAAGCAAAAGATGAATATTACAAGCAAGGCACTTTGCTAGAATTATTTACAAGAGTGCCAAAGTAATGCAAAATCAATAATGCTTACCAGCAAGAGTTTCTTCTACTTTTTGCGCTCAGGAAGAATTCCAAGAGCATCCAGCATTGACTCATCTAGTTTTGTAACATAAATGTTGATAATAAATGGCAATATATACCGAATAAGGAATTGTAACTGGAAAGATACAACAGCCCAACCTTTTGTTTGTAACAGCGTAGCCAACACACTCAACGAACCCAAAACTTGAACATTATTTCCATCTCTGATGTACGTAAGTAATGTCTCCCTGCAAAGTTATAAATGTTAGAGAAAGAAAAAATGGAGTAAACATTAGCAACAAACTTCTGCTAATTTAGCATCTCCTCAGATATAACAACATATAACCAATTAGAAAACTCTAAAAGGGACCTCACTCAGCATGAGAACATGATGAAACACTAAGTGGCCCATTTATTCCATTCTTTGGGTCTTTGTAACAAAATCGAAACAATGATTTGCCATATTCAACGGTTTTTCATGTTGTTTCCACCTAAGCTTAAGCTATAATGGTTACCAAAGAAATTGAAACAATTGATTTGCTTCAGCTATTCAGAGGTTACATAACCTTTCTGGGAGTTGAGTACTGACTACAGGTCATATAACAATGAATCAATGATATATGTAGCTGTGACTTAAATAAAGAGAAGCCTAGAACAAGGAGTTCTTAAATGAGGTGTCCTTATACAAGACCATGATATATTGAGAAGTGCATCATTGAAAGAACTTCACAAATATACTTTCAACATAATCTCACATTTCTTCATGAACATCCAAAGATCTATCTTGGCTCTCCAAGCAAGTCTTAGCCGTAGCCAACAACTACAAGAGAACATGCATATCTCCAGCTTGGGTATTTCATGTCAGAGAAACCTCGGCAATTAATCAACTAATCCTCCTCTCTACTTCAAGTAATAAAAGGACATGGGAATCCTTAATAAAAAGAAAAAGTTTTTTGCTTTCAATTCCAAAAGGCAAGATGCACATCATAAAGCTCACCAAAGTTCACAGACGACAATCGGACGGATCCCAAACAAACATCAAACCTAGCTTCAAACTAAGCTCCCAAATTCACACATCACACAGAGCGGGTCTTGCTCTGGAAAACAACTTTGCTCAACTTTGAGGAAAAGGGATGAATCCCAAAATGAACACAGGGAACACAAGGATCTAGAAACAAGAGAAAATCACAAATGCACGTAGGTTCTACCCAACTACATCACCGACCAAGGAGAGGGGCCTCCTGCTCTTCCTCCTCCTGCTGTAGCAGATTTGCGAAACCCTAGAATGCAAGGAGCAAAGAAGAGGGTGGCGGCGGAGTTGACAAGAAGGCACAGTTGTCGACGGCAACGGTGGAGGCGGCGACGGCAGTGATTGGGTGAAGAGCGTTTGGGTTTGGGTGAAAGGGGAACGTCTTTGTTTCAAACAAACAAACATGGATGATATTCTAGTTGCACACTGATTTTGCAGCCACATCCCGGTCAAAAGACCAGATTTACGTACAAGCCCGAACTAACCAAAGAACATCCGAATAACATTATCATCATGGATGGTACTTTCAGCGAGGCTCCTTTATTGTGTTTCTCCTATTGATTGGTACTTTTATCATTAGTCTTGTCTGCTATAATAATCCAATAATAATTGGAAATTCTACTTTTTTATATCTAATATTCAGTTGCTATTAATCCACGTATGACTGTCATGCTTTCCGTGTTATAATCTCTATGAAACATGAATGGTTTATTGCGAAATTTTTTCTTGAACAATTATATAAGAACATAATGGGTTTTTCCAAAAGATGTTCTTCCTTGGGACCGGCGAAAGATAAATATACTTTCCTAAAGAAAATATAATGTTAAAAAGCTTCTAATTTTTTCCTATTCTTTTTTAGTAAATTCCTTCATGGAAATGTAAGTTTCAACATCTCAATAACTAGTAAGTGCTTATCTAACTTGTGTGTGATAATATATGATAATCAACTTAATCAGTTGCTCTTTTCGATTTACTTAATTTGATTCAATAATATTTTGTTGAAGTTTGATGGTCCAAATTGTGCAAGAAGGGTGTTTGCAGGACTTCCTTGTTTGAGAAGGATTGTGCACTAAGATTGCAATAGTTTGACTGACAATATCTCTAAAAAGAAAAATAGAAGGATCGAGTGTGAAACATAATGACGTCTCCAGTTGGCCAAATCACTCCTTATCTCCATATCCACTTACTGGAAACAAATGTTTTTACTACCACAACAAACTATTTACAAGATCGAGAAGAAGAGTAGACAATTCTTATGGGTGGGACATGCAAAAATGCAAAATAGACCACACAAAGTTGCATGGGAAGTAAATTGCTTACCCAAAAGGGAGGGAGTATTAGGGCTGTTCAATATGAAATATTGGAATAAAGTACTGCTAGGCCACATGCTTTGAAACATCATCAATTATCCACCCCCCTTTCCTATGGAGTCATTGTGTTTGCAACACTAAATGCAAAGGCATTCGAATTATGCAACTCAACAACAAGGATGATATGGCTTGGACTTGGCGAGGTCTTCTTAAGTAGAGACTTCCTCTAACTTCAGCCATTTCTAGCTCAATGTACTATGTAAATATATATTTGATGAACTCAAACATGTTGGATCGACTGTCGAGTGGTATGGCATAATTTGATTGGTGGTATCATCAAACACAATTGTATTAGCTGGCTTATTTGTAGGATAGACTATTGATAGTCAAAATTGTATCACAATAGATGTCTTCAATTGATATCTAGTGTAATTTTTGCTTGAGTGGTAAATAAGAAAAAACCCATTTATTCTTCCAATGCAACTAGACTAAAATTATGTGATGTGGTACTCTGTCTTCTCTAGGAGGTTGGATTGATGAACTTCATTAAATGATTAAGGCTACTAAACCAAAAACTTGGCAACGAGGCTCCTCAATGAATCTTTCTTAGCGACTATGTATTGCATTTGGATAGAGTGCAACCACGGACATTTTCAAAATTAATAAATCAATATTAATATAATTTTGGTTAAGGTGCGTAAAATCACAGGATGTAGAACTTTACTCTACCTAGTTGACTAAACAATGCGGTCGCAAGTAATTCTGAACCTGGGCTTTGGATTTTGTTTGATTTTTCCGTACTCTCCATGTGTGTAGGGCATGCGAATCGGCATTGTTCATCATACATATATAAGGCTCTCATCGGTCCATCTTGAATGAAGGGAATAAATAATTATTGGACAGTGCTTATTTTAATATTTCACTGAAGACATATTGGTTCTAATCAAAAAGGAAAAAAAAAAGAAAAAACAAACTTCAGAGGTTCATTGATACCCCCATGGGAACCCTTTGCAACTAAAAGCACTAGTTTCCATAAGTAGTTACCAACCTTGTCCTTCCAAGGTTTCCTTTCCATCTAAATTTGTCATTTAGCATTTGTGTAAAGCATTTTGTTCTTAATGTAAAATTTTCAATCAATGCCGAGGATGAGATGATCAGAGAGAAAATGGCACTATGGAAGCGTGATATGAAAATCATCTATGTATAAGTCCAAAAGGGGAAAAGGGAAGATTTCTTTCTAGGGTGTAAATATGGGTTCAAAAGTGGGCAGTAGATAAATTTGAATCTTGTCAATAATCTTCATTAATTAGCACATCCCAAACCTAAGTTATAATCTTAAAAAAGTTCACAATTTTAACCAAAGATTTCCACTTAGAAAAGAATTTGAACTTGTTAGAAACTAATCTTTATATAGAGATTGTATATAATTGTTCTAGACGTCATTACTTTGTTAGTATTCTTGTGCTTTTCCTCTTAACCTATCTATCCTATCATTAATCAGGCCTAGAGATGGCTTTTTTGAATATTTAAATTATATGGTGTGTCTAAAAAAAACACTATTTTTTGGTGGTACGTATAAAGTAATTTAAGCCGTTAAAATTACGTGAGTTTCTGGGTTGTCATTGCTGTACACCTAGAATTGTCCTTTGAAGGATGTGTAGACTCTATGGTCAACACCATTTGAAGAGTTTATGACTTGATTATTAATATTAAAGTGCTCATGGCTAGTGACTTTGGTCTGCTTGCTTACCATGTGATGCTCAATGCTCTTGGAAATGTACCGGCACTGAAAATTATAATATTTCTTTAATCAGTCGCCTTACCAAATGTATGCACACGTATTTAACAATGGACTGAAAATGCTGCACAAATGGGATACCGGTTTCTCTTTTCGGCTTGTTTGGCAGCCATGGAAATAAGAATGAGACACAAAAAAATAAAAAATCCAAGTTCCTTCAATTTTATCTTCTCTTCTCTTTTTCATAAACGTAATCGAATTTATCAAAATTCAAATTGTTATATGGGTATTTTAAAGATATTTTACAGAAACATTGCAGAAAATGAACCATCTTCACTGTGCAATTTACACCGTATCTAATTTTAAATTCCTATCCTTTCGCACTCACGCTTTTTAAACGGCAATAATTTTTTCTGCACGTTTTTCCTGAAGTAAAAGGCAGGGTTTCACCCGGTTGTGGATGTCTAATATCAAACTAACCCTCTTATTCGGATGATCTCCATCGTCCACGTGGTGTATTGCGATCACACGAGAGGCTTGCTTGCCGGCAATAGGAATTGATCACCATGCCGTCGGCCTCGACATCACCGCTTGGTGCCACCAGCGGCGGCGCCGTACATGGGCTGGTGTAACGGCCACGCGCACTACCCCAGGCACTACATCTCCTTTGCTTCCCATAGCTTAGCTTTTTCCCTAGCTCCATCGTTAGTTGGGGGTTCAATAGCTAATATCATAAAATTATTTGTAAAACGATTAACTTGAAAATCAAACTTACAAGATATGCTAATTGCTTTCTGTTCTTGATATGTGGTTGGTGGAGAGAGGTGTGAAAAAGGCGTTTATGGATATCACTGATTTAAGTTAATTGGGTATGTGACAATCCAAAATAATGGGTTACGAGGGGAAAATGTACTTATAGATCACATAATCTATGTAGTAGTATAAATCATCATTCCAAAAGGAATGATTAGAGAAATATGAGGACTCAGATGGGCACATGCATGGGAGATCACGGGGGTTAGATGATTGCAAGGGAAATGCAATGTGGCATTCAAGTTGCTTGAGAGCATTGGAATTTTTGAGATTGAAAAGTTACAAAGAGTAAATCTAAGGGACCATTAGTGGAGATCAACGCATAAATTTTATGAGCTTTCATTTATTCAAGAAATTAATAGGTTGCCAAAAGTGGGAATGCCTTGGACTACAGCAAAGAAATAAGTATTGGGAAAGGCCCTCAAGGCCCTTTCCATCTTTTTTTGATGTTCATAGAGATCACTTGGATCTAGGAATAGGACCACATTCTTCCTGAACATAGGACCCTTTAGGTTTAGGACCATTAGTGGAGATCAAACGCATAAATTTATGAGCTTTTATTTATTCAAGAAATTGACCCATTTCCAAAAGCGGAATGCCTTGGACTAAAGCAAATAAATAAGTATTGAAAATGCCCTTTTGATGATTTTCTGATGTTGAACCTAAAAGGGTCCTAATTTCAGGAAGAAGGTGGTTCTACTCCTAGATCCAAGTGATCACTTGAACCTAAACGTCGTTGAAGATGTCCGTGAAAAAAGTTAACTTTATTAGATGTTTACGTGCAATCAATCTATTTGTACCGTTTTGTTTTTTTATCTTAAGTTTTCCTTTTGTCTTCCAAATTTTAGACTATTTTTTGGCAGGCGGGCTAGGCAGGCTTGGCCTACCTTGTCCATCTTCTGGGCGGCCTCCCACCGAAATGGTTCCTGTGGTCTTGGCCTGCACCGGCCAGGGTGGACGCTTTGTTACCACTTAGGTGGCTTATTTCGATAAAAAAAAAAAAAAAAAAAAAAAAAAAAAAAAAGGTGGGGTGGGCCTGCCCAATGATCATTTCTTAAGCAAAAGAAAACTCCTCTCTCTTTGTCACCAAAACCCCGGCCTGGATAAAAATTATGGGTCGGGCACATATTTGTTGAGGTATCAGATCAGGAATGGTCGTGGAATCCTGCAAGAGGTGACTATAAAACATGTTGTTTCG